>VDFB02086081.1:300653360-300698753 GCA_007258455.2 Sequoia sempervirens | reverse complement strand
GCTGTTTTTGATATTTTTCATGACTTTTTCTGCGCACTCCGAAGCTAGATATAGAATTGATAAATGCTAGATCTGTAGACTGCTTTGACGATGCCGCTCTCCTATGTGGATGATCATGCTGGATGAAAGGACCTAATCAGAATGAGGAGTACGAGTGGAAAGTATGAAGGACGATAAATGTAGTGAATGGAAGAGGCTAGGATAGGATCCCTAATGTGCACAATACGTGGGCCATCAGGCTTTAGTCGAAAAGGAGCTTGGGCGACCAATGAGTTATAGTACGTGAAGGGGTCATCATCAAAGACACATCGAAACACATCACCAATGGAGATGTAATGATATGATGGGTATGTGAACATGGATGGGTGGAAAGGGCTATATGGTATGAATGATAATGAGGTGGATGGAGACCTTAGATCAACAAATTCTTTCTTTGATTTTCTTTCTTGATAGATGCCCCCAGTGATTTTTGAGGGAGAGGCATGTTTGGATATTGACTTTTGCTTGCTTTTATCTTTGAATTTTATTTTTGATTTGTTCGATAGCTTTTGATTTTGGCTAGTGGACTTGTATGGATCTTTCTTTATTTTTGATTTGTCCAATAGCTTTTTATATTGGCTAAGGGACTTTTCTTGATCTTTCTTTCCTTGCAAGCTCTCTTTTGATTTTAGACTTCCCTTTGAAAAAGGAACTTTGACCTTTGATTCTTGAATTACCTCCTTTATATTTTCTTTGAATGATACTTATTGATCCATGTCTATAAGGTGGATGGATGTAGGTGAGATGGAAGGAGTAGTGATGTCATCAATAGAGTCTTTGAGACTATCCTTTTTGGTAGGACTAACATCAAAGGAAGCTTGCACATCCTTAGCGACTTGGCAAGATGGATTTGCAGAGGCCACAATAGGAGATTCATACCCTAGTCCAGGGTAGGTGGAATGGAAAGGTGATGGTTGGATATCCTCAGTGGGATCATGATCAAAGAGTGGGTTATCATAGAAGTTTTGATCAAATAGTGGATTATCAGTGATATGAAAAGATTGAGTGGTAGTAGATATGGAATAGGTAATTGTATCATCAAGATCCCAAGTGGTTTCAATCTCAACACGGTCATCTTTTTGTATTCCTTCTGTAGTTGTCTCAACATCATTATTAGAACTCTGACCCTTCTCAACAATAGTAGCAGTATCTTTTACTAGAAAATTGTCCAAACGGTATTCTCCATTTCCTAGATCATGGATTTGGACCTTAGAATATGATATTGCAATGGATGAAGTGGATGTTTTTGAAGATTCAGGATCAATACATGCTTGAGTATGTAGTGCTTTACTTTTGCTAGGGATGGTGATTTTAGCTTTAGGACTAAGATTATGACAAGGTATGGAGGGATTTAGATCTCCTTGTATGGTAATTTCAACTCCATCATGAGGGAATTTCAAGCATTGATGGTATGTAGAGAACACTGCTTGCATTTCGTGGATCCAAGGACGGCCCAACAGGATGTTGTATGCAAGATCATGGTCTAATACTTGACATAAAGTATTCTTGATAATAGGTCCCACTCTAATCGATAGCATGATTAAACCCTTGGATGCTCTTTTCTCATCATCGTAGGCTTTAATGGTAATCTTTCTTCTGGGATCAATGGTGTCCTCAAAAAATCCTAAAGCCTTAACCAAATTCATGGTACATATGTTCAAACTAGCACCTCCATCTATTAGAACTCATCTGACACGAAACTTGTGGACGAGGACTTCTAAGTATAATGATGAATTATGGGGATGAGTTATGGAAACATCATCTTTTTCGGAGAATGAGAGGCATGTGGGTGAGGACAAGTTTCCCACCATGGCAATTGATCCACATCCAGATCAGTGGATACAGTTGTTTCAACTAGGGCCTTCTTTAGAATTTCCTTGTGTGCTGGAGAAATCTTTAGGAGCTCTAAGATGGAAATCTGAGCAGGAATTTTTCGAAGTTGATTGACTAAGTCATATTGATGTTGAGGTAGGGGCACAATGGATTTCGAAGAAGCACCCTGTAAGACAACTTTAGCTTGTGCCCTTGTTGTTGCGTTGACCTCCCTATATTCCATTTTTTCCTTGACTTTTATAACATTGACCTTCTCGTCATTAGTGTAGATATGATTGATTATATGATCATTATTGATATCATTCACACTTTTTCTAGAAGACTCACCCTTTTGATAATTGGGTAAAGGATTGCGAAATGCTTGGTGGTCTTCGTTCGATTGTTGGTGTCCTTCTACCTTAATGGTGTCATTTTCTATCAAGTCTTGGATTACATTCTTCAAGGCTTGACAATTATTTGTGTGATGGCCCTTGCATCGATGATAATCACAATAGTATGAGTCATTCCATGATGGAGGCTTCACATTGGGTTCGTAATTTCATTGAGGCGGTAGGGTGATAACGTTCTTTGCCATCAACTCTTTAAGGGAAGATCCTAGAGATTGACCCAGTGGAGTAAAGATTATTCTGCTAGAGAAGAATGAAGATCGTTGTGGATTTGTGTTCAAGGTACTTCCTAAGGCATGTTCGTTGTTATTGTTTCCACGGTAACCTTGATTGTTGGCATTCCCTTGATTGGGAGTAAAATTTTGATTCACATTATTCCTCAGAGGAGGAGGGTTGTTTCCTTGATTTGTGACTGAATTGATGTTGTTATAGTTATTGTTGTGGGGAGCACTTGGAGCACTAAGAAAAAATGGCTTAGTCAAGACATGATTTGCATCTACAACACCATCATTCACCACATTTTTGTTGCGGGTCCAAAACTTAGAATTGTCGTTGTGGTGATTTGAAGAGCTAGGATTGTCTTTATCAAGTTTTATTATCCCTCTTTGGACCAATGCACTTTCAATGGTGATGGCGTTTTCAATCAATTTCTGAAAAGAGGGAGGACAATGAAGATTAAGACGATAGCTCATCTCTTGATCTAAGTTGTTTATGAAAGTGGTGATCTTTTCCTTTCCAGGAACATGACATGGGTATCTAGCGAATAATCTTCTCCATCTTTGAAGAAACGTAATGAATGGTTCACTAGGTTTCTGTTTAGCTTTGCAAAGATCAATCATGGTTATTTGATGTTGTATGTTGTAGGAATATTGTGATATGAATTCGTTAATCAATTCCTCAAATGTCTTGACGGGTGGTGTGATTTTTGATAGCCATTCCATATATTGGCCTCCAAGACTCCTAGGAAACAAACACATCAAGTATGTGTCCTCATGAGCAAACTCTAAAGTCATGTTTTAGAAGTCTCTAATATGATCAATTGGATTTGATTTCCCATTATAACGATCAAACTTTGGGATTTCACAATGTTTGGGAAATGGGATCATGTTGAGACGCCGATGAAAAGGATAAGGACATATGTCATCAAGAGCGTATATCTTTGTTGTGGCCCCCCCTTGTAGATCTTTAATTTGTTGTTGTGTGCTTTAACTTGTTGAGTCAAGGCACTAAGATCAAACAAGGGTGTTTCCTCAGGATTACTTTTTATGTTTTCAATATCAAAGTCATGAGGCAACTTAGCTCCTTTGTCAGCTAGCTACAAGAAATATTTCTCTTTGTTGCACTCAAAAATATTTTCTAAGGCTTTGTGAAATTTGGGATCTTGCTCGGCCTCTCTAAGACGTTCTTCATCTCGTTCATCATCGCTATCTACATGGGTTTTGTTCATGTCTCTGTATTTGTGGAATGGATTTTCTTCTCTTTCACCCATGTCATCGTCAGAAAGGGGATTTTAACTCACTCTATAAATGGGACTACTACTCTCACCTTCGTCTTGAGTGCTTCGAATATGATCTTCTTGTTGAATATCCTCTTTCAACTTATTGTATTGAGATCTTGTGAAAATAGGCATATGATTTTGAAATGTTCTTCTAGACTTAGATCACAAGTTTATAAGTGCAAAAATGATGATGTCTTGATCTGATAAGATGAAAATCTTATGATATGATCAAAGACGTTCCTAACTCTTGATTGTGGCTTCCAATGATGGAGGATATCAGAATCCTGTTGGGGAAGTCGAATAAAAAATCCGAAACTTGTTTGAGAGATGAACTTTTAAGATTTGATCTTTGTTTTCGAAGAATGATAATTATATCAAATGGCCTAATTCACTTACTGAAGAATTTGACTGGGATGCGTGGGATATTCAATAGAAGGTTGTGGTAGATAATCGAAGTTGAGAAGTTGATTGTGATTGTGTAGTTGAGATAGATCTCTTCTCTGAAAATAGGATTATGAATATAAAGGCTCTACAATGTACTCATCAGTAAATCCCCTAGCAAAATATTGATACCTATGAAGAAAGTCACGGTAATGAAGCAAGACGTTCCGAATTTTATACAAAAACTTTCTTCGTTGCAAAGTTTTGTTGTAACCTAAATGTTTCTTAGGCTTCTTGATCCTAAATTGGAAATCAATTTCCTAACAAACTTCATTGATTTCCACTCTCTAAGCATGAGAGAAATGTTGAGATGCTACTGGACCAAGGATGTTATAAACTCAGATCTGTCAAAAGTGAAAATTCTAGAAAATGACAGATGCACTACTCTGTGTCCTATATGCGCTACAGAAATAGGAATATGCACTAGAGAAACAATCAGATGCACTACAATAGACCTCAGATGCACTACAATATGTCTCACATGTGCTTCAGAATTTTTTTTTGACAGTGACCCAAAAATTGTTTGCAGAATACTCAGCCTATGTGCTAAAAAAAACTCCAAATGCGTTGAACCAACCAGTGAATATGCTAGAATAGACCTTATATGCGCTAAGACACTCCCTAGATGTGCTAAAAAAATTTTCCAAAATAATTTTCTGAACAGTTGAGAACAATTTTCAGATGAATTTTTGCATGTTCATTTTGGATGATCTTTTATCTGAGTTAATGTGATGGAAGACACAACAAACATTCTAAAAACAGTCATTTTTAAACCCTATACTAAACATCAAGTGTATGATCAAAATGTTTTCAAAAACTATTTTCACAGGTTTAGCACATGAAAGACAATTTAGGCAGACTCACTCTTAGTACTCAAGTAGGTCATCCTAATAATCAACAACCCACATCTTAGAACTGTGTCGACTCACACAACCGTGTCACCCCCGAAGGGGCACCCATTTTTTTGTCTTTTCCAGGCACGTACTCAGAGTGACGGAAGTGGATACCGGACCCCCTGAGCAAACAACCCTTGGCAGTTATATGGTGAGTGTCTTGGGGGTAGATTCTTCCCTCCCCTTGCACTGTGATTATTATGATGTTTAGAAACTGACTTCGGCTGGCTACTACACTAGGTTCTTAGTAAGGGTTTCTGTTTGGTGTGGAAATAATAAAATCCCTCAGGAGACCTCCCAACCTTTAGAACAAAGGCTTTGGGGATGGTTATCTTGCACACTATCAGAAAAAGAGGGCTTCCCCAGATTTGCTTTAAATTTTATATTGGGGCGGAATAGCCTGGATTTGGCTTGAACCCACTTGAGTCGTTCCTCTTGGGTGAGTACTTTTTCCCACAAGAGCAAGCCCTCTAAAGGATGTAATAAAATAGTAAATTTGCATGAAATTGAAAAGGAAAGTCTGGTATTTTGATCACCCAGTTAAGGGGAGAGCATAGAGCTATTGCCACAGACAAAGCAAACAATTGTTCTTTTTAAAACCAAAATGACAATGATTTAATCTATGTGAAAATGTTGCTTCACAACAAACATGGGATTCATTTTAACTGCAAAAATCATTGTGTGGTGATTATCCTAGATTGCTTCATTTTAAATTTGATGTCTATCCTAGGGTTGCTTCTTTTTAATTAGATGTGACTATCCTAGGGTTGCTTCTTTTTAACCAGAGAAAGTTCTATCTGCGGAAGGCGTCAAACTCAGAAATCTGTTTAATTACAACTTGTAAGCGCTAAAATATTCTGCATATGC
The DNA here is from genome assembly GCA_007258455.2 of Sequoia sempervirens. Classification (NCBI taxonomy): domain Eukaryota; kingdom Viridiplantae; phylum Streptophyta; class Pinopsida; order Cupressales; family Cupressaceae; genus Sequoia; species Sequoia sempervirens. The sequence continues at coordinate 300,692,796 of VDFB02086081.1, read as the reverse complement.
GCTAAAATAAACAGTAAATGCACCAAAACAGATACGAAAAGCACTACAGAAAATTCTATATGCGCTAAAATAACTCCTATATGCGTTAATCTAGGAAGGCAATTTTTTTTTTTACAATGTTTTTAATTAAATGAACTAAACAGATGCATTATTCTGTTTCATGGATGCACTGAAACAGTACCTGGATGCATCGAAAAACCTGCAAAAACACCGTTAGAAATCTTGCATGCGCTAAAGAAAGCCACGAAAGCGCTAAAATGAGAATTTTCAACAGAAATCTAAATTCTAGAACACAAAAACCTGTCAAAAAACCTGCAAGTAAATGTTAAAAATGGGGCATAGGCCCCACGGTGGGCGCCAAAAATGTGTGAATGAAAATATGCATATCAAATATGTAAATGAAAAATTGAATCAAACACACCAATGAAACTTTAAATCAGAGCATAAAATAAAAGAAGAGAAAGCAAACTCCATTTATGCTTCAAAGACATCCCATTGTCCTCTATTCTTCCTCTGTTGAGGAATGAGCAATTGTGGCTTGCTTCTTACTTCCCCAAGAAATAGGACTTGATCCGAGGAAGAAAACAAATATAGAAGTGGATTTTCTATCATCAATAGAACCTGCAAAATTTGCATCTGTGTACCCAGTTAAGAAGAATTGATCATTCTTGTTATATTCCAAACCATGATCTATTATACCATGTAGATACCTTAAGACCCTTTTTGCTATTAGCCAAAGGAATTTCTTTGGTTCTTGCATAAATCATGGAAGATAATTAATAACAAAACTAATATCTGGTCTAGTATATGTCAGGTAAATCAAACCTCCAATCATTTGATGATAGAGAGTTGCATTCACCTAAGGAGATATATTAGATGTAGATAACTACAAACCTGATTCCATAGGTATAGACATGGGTTTGGAATCCATCATTTTTAATTTCTCAAGCAGTTTCTTGGCATATTTCCTTTGAGATACAAAGATGTGATGGTTTTTTTGCCATACCTCTAATATGAGACAATAGTGCAGTAGCCCGAGATCTGTCATATCAAATGTCTTCTTGAGATCATTCTTGGATGTTTCAAGCATTGCTTATGAGCTTCCTGTGATAACCAAGTCATCAAAATATACAATAATTATCACAATATGCCCCCCTTGATCCTTGAGATAGAGATTTGGATCATATGGATGCCTAACTTGAAACCATATTGTAGCAGATGTTCATCAATTTTTATATACCAAACTCTAGGAGCTTGTTTGAGACCATATAGGGACTCGACAAGTTTACAAACCTTTTCCTCTTTACCAAGTGCAACATATCCCTTTGGTTGGGTCATATAGACCTCTTCCTTAAGGTCCCCATTAAGAAAGGCACTTTTTACATCCATTTGATACAATTTCCATCCAAATTGAGCAGCTAAAGCAAAAAACATTCTAATGGTTTTTATCTTTACAGTGGGAGAAAATGTTTTCTCACAGTCTATTCCTTCTTTCTGGGCATAACCCTTGGCTACAAGTCTAGCCTTATGTTTATCTATACTACCATCTACTTTATACTTAGTTTTAAAAATCCATTTACAACCAATTGCTTTCTTACCAGGTGGTAGGTCAACAAGCTCCCGTGTTTTTTTTCATCAGAGATCGATACTCTACATCCAAGGATTTGATTCTAGTTCTTCCTGAACATTAGATGACTCAAAATTTTCAACAACTGAAGTCATTAGTGTGAATTTTACCTCATTGTGAGCCATGCTACAAGTCCTTGGACCTGAAGTGGAAGTGTCTGGGACTCCATCTAACTTTGCATCTCAAATGGTACTAGTGTACCACTTTGGTAAAGGTTTTGTGACATTGGTGGGTGTTGAATGATTATCAACGTGCCCATCATTTTTATCATCCATGTTGAAAAAAAGAGCACTATTTGAAGTAGATGATGATGCATGAGGAGAACTTACATCATTCTTTTCATCAAAAATTACATCTCTACTAATGTATATCTTCTTTGTATTGGGATCCATAAGGTGATATGCTTTGGATTCATTACTATATCCTAGAAGAATACATTTCATTGATTTTTCATGTAGCTTCTTCCTTTTTTTTGTTGAGGAATGTGCATATAGGCAGTGCATCCAAACACATGAAGATGAGAGATATAAGGATTTACCCCTATCGATGCTTCTTCTGGTGTAATGCTATCAAGTGCTTTGGTTGGTGCACAATTCAAAAGATAAATTGTTGTGTGAACAACTTCAACCCAATATGCACACTCTAGTTGAGAATCTTTCAACATACTTCAGACCATCTCCATGATGATGCAGTTTCTCCATTCAACAACTCCATTTTGCTGAGCTGTGTATGCTGTAGTTAGTTGACGCTAAATTCCATTTTCTTTCAGATATGTAGAGAATTCTATGCTGGTGTATTCTCCCCTCGATTTGAGCGGAGGACACGAATACAGTGATTCATATTTTTCTCCACCTGAGTGTGAAACTCTTTGAAATATGATAGAGCTACATCTTTATGTTGCAAGTAATATACCCACATTTTCCTTGTATGGTCATGAACAAACAACTAAAAGTACTTGTAGCCATTGTGATTAGGGGGCATAGGCACACACAGATCGGTATGCACCATCTGCAAAGGTTGGCTTGCATGATACTCATTAGGATAGAAGGGTGCTCTATGTTGTTTTCCAGCAATACAACTATGACAAATAACACTCGAATTCTCAAGTGAGGGAAGCCCTTTGACCATGCATTTCTTACTATGTGTTAACAAGTAACTAATTTTTCTAAATTTTATCGTCACTTAAGGACCTATTTTTTCCATGATGATCCTGCACATACCCAAATATATATATATATATATATGAATTTACAAATATAAAAAAAATAATATAAAAAAATTATATATTAGGAATGGCAGTGACTAAAGCAACAATACCATTATATAATTAGAAAAAGACTTTATAAAGGGCGTGTTGCCTTTTTAGGAAACAACAATTCACTTAAGGAAGCGATTTGATTAAGAGGATATGCGATTACTTTAAAGGAAGGTTATCTCTATCCAAAAGAGGATCACACCTCCTCATAAGAAATCGCCTCTTCATAGGAATATAAAGATCCATGTTGGCAGATGTTAATGGGGATATTAGGGAGTGGGAGATATAAATAAAAAATATGTAGGAAAAATTCTAAGGTAGAAAAAGATTATGTAAATGGAAGAAAAAATATATATAGGACAATATGTGGGAGAACAGATCATTGGAAATTAAATGACCAAATCTACGATGCCAATGCAAAGCAAGATATTTATCCTTAGTCACTAAGGCTTGATTATTAGCAACTATATCAAGCTTGAACATTTTTCCAATCTCAGTAGCACTGGCAACAATCTTTCATTTTTAGACTTATCTTTGATAAGACAAATCTTTGTATCCTGATGACTATCAAATGTAATCCTAAGGTTGTGGTCAAGAAATTAATTAACAAAAAGGAGATTTTTGGTAAGTCCTGGAATGTACAAGACATTAGTAAGCCTACAATGATTGATGTTGAACTTCAAAGAGATGTCACCAATACCTTTGATTTCATAGGTGGTATCATCTCCTAGAGTGACTATACCATGATGGGGTTTCAATGTGAGAAACCACTCCTTCTGTCTAGTCATGTGCTTTGTAGCACCCGAGTCCACATACCATATTGAGGTTGATTGTGAACCATCTTCTGAAGTGTGGGCTGAAAGCACTTATTCCTCATTTGGAGAATCTTCTGCTTCAACAACATTGCTTTGTTGTTTCTGTTTGTTCTTCTGCTCCCATTGTGTTTGCCACTTTGAAGGAATTTTGGAGAACTTCCCGCCATTGTGTTAGAAAGTTATTTTATCCTATTTCTCATCACTCAGATCAACAATATGTTGCAAAAGAGAGGATACTTGAGGAATATTTTAAAAAATATAGGGTTGTGCTAAAATTGCTTCTAGAGTGATCTTTCAAAAAAAACTTAACTTTACTTTGATAAATGATCTATGAGATTTCATCTACTCATTTAAAAGTAATAATATTTATGAAACTGAGAAGGCTAGAGACAAGCATTGTCAGCTACAGGAATAAAACCTCTTCTAAGCAAAAAAAATTGGACTATGATTGACTGTTTTAGTACTCGCTACTTTAACACACAATTAACTGAAATAATTTAAAAACTGGGTTGCTTTGCATAACATATAAAGTATTCTTCATTTTATGCAATCTCGGATGGTATGCTCTGCTATGCTTGTGTTGTGCATAATGGCAAAGAGGTAGTTGATGGAAATTCCCCCAATCTTCCAGATATTGGCCTGGGGTCTTCGTCGCTCTACTAGCTAAGCTATCCCCGCTAACCACATTACAGTCACAAACAAACACAACAACGTCACCTTGGCATTGTGAAAGGCCTTCCGTATTGTTTCACCAAAGTGTGGGCACAATGACTTCATCTATGGTGTGCCCCGGTCATTTCCCGAGTGGAAAGGTAGCAATCGTGGTCAAGGCAGCCCCAAGTTTTATCCTAGCGTCACCACTATCTAGGAGCATTATGAGCATCCACGAGCTTAATCATGAATTGCATGCACCACCAAATAACTACCATCCACGAGCTTTGATAACATGTAGGAACTGGAGGATTGTGTGAATTGGCAGCTCCAAGCACAAACTTTGCGAAGGAAAATTGTGAATAGAAGCAGCGACTAGTGAGATGGGAGATGTATCATGACCTTAGATAGGAAATTTGTGCCTCTAATGTCAAAGACGTGGATCAATTCAACTTTTCATATCTTTCACACCTGCAGTATCTCTTCATCCATGATAGGGGATCCTCCATCCTTCATCACAAACAAATCTTTCTAGCTATTCACTTACGCCTTCATTTGCGACCTTTAATCTTTGTGCCAAATGCAAGATCTTCAAGCCAATTGGATGGGTGTGGGCTGAGGCTTGATTTTCACACCTTCACTATACACGCTAAAAATTTGGAGGACAAGTTACAAATTGTGAATTTCAGATTACAACAAAATATGGTATGATTCCTACATCTATGCCAACCTTAGAAGCTGCAACAAAATATGATGCTACAATCTTCCAACACTATCACTAAATGACGAGCACAAAATCTATAATGCTTTGATACCATATCATATTTTGTGGAGCAATCGAATTACACAACTTTATTATCATATGGGTTTATATACATCTGATTGGTGGTGAACAAAGTGCTTGAAATGGCACTCTCATGGTTCACAATATATAACCAATTATCACACGTAACAAAACAATCCAAAACAAATAATAACAAAACATAAACAAACTAACAATCAGCCTATCTACGTGGAAAGAATGATGGAATACCCAACACATGTCAAGTTCACCAAAATATTTTGATGAAAAAGGGATCCTAGGTCTAACATATAGAACATTGGAATATAAAGCCTTTCTCAAGAGAACGTTAGGATGAAAATCAAGGTGATTAGATTAACTTTCGACTATAAAAGTGAGTCAATCAGACCTAGATTTGATCCTTTAGAGCCTTGAAAATTGATTGGAGTTGAATTTATTTTATTATATTAACTTTCGACTATAAAAGTGAGTCAATCAGACCTAGATTTGATCCTTTAGAGCCTTGAAAATTGATTGGAGTTGAATTTATTTTATTAACCTAATTATACTACATGCTCTAATCTAAAAAATGCAAGATTTCGACAATTGCGAAACTGTAACAAAAAAATTGACATTAGATCTAGACTGACCAAGAAACTATGCACCTGTGGTATAAATTTCTTTCTAATTTATGAGGATGTTTCCTCTAGGGGTGTCGTGCTATCCTTGTAGGTATTTTTCAGATCTATTTTCATAGTCCTCGAGAGTGAAATTAGAGCTTTTGATTTCCATCTACAAATTTGTTGGATCATTTTCAGATAATTCTATAGGTGAGTTTCTATGCTTGTTGTCAAGGTGTAGGGTTTTGATTGAACACCAAAAAATGGATCTTCAAACTTACTTCAATCCTCTTCAGACTTGAAACTTGTACATTTAAAGAGAGAATAAAGGTTGTGTCATTTGGGGGCTTGCCTTGGTCAAATCCTGTGTTAGTGATGTAGGAGCATTCAGTGGTGTAAGGGCAATCCTGCATCACCCAAAAATATATTTCCATTTATGTTTCCTTTTGTTTTCTTTTTGTAGATGTTTTTACAATTTTGGATACCCTTTTCGTCGAATAAGAGTTCCCAACTTTCAGAACTGCTTTTCTGCTTTTTTTGCTCAACTGCTATTTTTAGCAGTTTTGAATTTGAAGGAATGAGGAGGTAAAAATTTAAGGTAAGGTTCAGGACGGAAAAATAAGCACTTTGGTGAAAGAATCAATTCAAGATCATTCATGGTTTGAAAGTTATTCAAGTTTCAGTTTTTGCTTTTTGCCTTGAAAAACCTTCTGAGTCTAGTTTGAGGCACTAAACGGTCCTGTACAGGCCAAAAAATTGTTAGAACTAGAAAAGCCAGTTCTTAACGAGTTCTTCATTCTAAGACCTTTCCAATGGTTCAAACAGTTCAAAAAATGGAGTCCCAGATCAAAAGTTATGGCTTCTGGAAGTTGGCCGATTTTTGGAAAATTGCCAATTTTTGAATTAGGACTCAATTTTTGAATTTCAAATTGTAAATTTTGGCGCCAAACCACCAAAACTCATAATTCGAATGTTGTTTGGCTCCAAAATGGAAAAGGATCTATTTATGGGTGGGGTTTTTTGATTTTTGATAGCTTTTTGGGGAAAAAGTTCGCATGCTGTGAAAAGGGGGAACTTCTGTAATTTTTGTAATTTGCATGTGTTATAGAACTCGAGGATTTGAGATCCTCTGCATGTAAGATTTTCATTTCTAGATAATAATAAAATTCTTTGGTTGTTTGCATTATTTATGTGTCTCGGGTTTGCACCCTCATTAGGTGGTATCAAAGCGGGTTTTCTTGAGCGCGTGGACAGATTGCCGATCGTGAGACAGTTCACACCAGTATCGTGGTTGTGGGTTTGAGATACTCAAGATTCCTCCAAGAGTGATGCCTGGTAGGCGTGGTGGTACCAAAGGTGGAAGAGGTGGCATAAATGCTGGTGGAAGAGATCCATTAGCGGCCGAGGGTTTTAGAGCCCTCCAGAGACAAATTGATGCGTTGTAGGAACAAATGAGAAGAGGGTTAAACCTGAGAAGGAGAGGAGAAAGTGAGGATGAAGAAGAGGTGAAGATTCAGATGTAGAAGAGGAAGAAGAAGCGATTGGTCAAGATCAAATGTGGCTGATAAGGGCCATTTCAAAGATTGGAAAAAGACCCAGAGTAGAAGTTCCTAGTTATTCCGAAAGTCTGAACCCAAAAGAGTTGATCGATTGGATCAACGAGCTAGAAGAGTATTTCGAGTATGAAGAAATAAAGAACCCAGATCGGGTTAAGTTTGCAAAAATGAAGCTGAAGGGTCATGCAAGCATTTGGTAGAAAGAGGTCCAGTTGGAGAGAAATCGAAGAGGAAAAGGAAAGATCAACAGTTGGGATTGCATGGTGGAGAAATTGAAGAAGCAGTTCATACCAGTGGATTACGAGTTAGATCTACTGAAGAAATTGCAAGGGTTGAAGCAAAGAAGCAAATCTGTGAAAGAATACATAGAATATTTTCACAAGATGATCATTAGAACAGTCCATGCAAAGGCCAACAAGGAGAAGGTATCTCGTTATCTTAATGGGTTACAACCGAGCACTCAAGAGGAGCTAAGCTTGGTCAGAATGACCACCATTGAGGATGCGTATCAGTTTGCTCTAAAATTTTAAGAGAAGATGAACAAAATATTTGACAGCAAGCAAAAAAGATGAGGAGGTCAAAGCGGAAGGGGTAGTGGCAGACCTTCTGGAAGCTGAAATGAGGATGAGAAGAAAAATGGAGATGTGGGTACCAGCCGAGGCCAGAAGAATGATAGCTTCTACCACCCTCGTGATCAAAACAGTGGTGATCAAAGAGGTAGAGGACGAGGAAGATCTGGAAGAGGTGGTTTTAGAGGAACTTGTTTCCAGTGTGGTGAAGAAGGGTATCGAGCCTATGAATGCCCACAACACGAAGGAAGGACAGACGGAAGGCCAAAAGGTCACAGAAGGGTTGCACATGCAGATGAGGAGGCACAATCTGAGCATTCAAATGATGCCAAAAGGGGAGAAGCCCTAGTGGTTAGAAAAGCCTTGGTGACTGAAGAGAAGGAGCTGGAACAAAGGAAGAATCTGTTTCGCACAAGGTGCAAATTTGAAGGAAAATGCTGTGATGTCATTATCGACAGTGGGAGCACCGATAATTTGGTGTCAGAAGAGATGGTTATGAAGTTGAAGCTAAAGAGGGAAAGACATCTACATCCGTATTAGATTGCTTAGTTGTAGAAAGACCACAAAGTTTTGGTCAATGAGCAATGCCTGGTGAAGTTCAAGATTGGGATCTATCATGATGAGGTACTCTGTGATATCATCCCCATGGATGCATGTCACATGTTTTTGGGGAGGCTATGGAAGTTCGACAGGTGAGCTATACATGATGGCCATGCAAACACTTATTCCTTGATGAAGGATGGAGTCCGCCATAAGTTGAAACCCCTGAAGGGGGCTGAAGAAAAGGTATGCAGTAGTGCTAGAGTTTGTTATGTTGATGGAAGAAATTTTTTAGAAGGCATGAAGCATGAGCGTATGTGCTATGCATTGATTCCTAGAATGGATAAGGAGGATAATGAGAATGTGCTAGTAGAAGTTTATGGATTATTGAATGAGTTTCAAGATCTTGTTTCTGATAATGTACCTGAGGGTTTACCACCAATGAGGAAGATCAATCATCAAATTGACTTGATCCCTGGATTCAACTTTCCAAATAAGGCAGCTCCTGTAGAAAATGAGGAGTTAAATAGACAAGTTCAGGAGTTGTTGAGAAAAGGTTTGATTTAGGAGAGTTTGAGTCCATGTGCAGTACCTGTAGTACTAGCACCGAAGAAGGATGGGGAGTGGAGGATGTGTACAAAATATTGGGCCATAAATAAGATAACAATCAAGTATAGATTTCCCCTCCCAAGGATGGATGACCTAATGGATTGTTTGAGTGGAGCTCAATGCTTCACAAAGATTGATTTGAAGAGTGGATATCACCATATCCGGATTCACGAGGGAGATGAATGGAAGACTGCCTTTAAGACAAAAGAGGGCATGTATGAGTGGTTAGTCATGCCTTTTGGGCTATCCAATGCATCGAGCACATTCACGCGGCTCATGAACGAGGTACTGAAAGAGTTTCTAGGGAGTTTTGTTATTGTGTATTTAGATGATATTTTGATATTCAGTAAGTCCTTGGGTGAGCATTTAATGCATATTCGTAGAGTCTTTGAAAAGTTGAAAGAGAGAAATTGTTGATTAATTTGAAGAAGTGTAGTTTTGTGAAGAAGGAGTTAGTGTACTTGGGGTTTGTTGTCTTGGCGGAAGCTCTCAAGATGGACCTAGAGAAGGTGAAGGCTATTTTGGAATGGCCTACCCCAAGAACTACTACTGAGGTGAGATATTTCCATGGCTTGGCCAATTTTTACAGAAAGTTCATCAGAAACTTCGGTAGTATTTGTGCACCCCTGACTGAAACAATGAGAGGGGACATAAAGGAGTTCAAGTGGAGCACTGGAGCAGTGAAGAGTTTTGACCTGTTGAAGTAGAAGGTGGCAGAGCAACTAGTTTTAGCCTTACTGGATTTCAATAAGGTGTTTCATGTGGATTGTGATGCCAGTGGTTGTGCCATTGGAGTAGTGTTGAGCCAAGAAGGTAAGCCTATTGCCTATTTCAGTGAAAAGTTAAATGATGCAAAGAGAAAGTACTCTGTATATGATCAAGAATTTTATGCAATAGTTCAAGCATTAAATAAATGGAGGCATTATCTGTTGTCGAAGGAATTTGTTATGTTTATTGATCATCAAGCATTACAGTATCTGAATAGTCAAGGAAAATTAAATCATAGGCATATGAAATGGGTAGAATTTTTGCAGAGTTATACCTTTGTATTAAAACACAGGAGTGGGAGGTCGAATAGGGTTGTAGATGCCTTAAGCAAGTGGCAAACATTATTGACAGAGATGCAGATTGAAGTGGTTGGGTTCAATGAACTCAAGACATTGTACCCTGAAGATACTAATTTTGTAGAGGCTTGGAAAGCTTGCAAGGAACCTGTTACAGTTGACAGAACAAAGTGGTTGGATTACATAATCCAAGATAGCATGTTGTTTAAGGGAAGTCAATTATGTATTTCGAGGAGCTCCATGAGGGAGAATCTGATAAAGGAGAAGCACAGTGGAGGAATGGTAGGACATTTTGGTCAGGCTTAGACTATTGCCATTATTAGTGAGCATTATTATTGGCCTTAGTTATCATAGGATGTAAAGAAGTTTGTGCAGAGTTGCAGGGTATGCTAGATGGCTAAAGGAGTGAGCCAAAATACAGAGTTGTATCAGCCCTTACCTGTACCAGAGAGGTTGTGGGAGGATATAAGTATGGAATTTGTTCTTGGTTTTCCAAGGACACAGAGAGGGAATGATTCAATGTTTGTGGTAGTTGATAGTTTTTTAAAGATGGCACATTTCATTCCATGTCAGAAGACCCATGATGCAGTCCACATTGCTGACTTGTTCTTCAGAGAGGTGGTGAGGCTACTTGGTCTGCCAAAGAGTATAGTCTTAGATCATGACACCAAATTTGTTGGGTACTTTTGGAGGACCTTGTGGAAGAAATTGAGGACAGAGTTGAAGTTCAGTTCTGCACACCATCCACAGTCTAATGGGTAGACTGAGGTTGTGAACATAAGTTTGGGTAACCTATTGAGATGCTTGATAGGAGATAAACCCAAGGGATGAGACTTGATCTTACCCCAGGCATAATTTTCTTACAACAATTCTATCAACCGGAGCACGAGAAGATCACCATTCCAAATTGTGTATGGAGACAGTCCCAGGACTGCTCCAGAACTGAGGAAGATGGACCAAGAGAAGAAGACAAGTGTCGAAGCCGAAGACTTTGCAGAACACATCAAGAACATACATGAGAAGGTAAGAGAACATATTAACAAGATGAATATGCAGTATAAGGCTAAGGAAGATCAGAAGGGGAGGAATAAAGAGTTTCGGATTAGTGATGAAGTGATGGTCCACTTGAGGAAAGAAAGGTTTCTAGTGGGAACCTATAACAAATTGAAGATGAAGAAATTCGATCCCTGTAAGATATTGAAGAGGCATGATTCAGGGAACGCATATGAGGTAGAGTTGCCAGATGGAGTCAACATTTCCCCTTTCTTCAACATTTCAGATTTGATAGAGTATCATGAAGGTGGCGTAGAGGAAATACCAGCAATGGAACAATGTGGCATCCCAACACCTACTTCAAAGAAGGAAGAGATTGAAGCCATCCTAGATAGCCGTGTGGGAAGGAGTACTAGAAAGAGGCAGTATGGAGAATATCTGGTGAAGTGGAGAGGAAGGCATGTGGAAGATTCATCCTGTTTGTCTAAGGAAGAGGTTGACCATTTGGGTTTTCCTCAACCATCTAAGATGTGACGGGGTCACTTCTCAAATTACCCTGGGTGTCTGATGTAGGAACATCCAGTGGTGTAAGGGCAATCCTGCATCACCCAAACATATGCTTTCCATTTATGTTTCCTTTTGTTTTCTTTTTGTAGATGTTTTTACATTTTTGGATATCCTTTTCGTCGAATAAGCATTCCCAACTTTCAGAATTGCTTTTTTGCTTTTCTGCTATTTTTAGCAGTTTTGAATTTGAATGTGCGAGGAGGTAAAAATTTAAGGGAAGGTTCAGGATGGAAAAATAAGCACTTTGGCAAAAGAATCAGGTCAAGATCATTCACGGTTTGAAAGTTATTCAAGTTTCAGTTTCTGCTTTTTGCCCTAAAAAATATTCTAAGTCTAGTTTGAGGCACTAAACGGTCCCATACGGGCCCAAAAATTGTCAAAATTGGAAAATCCAATTCTTAACAAATTCTTCATTCCAAGACCTTTCCAACGGTTCAAACGGTTCAAAAAACGGAGTCCCAGATCAAAAGTTATGGCTTCCGGAAGTTGGCTGATTTTTGGAAAATTGCCAATTTTCAAATTAGGACTCAATTTTTGAATTTCAAATTGTAAATTTTGGCGCCAAACCACCAAAATTCATAATTCAAATGTTGTTTGGCTCTAAAATGGAAAATTATCTATTTATGGGCGGGGTTTTTTGATTTTTGATAGCTTTTTGGGGAAAAAGTTCGCATGCTACAAAAAGGGGGAACTTCTGTAATTTCTGTAATTTGCATGTGTTGCAAAACTTGAGGATTTGAGATCTTCTGCATGTAAGATTTTCATTTCTAGATAATAATAAAATTCTCTGGTTTTTTGCATTATTCCTGTGTCTCGGGTTTGCACCCTTGTCAATTAGTGTTTGCACTTCCACAATGGCAATGCCAATGATAAATGGATAAATGATAGGAAAAAATGATGAATCCAAAAAGTGGTGCAACTCACCACCCTTTTAATGGCTTCCTTGAAGGACTGAAGTCATACACATCTCCTCAAGGTCTTGAGTTTGGTTGCTTGATTGGCTTGAATGGCTTGAATTTCTTGGAAACCTAAAAAGGGTTAGCCTTCACAAAAAATATGAAAACATAAACATGAACACACTCACATACATTTTGACATGATGTTGGATCTTGAATTGCTGCAATCAATCCTCTAATGGATGCTCTTGACTTGCTTGATAATTCTCTTGATAATTGCTTGATTATAAATTATCCAACTTGCTATATTATTTCACTTAATGTTCAAATGATGCAAAAACTAGGTATTTATATGCTATTATTCTAATTTCTTGAAAATTAAATCCTGACAACTGACTTTAGATATTTGAATTCCAAATAGTAAAATGTCGACACCAACATATTTGAATTTGGATCCAAAATAGGGGGACATAGGTGCCCTAGATGCCAGTGTCCCAACCCTATTTTTCAAAGTTTAAGGATTCAAGGACAATATTAATTGAGAACATTTGTTTTATGCTTGCAAATTGTTAGAAAATATTTAAAATAAGTTTTGGAATGCATAATTTAGGAAATTAAGTGCTTAATTAGGTCCAATAACTTAAAGGGGAGTAAAACATAGTGTGAAATTGTCAAGGGTGACAATTTACAACACTATAGATTCTTGGTTGAACAAGGGTCCAATCTAGAATTAGGGCTAGGGTCTAGTCAATAATCAAACATAAGCTATGTGAGTTTACCTTCTTCCATAAACATATCCTATTTTGTAACCCCAAGCTAAATATAAATAGTAGTAGAACTCATAACTAGGTTTTGAAAACCACTTCCCAACCTGATCCCTATAATAAGTAGCATAGAAAGCCCACACAAATCTTAATTAAATACTTCTTAAACATCCTTATGACACCAAGAGGTATAATATAGAGGTACAATAAGGGGTAGAGTGAGATTACATAGTTAACAAAACCTAAAATATAATATAAATACAATAATTTTTAAATAATTTTAAAGTAAAATAAAAATAAATCTTAAACAAATTAACTATAAAGCAATTCTTAAGTAAATAGAACAATTATTTATTAAATAAAATGATTCTTAAGTAAAAATAATAATTCTTATGTAAATAAAAAAATGTCCAAACAAAATAAAGTAAAGAATATAAATAAATAAAATAATTCTTGTATAGTTCTAAAGTAAAATAATATAACTCAAGGCTAATATTTTTGGGTGTTTTCTATTTAAGATATCTATACTAGTTATACAACTATAATATGTTATCTATGTCATCACATGCACAACCCTTCATTAATGTAATGGATAAATATAAAATACATGTAGAACTTAACAACTAGCACTTACATTGAAATGAGGTGCAATGGATGTGCCAATAACAAATTATATGTTATTAAATTAAATAATGGAATAAGATTTTATTTTATTTAGTAATTTGATTTACATATAATAACATATAAAAATAAATGCATTAGATTTACAATATTATACTTGGATATATATAGTTGTATGTACTTTTGAATAATATATAATAAACTCATAGAGCTTGGAAAGACACTAAATCATATATCATACCACCATAAAATTTTAAATGATGTAATATGGTGACAATCACATGTATTTAAGAGAATCTCACTATCAAATTACATAATAAACCTGAGTGAAGCTCTAAATTTAGGAAATAATACATGAAATTGGAAAATTAAACAATTATTGAGGAAGTGCATAAAAGTGGAGAAAAACAATGGGTGCAAAATATATATAGGTAGGAAATCTAGAAGGTACTTTATATCTTACACAATAATTCATAAATCAATGTCATACATATAAGTTATTGCTAACATATAACATATAAGGGTGAATCTAGATCCATGATTTATATACCCCAAGGTGAAATAAAGAAGTTGAATGTTAAAATGTAACATTTACACTTTTAAGTCCTTTAAAGGTCACCTCTACTATTACACACATTAATGAAACAAAAAATTTATACACAAATTATACATGTCTACAATTTCAATATTATGGCCAAGCCCATAACACTTGTGAAATACTAATATAACCTAAGAAAGTGTTTGTCTCAAATCTTAATCACAACATTTCAACTAGTGTAGAATATGGTAAAGAATGAATCTAATTAAGAATTACCCATCATTCATAAGCTAATTGCAACTAAAATGTACAACCATATAAGACCTACAAATTGATTTGTAGAAGTATACAAAACAATTATTCAAGGTCACATCTCAATTCAGTATTGATAATTATTTATATTAGTCCAAAATAAAATTTCAACAAATAAAGATAACATATGATAGTTGCATGGATTTCATAAAAATGTGATACAAGGGAAAATTATCCCCATAACTATCAATCTTTCATCCTTCAAGGCATTTACCAAGACTCCTATAGGAGTCAATATGCCTTATTAATTGATGCAAAATAAAAAGAGATTGTACACATGACTTTTGATATTAACATCCAAACAAATAGATTGTAAAAATAGTTCTATAGCTTTTTCATTACAAGTCAAAATAAATATTTTTTTATGCATTTTCTTAAGTCCCTCTACACAAACAATGATACAATGTGATTATTTTATTGGTTTAGACCTATATAGTGGGGATATATTAATTGAAATGCGAGTTCCCAATATTTAGATGTAAATGTTAGCCTCAAATTGAATAATGTTAAAGAGAGAGGCATGATTAAGTTTAGGAACATGCCAAACCTTGGAGCTACTCCCTAAACTCATCCCCTACAAACTTGGTTCTTGAGGCCATACTTTACCCATGATACTTCTAAATGGGATTGAAGTCCCATGTAGTTCTCCTCACCTTAATCTCTCAAGGAACATACACATTGATTCCTATCCCTAGGGTTTCATAGCCACTCATTGAAGTGAATTAAAATAATGTAATAGAAGGAAATCTATAGAATGGTTTAAGACCAAATAGTGTAACAAATCATTATTTATCAATACCCATTCTAAAACAAACAATAAATCATCAAGTTTAAAGATATACAACACAATCCAAAATACATGTATTACTATTTTATATACCAACAACAATCTTTTAAATGATTCCCAACAATTAAATAATGCTTGAGAGTATATGGGAAAACCCAACCATGTTCTCAATTTTAAGCCTATCCTAAAGTAATTCCATCCAAGGAGTCAATATCTCAAATTAAGACTCACTCCATTATTATTCATAATTCAATATGTACCTCCTCAAGAATCCCTTATGAGATAATGTCACTAAATTATAGGCTAGGTTGATTGTGTATCAACAAGAAACAATCATATTGCATCCGTTTCATAAAGCTCACAATGCTTACAAAACTAAAGTAAATATTGGTTCAAGTCTTGACATAGATCCATTAGGATAAATAAAGAGTTAAACAAGCCCTTTACAACCAACTTCAAATTTTCCACTAGGTATAGAATGTTGCATTATTAACTCCAACATAGACATTGATAAATATCTTATCATTCCATGCTGAGATATATGGTTGTATCACACACACAATTCAATTGACCCTAATACACAATTTATATCAAATAAAATTTAAGTTTCACCATCACACCCAATTTCATCCTAACAAGCACTGACCTTCACAAAATCCAATCCATACATAAAAAATATGCATAATAGAATGATCAAGATAAGGTAATTCTAGTAATATTAGAGAGTAGTGAAACAAGAAGTAGCCAAAATATCATTGCCATGCAAAAATTATGCAAAATCCTAGTATGGCTCCAAGTGAGGTCTTAATCTAATATGATTTGATGATATCAAGTATCCCATAATCATAGTATATTATGACAACCTTCTTGATGAAACACATCATGTATCAATAAAACCACATATGAATAGTCTAATCTTTAAAGGACACACATCAATAATTATAAGCTTTCCTTAAACATTATCAATACCCAAGTCATACTCAAGATAATGGGCAACACTATATCTATTAGATCATCATATGAGAATACACACCCAACAAAATTAGTAATAATAGTCTTAACATTTTGATTTTATTTACTCTATGACTTGCAACCACACATTCTTATAATAGTCTAGTTCATGCATTAGATTATATGTGCATGCACCATTAGTTCTAGATATGAACTTAATGGTAAATATTAAGTGATTCCATATAGCAACGATAAGTTTTCAAATCATCCGGGCTATATATTCATTTAGTGGTCATAAGATGCAAAAACATTATAAAATCACAACACATCTTTCCCACATTATGCAACTAACAAGCAATTGAACACGACAATATAGATGTAAGGTCTTTAAACTCAAAAAATATATTTTCATAATTTATTAATGGGTGATATCAAAGAGCTCAAACGATATTTCATCATGATTTTTCAGAACAATTACCATTGACCAATAAAAAAATGACCATCCAATAATAGTATGCATTACTATTAAATTAATGATCAATTAACTTTCATCCATTCAAAATCCAACTACATCACAATGTTCTTGGCACATAGTTTTATTTAGATTCAAACAATATTCTTTAACTAAAGGGTCGTATTGATAGAATCAAACAATTAATCTTGTCATGAGTATTGTTGTAAACATACACATTACTCATTTCATAGTGCTTATACCCAAGTGTACCCCTTAAGCCAATTTTGTCATCAAATGCAAGGTCTTGTGCATATTATTGTTATATTCTTCAATGTTTTGAATGAAAGCCTAAAGGAGCTCAATAATCAAAATTATTGTAGATCAAAAGTATAATTGGGTTAATGGCTACAATGAGCATAAATGATAAATTATATTTACAAAAAACATTTAGTACTTAGGGTTCATTAGCCCATTCACTTAGACATAAAATGATAAACAATAAAGAAACTAGTTCCATGCTATTACACCCTTGAATTAGTTTTTTTTGTTAGGATTTATCCTTGTTAATTTCTAAGGCATTTGATAAAACTAGGAGCCTTCCATCATATTGGAGTGGGTAATAAAAATAAATGAATTGCCACCTGTAAGACTAGTTTAATTGCATGACAAATCAAGAATGATTTATTAAATTGTCTTCAAAATTATGATACATCATTTTATTCTATAGAATGGTAAGATGTTACTATAATTTTTTAAAATAAACATTGTCCTTATCACATTACTAGTAATATAATATTATTTGTTTCTAATTTACAAATATTTTTTCTTTTCTTTTTTCTTTCTTACATGTCTTTCTAATCCAAGTCCACAATAGATCTCTCGTCCAAATGTTTAACTTATAGTTAGAATTGAAAGGTAGGGAGTACTTTTAATTCCAAAGTCATAATAATCTTTTATACAAAGAAATCAACAAATATATCAATAACTATACTTTAGTGAATATATTACATTGTGATCCTGCAAAATACAATGAGATTATGAGATAAGATCTAATATCTAATAATTTTGGATGTTGTTGTTAAGTACAATGATTACAAATTTTTTATGCAATCTAAAATCTCTATCAACATATAAGATGCCACTCAATATTTTTACTGTGGTCTTCAGTTTAATCTTACAAAAATATATTGTGACCATCTTTTGCTATAGCTTTAAGAAGCTATGCCGTAAATTAAGTGAGCCCAATAAATTAAAACTCCATTCTATCACTACTACAATTACAATTAAATTATGACTCTCCATGAATGAAGTTTCTCACCCTTCGTTGGGAAGAAGAAATTAGTATCTTCCATTTTGAGACTCCTAGCAAGCACAATTTATTTGAGAATGCTAATTTCTACTAATGTTTCTCCTTCCTCCTCTTCATTCAACCTAACTTGTGCTCTTTCCTTAATCCCAACTGAATGCATTTTAGTTAGGCTCAACCCCATACCTTCCCATTTCATTGAACACTAGTAGAGAATGTAGTGAATTTCATGTAGAAGAGGGGCTTGCTCTTTCTTTACATTCTTACCACCTCATCTGGAAAGAATATTCTATCCTTTATGCTTCGATGGAGGGTCATACGTTGCTCCACAATTCCCATTGAATATGGGTTCGTTGAATTTAATAGTTAGGGGAGAGGACCTAGTAGTTGAGCACCCTAAATTTGCGCTTCTCAAAATCCTAGATGGAAATTTCAAATCACTTCCAATTTTTTACAGCAGCTTACTTGGCAAGTTCCCTGCTTATAACTAAGGTTTCATGGCCACTTCATCAAATATGATGCCACATCAACATGCTTTTTGTCTAGGTGTCCAAAAAGGCCCAAAAAAAGAGAGACCGATACTTGTGCATCTACATCATGTTTAACTGGGCACTAATGTAACATCACATGATTGGTTGCTTTTTAGATCTAAGGAATACATTTCATTTAATTATGGGTAGTCATCATCAATACTAACAACTTTAAAGCCACAACTATTGGTCCAATGTTGTTAAAAATATTGACATTTTATAAACAAATGCTATCGCAACTATTAGAACATGCTCAAGTATTAGGTCTTTTTCCCTAAAAATTGCCCATGCTTCATAATTATTTATATCCTCATTCTTCTTAGTTTTAAAATATCTTTTAAATTTTATTATTTTTTAATTATTTTAGCCCTCGTGTAATGTCCAGCACATAAGTTGCCTTCCACAAGAGATGCACCAAAAATAATGTATACTTAACAAATGGGTGATATGCATATTGTCCGATTCAAAGTAATAAAGCCCTAAAACCATTTCATACGTGACCATGAAAAGTCTATAGGGTTTTATTTTTCAAATTCCCATGGACGTCTTATTGACAGAAACCTTACAAAAACAAGTCTAAACAATACACGGATTTTTCACTTTTATGAAGATTCGGAAATCAATACATCACTGAAATTCCTTTCAATTACAAAGAATCACAAAGTCAGAGCTCCAACGGTAGTGATTAAGTCGGGGAGCTCTGCGACAGGCAAAGTACTGATGAGAGTCCACTTGTCTTCTTTTCCTGCTTCTCTATTTTCTCCCTCTTTTGAAGGCTCAAACACATAAAAGGCCCTGGCACTTGCCATATCGACTCCCACCATTAATATCTGTAGAATTTTGGAACAAGATATTGAAGCCTCAAACATATAAAAGGCCATGGCCCTGGCTGAGTCTGCCGAACAGCAGAAATTATATCTGCAGTCGGGAAGGTCGGGGCCTTGCTTCCATCTCCCTAAAACAAAGAAACAGGGGAAATACCAGAAGTAAATACTAGGCCTATATGCTTATCGAATGAAAAAAGCAAATATTATATGAGAAAAGCAAGAAGTAAGAGAATACCAGAAGTAAAATCGTAGATGACAACTGCTCTATGAAATGTGAACTCTGGCAGGTCCGTAATAAGGTCCATGACGAACAATTTGTGGTTGAAGGGAACACAGTAAGAGCAACCTGAAAAATCTGGAAATTCAGGGGGAAATGGTGGCAGAGTTACACGAGTTTTGGAGAGGGCCGTAAAGCTTTGGAAAAGCAAAAGTAAGAGAATACCAGAAATAAAATCGTAGATGACAAGTGCTTTATGAATGGTGAAGTCGGTAACCAGGCCCATGGCAAGCAATTTGTGGTTGAAGGGAACACAGTAAAAGCAACCTGAAATATATGGAAATTCATGAGGAAATGGCGGAAAAGTTTCACAATTTGTGGTTGAAGGGAACACAGTAAAAGCAACCTGAAATATATGGGAATTCATGAGGAAATGGCAGAAAAGTTTCACAATTTGTGGTTGAAGGGAACACAGTAAAAGCAACCTGAAATATATGGAAATTCATGAGGAAATGGCGGCAAAGTTTCACATGAGTTTTGGATAGGGTCGTAAAGCTTTATTCTGCAACCTTTATCCAACAAGCGGTTTCTTCATCTGAGTCAAGAGCGGGTTGCATACAATGTTTTTCCAAGCTTTGCAAACAAGAGCGAGCTTATAGTCTCGATAGAAGAGCGGGCTGCATACAGTGTTTTTCCAATGTTTACAAACAAAAGCGAGCTTGTAGTGTGAAGTTAATGGCACCCTCAACAAACACTCTCTCCAATGTCATCTGGAAGACCTGGAATAATCTCCATTGCCTTTTCCCTCTCTGCAATTCTTTGGCTAAACATATTGGGCACCCTTGGGCTTTTGTGATTTTTTTTTTGAATTATGGTCAAAATTTTATTATACTAAATAAGTTTGATTATTGTGTCTTAAAATTATTTTTAAAATAAATTTTTGTTCAATGTTA
Source organism: Sequoia sempervirens (assembly GCA_007258455.2). Taxonomy (NCBI): domain Eukaryota; kingdom Viridiplantae; phylum Streptophyta; class Pinopsida; order Cupressales; family Cupressaceae; genus Sequoia; species Sequoia sempervirens. The sequence continues at coordinate 300,671,993 of VDFB02086081.1, read as the reverse complement.
TGTTTTTTTATTAATGTTTCAAATAATATTTTAAAAATATAATGTTATTTTTGATAAATTAAAATAAGATCAATCACAATTCATTTTTAATTGTAAACTATAACAATTTAATTATAACCCCACTTTCATTATAAATAAATACATAAATTAATATACTTATTTTAGATGAATTAATGTAAGACATTTTAAAAAATATCATTCTCAATATAAATTTTTTAAAGTATATTTAGAACCATTTCAATTGTATATAAATTATGGTAAAAAAATCATTTAATGTAATTTTATTCTATTAAATAAGTTTGATTATTGTTGCTCTTTAAAAACTAAGTTTATTATTTAATTTTATGTTTACTAATTTTTAGAATATTTTAAAACTAGAATATTATTTTTATTAATTATAATAAGATTAATCACAAATCATTTTTATTTGTAAACTATAACAATTAAATTGTTACACCACTTTCATTATAAATAAATAAATAAATAAATAATTTTTATTTTAGATAAATTAATGCAAGACATTTTAAAAAATATCACTAATATAAAACTTCGTGCCTTGCTACCATAGTATAATGCTTTTATAATACATAAATAAAACCACCAATCTAACCAACTTAATTCATGAAATTCTTTGTCCTTTAAATTAAACTATTATTTCAAATTCTTTGACATACATAGAATTTGAGTAAAAGGTATCTTCATTTCAAAAAGATAAGTCATGCCTTGTTTAACAATTGATAGAATTGTTTCAATTTACAATATAATTTTTAAAATTACATGGTAGATTATTTTGAAGAACTTTAGTTTAATATTAACCAATTTAAGTATATAAGTTGCATTTTAACTCTAATAAAAATAAATTGGATCTCATTTAGGAGTCAATCTCCCATCACACCATGCAAATTAATTTTTAATTCTCATATTATTGTTGTTTCAAAGTTTTATTTCATTATTGTCTACATTAATGAACTCCATAACTCTAAAATCTTTAGATCATTATAGGTCTCAAAATCCTTATGACACGGACCTTTGAATTTATTGGGTTCATTGTAATGTCCCCTTTTGGGATTGCCCTAAATCTTTCCCTAAAATCACAAGTTTAATGTAGTTAGGGTGATAACTTATCAATTAAATGCTTCAAGCAAGCTGGATCTAGGTTTAGGTCGTGCAATCATGTTAGATAATATTGGAAATATAATTCATATGATCATAACATATATAATAAATGTCTTGTCTACTTAAACCATGTAAAATATATAATTATTTCAAACTATATATATGAACTACACAATATCCTTAATGCATATTGGAAGTTTGATCATAATAGGACTTGGACGAGAAACATGATAAGTCCGCCCGAAGGCTGCTATCCATACTAAGCCCAAGAGTGGATATACCACCCCTCTTGGTCCCAAGTGGTAAACACTTAGTCATCCAACATGGAGAGGCATACTTAGTGGATAAACTTGTATCTACTTTCCCTATCCATGTCGCCTTATCCATCCCTCTTACAATAAAAAACCAATCCATGTAGAGATTGGGGAGAAGCTACAATAGCGGGCCCATAGATTCCCCTTTATAAGCCCAAGAGTGGAAACTCATGCCCTTGGCTCCAAGTGGCCAGCTTGGAGTGGTGCACCTAGAAAGAAATCTAGTATTTGCTTACCCTATTGGTATTTCCCCCATTCCTCCTTATGGTTTCTTGACGAGAATTGCAAACACTAAATATATTTAGATTCATAGAGATTATACAATAATAAATATATCACAATAATCCTGATAGAGTATACCACAATATTTGTTAAAATATAGGAATGAGCTATATTATGAGATGCAAATGTATTAAATGTTAATTTCTACCCTTGTTTGTTGAGTACAGATAATTAACTTCAAATGATCTATTTGATTACTTACCAATGTCTTAGATGATTGATGTCTTAATGAATGATATTTGAATGATTGCCTTAATGGATTCTTAATTGATTTTATGGATGCATGATTTGATGATTGAAAGCATTGATAAACTTATTGTTGTTTGCAGGATTGATCTTTTGATATTTTGATTGCTTGATTTCTTGATGGATAGATGAGTGATGATTGCTGATTTCTTGAGGGATAGGTGAGTGACGATTCATGGCTTTCTTGATGAATAGATGAGTGATGATTCATGACTTCTTGATGGATAGATGAGTGATGATTCATGACTTTCTTGATGGATAAATGAGTGATGATTTATTCCTAAATGTTAATGAATTGATTTTCCTTTTATATCCATTTCTTGAAGGAGTAACCACCCTTCACAACAAATGAGTCACTATCCTTTATATTAAATGAGTCATTGAACCTTTCATAAGAATTGAGTCAACACTCTTCATTGTTGCCCCTTTGGATAATAATAATTTATTTTTCCAACTTGATCTCTCTTGCCTTCCCTCCTCAAATGAATCCTTCTCCAATTTATATCTTCCAATGTAAGTGAGTCACACCTCTTCATCATATATGCCCTTTGCAAGAGTCACAACCTTTCACATTTGAAAGAGTCACAACTTATCACATTATGAGTCAGATCCTTTCTCACATCATCACTCTTCTTGAGAACATAATTTAATTTACTTACAAAGTCACATAAGGTTCTATTCTCCATTGAAGTATTGAATAATGTTATGGATCCATTTTTCAAATGAACTCTTCTCCCTTTAATATCTCATTTTTGAGGGAGTCGTAACTCTTCATTTCATGCCTTTTGACCCTTCGTTAAACTTAATTAAATTTTAATTATATTATAAATTATATATATATTTATATTATATTATTTTTATTATTTATTATTAAATCCCATTTCAAAAAGGGGCATTTGCCCAAGATTTCTTGTCCTTAAGCAATTTTAATGTGGAATAAGCATGGATAGATGTTCAAGATAAGTCAAAATAGGAAAAGGCTTGGTTTATGCAACTTCTAACTTTTCTTTTATGAGGGACTATCTTACAAGTTTGAAACTTCTAACTTTTCTTTTATGAGGATCTATCTTACAAGTCCACTCCCATTGTGCTACTCTGATATTATCTCAAGCTGTAAATTTGAACCAAGATATGTTTTTGCCTTTACTTCAAAAGTGAGGTATCCCAATAATTAAAGATAAGCTTTGTCTCATCCTTAGAGAGGAAAGATGAAAGTTATCAACCAAAAAAAAATGATTTCTCTTTTAGCATCACTTGTATTGGCAAAGGACTCATTTGGTGGATCCAACATTTGCATAATAACACAAATATCTCTCTGAGTCAAAGCAAAGGCAAGTTTTCTATAAATTAAGATGAGGAATAGAAGCATGAAACAAATCTATGATCTTAATGGTGATGTTTTCTATTAATGCTAGTCTTCCTTTCCCTTCACCTAAGATGCAAAATATAGGAGCATTATGGTGATGCACCGTAGATTGTAATATTACCTTAAAATAATAATTCCCTTTTTCCCCAAAATTTGTAGGTGCCATCCTACTAGAGGCAACAACCCCTACTACTAAGTACCAACACCAATCTCTCCTTTAAGAAGCACCAAATTCCAACCAAATTTCACCTTAAATGAATGTTTCTTCTAAAATGGATGATGAAAAACTTTCAATTTTCCTTCATAAAATCTTCACAAAATCTAAATGTGTGTTGAATAGGACAACTGAGAGGGGGGGTGAATTAGGTGTCACATAATTAAACCTTTAATTCAATCACCAAAACTAATTCTTAATACTACAAGTAACTGATTAATCATCAAATGCCAATGCAAAAACTTAAATCCAATACACAAACAAAATAACACCGGATTTACATGGAAAACCCAATGAGGGAAAAACCACGACAAGGATTAAATCACACTATAGAGAATATCAAAACCAATTATAAGAGGCTCATTGCTAGAAATAAGGCTCACTGCCAAAACAAGGACTCACTATCCAACAGGGCTAACAACTCGGAGGCCTCACTGCCACAGAGATACAAAAAAGAAAAAGAAGACTTGTTACAGAGATACTACAATCCCAATGCAACAAAGGATTCCATCGGAATCACCCATAGACATGCATGAATGATAGAGTCCACCTTCTGCTCACTACATCTGGGAAATCAACATTAAGCTTCACACTAATCTGCCACACTCGCATCACACACACTTACTGAATAGAATCAATGTCACACCAAACTACACTTTCTCTTTTCTCTTATTACCCTTCTTCTTCACTCTTGTATGTTTCTTCACCATTAACTCATCTTGTATTTATACCATCTTCAAATTTGAAGCATATCCAAAGTCAGCCATCCAAATCCAAATTCAAATTAGGTCGGTGCCAAAACATCCTAGGGTGGAATTAGAATGAGGATGACTCAAACACATGATTCAAGGGACCCAAAAAGATCCAATGCACTTCGTCAACCTCAAAAGTAGTATTTCACACAAGGTCAGCCAAACCATTGTAAAACACATAGAACCATTAAGCACAAATCTTCCAAATGTCGAAACTATCTTCAATGCAATCAGGGCAACTCAAATTTAGAATGACAAGTCATAAGACTTCATCAAAGAGAAATCTAGACCAACAACATTTCTATCGAACTTGAACCAAAAACACAAAAAACCACAGTTCACAACTGGTGAGCACAACTTACACTATACAATGAATCAACAACCAAAAATCTAGATATAACATCTTCTAACAACCATGAACAACATGTTTGAATTGCACAAACATAGGAGTAAATCTGGACCAAAACCTGGAGCAACCAATGAACACCTGCAACATATCTTTATTACAATTTTCTCAATATCCTCGACATATACAACCAACAACAACTAGTTGATAACCAGTTGACCAATTGACATCAATGACAACACCTTCAAACTTTCCATTCTTGCAACAATGTGCATAATCTTTCTCTCATAAATTTTCTATTGAATAATGCACCCACTTTCATACACTTTCCTTCCCAAATTTGCATGCACTACACTCCTGCCATAAATCTTTTGTTATACTCAAAAATCTACCTTTAATGATCTTTTATTATATCTTCACATGTTCCTCTTTAAAATTTGGATGCACTCTTCTTTTACAAATCCTTTTTAATACAGATTAGTTGGTGTATGTTTGATTTTTCTTTCTATTCAATACACTTCACACTTCTAAACTCACTTATTCTCCTTCACAATCATCTTTATATCTTTATAACCTAGTGAGAGGATGCATCTCTTGTAAGAGAGATAAACCTTATAAAAATCACCTTTTCATTAGCCACACTTTATCTTAATTGATGCCTTCTATTTAAATGTACTATTTATTATCTTTAACAAATATTCAAACTATATTCCTACTTTTGTGCCCTTTGAAGATATCTAATCATCCACCTCTTAACATAATCGATTAATATTTATTTATAGATGCTTTAATAAATTTTGATTGCTGCCTTTAATATTAGATCACTGATTTTATCACAATAGCTACTATTAAAGAGATGTTAACTATTGTCTTATTTAATTTTTTTTGCATTATAGTAAATGTTCTTTAATTACAACCTTTAATTAATTTTAGCTGTTGCCTTCTATGCATTCCTTCATTAACTATAATTGTTTCTCCTCATTAAAATTAATTGTTGTTTACACTTTATTGCTTCCTTTTGATATACTGTCATCACTTCTCTTTTATCATCCCTTAGTGTTAAAACTTGGGCAATTTTAACTTTATTTATATATTGAAAAAGTCTACCCAATTTTTTTTTTGAGTCATGATTTTAATTTTCATACAACTGTTGATTATTTTCAATGGTTTGGTGTGGGTTTGAACTAACAATGAATCACCATACTGAAAGATATTTGATTTTTATTTAACATAACTACATATGACATGAATCATTTCAAAATACAGACTTAAATAAATCAGTTTTAACAATAGTTTTGACCTTGTATGTAAGAATTTGTCCCAGGATGTGAAAGGATATGCCATGTTCCTCAAATAATTTCTAATTCCGTTTTCTTTATTAGGACCCAAAAAACATCAAAATAACTTTCTCATTTGATAGATTTTATAGTAGTATTCTAAAGGTCTTATAGAGTCTAGATAAATTTTTCATTTGTTAAACATAAAGTAATCATAAACACACATGGCATATACCTGCTAAAAACACATCGAGCATGAAGCAAACATATAAATATATGTAAGACATATAATATATATATATAAATACACACAATACACGAAGTATATGTATAAATATACATAATATATGAAGTATACACACTAATAAAAAAAATGAAGTATACACATAAATACACACAATACACAAAGTATACACATAAATACATGTAATACACAAAGTATACACATAAATACATGTAATACACAAAGTATACACATAAACACACATAAGACATGAATCATGCACATAAATGCGTGTGTAATACATGAAGTATACATGTGAAAGACATACACATATAGAAATGCACTATTGGCCTACTTAAGAAGAGGGCTCAATAGTTAATCCTAGTTGAATGGTGGTTAAAGTTGGTTTGTCTTGCAAGATGGTAGGAACCTAGTTCTGATACCAATTGTAATGTCCCCTTTTTGGATTGCCCTAAATCTTGCCCTAGAATCACAAGTTTAATGTATTTAGGGTTATAAATTACCAATTAAATGCTTTAATCAAGATGGATCTAGGTTTAGGTCCTGCAATCATGTTAGATAATATTGGAAATATAATTATATGATCAAAACATATATAATAAATGTCTTATCTATTTAAACCATGTAAAAATATATAATTATTTTAAACTATATAAACTACACAATATCCATAATGCATATTGGAAGTTTGATCATAATAGGACTTGGATGAGAAACATGATAATTCATCCATACTAAGCCCAAGAGCAGATATACCATCCCTCTTGGCCCCAAGTGGTAGACATACAGTCATCCAACATGGAGTAGAATACTTAGTGGATAAACTTGTATCTACCTTCCTTATCCATGCCGCCTTATCCATCCCTCTTATGATCAACAAAGAACCTATGTAGAGATTTAGAAGAAGCCACAATAGGAGGACCGTAGGTTCCCCTTTCTAAGCCCAAGGGAAAACACTCGCCCCCTTGGCTCCAAGTGGCCAACTTGGAGTGGCATACTTAGAAAGAAATCTAGTATCTGGTCACCCTACTAGTATTTCCCCCATTCCTCCTCATGGTTGCTTGATGAGAATTGCAAACACTAAATATATCCAGATTCATAGAGATTATAAAAAAATAAACATATCACAATAATCATGATAGAGCATACCGTGCAATACTTGTTAAAACATAGGACTACTATATTTTGAGATGTAAATGTATTAAATGTTGATTTCTACCCTTGTTCAAAGCTAAGTGCAGATAATTAAATTTGATCTATTTGATTTCTTACTGATGTATTGGATGATTGATGTCTTAATGATTGATATTTGAATGATTGTATTAATAGTCTCTTAAATGATTTTATGATTGCATGATTTGATGATTGAATGCATTGATAAACTTATTGTTATATGCTCGATTGATCTTTTGATATTTTGATTGCTTTATTTCTCGATGAATAGATGAGTGATGATTTCTAATTTCTTGATGGATAGGTGAGTGATGATTCATGGATTTCTTGATGGATATATGAGTGATGATTCATGGATTCTTGATGGATAAATGAGTGATGATTCATGAATTCTTGATGGATAGATGAGTGACGATTCATGGCTTTCTTGATGGATAAATGAGTGATGATTTATTCCTAAATGTTAATGAATTGATTTGCATTTTGTATTCATTTCTTGAAGGAGTCACCACCCTTCACAACAAATAAGTCACCACCCTTCATAATAAATGAGTCATCACCTTTCATAAGAATTGAGTCACCACCCTTCATTAAATAAATGAGTCACCACCTTTCATAAGAATTGAGTCACCACCCGTCATTGCCACCCCTTTGGAGAATAATAAATTGTTTTTCGAACTTGATCTCTCTTGCTTTCCCTCCTCAAATGAATCCTTCTCGGGCCTTTATATATTCTAATATAATGGAGAAGTGACACCTCTTCATCATATCTTCCCTTTGCAAGAGTCACAACCTTTCACATTAGGAGTCACATCCTTTCACACATCATCACTGCTCTTGAGAACATAATTTAATTTACTTGCAAAGTCACATAAGGTTCTATTCTCCATTGAAGTATTGAATGATGTTATGGAATCTTCATTTTTCAAATGAAATCTTCTCCCTTTAATATCTCATGTTTGAGGGAGTGACAACTCTTCATTTCATGCCTTTTGACCCTTTGTTAAACTTAATTATATTATATATATATTTTTTAAAGAGGGGTAAATGCTTTTGACATGGAGCTATTAATTAGTGAGGTCACAAATGGGGGACCTCATCCTCAATATAAATTCTCAACAATTACGCCCCAATGGGATTTGAACATTATGGCAAGAATAACAACACAACAACTCAATCATCATACTATGCCATTATTGGCCTTAATTATATTATATTATATTTTTAAAATTTTATTATTATTTTTTATTATTAAATATTATTTCAAAAAGGGGCATTACATTCACAAGTCTTCATGTTAATTCTATTGTTTTTTATTCATATTCATTCCTATAGATGCTTTGTTTTATATTATTAGGGTTTTAGTTTGTTTATATGATTTCTTTTCTGCATGGTGTGTCTTTCTTGAGATTTTGAGATCTTACCACATGTTCTCAATTTATTTATTTTCCCTTATGTTGGTTTTAAATAAAGTTTCTTAAAATTTATGCAATTTATTATTGATATTAAGTTCACTTATTCTTTTATCATTTTCAAGTCCCTTAATCCTTTATCTTGAGAAGGACGAGAACAAGAGATCCAAATAATATGAAAAATTTCACAATCTTGGATTCTTGGAATTTTGGGTTCCTTGGTGTCAAGGGCTTGAGGTTCTAATTTCCCCATGCCTCAATCTTATTAAATGATTTTATTTTAAAATTTTGATTCATCTTGGGTTTTGAGTAATGTGATGTTTGATGTTTAAATTTCTTGATACTCTAAGTAAAGTTTGTTTTAAAAATTGAGTTCAACTTGACATAAGGTTTAACTCCAATTATCTTTTATAGTTAAGTTTGTTGATACTCCAAGTAAAGTTTGTTTAAAAATTGAGTTCAACTTGACTTAAGGTTTATCCACAATTATCTTTTATAGTTAAGTTTCTTGATACTCCAAGTAAAGTTTGTTTAAAAATTGAGTTCAACTTGACTTAAGGTTTATCCACAATTATATTTTATAGTTAGGTTTCTTGATACTCCAAGTAAAGTTTACTTTAAAAATTGAGTTCAACTTGACTTAAGGTTTAACCCTAATTATCTTATAAAGTACCCTTACTTAAATCTTAATTAACTTATCAGCTTCTCAAGTCAACTCTATTAGTGAAATGGTCAAGTATATTCAATTAATTTATTTTCATGAGAGATCAAGGAGCTTTGTGCTATGAAGAGAATTTAATTGATGCATGCAAGGGTTTTTAACTTTGAAAATGAGTGAGTAATGATTTTAATGAGATTTGATGGGGCAATGTGTCATGAGATATTTTTTTTGGTTTTTTTTGTAATGATTAATTAAATTTCCTTATTTTCAAAATAAAATATCTTAAGAGGTTTTACCTACAGTTTGAGAAGCTTCTCCTAATTTTATTAGAAAATCTTTGTGTAAATTAGTCATAATAAAGCTGGTCTTAATTATCTACATAAAGTAAAGACTTGAAATTGATGTGAGATAGGTATGGCCAATAAGTGTCTCCACACATGTTTCCTCAACTACTTAAGTGATTAAAGACACATGATCAAATGAAGCAAGATAAGTAGAAACACTTCCTACACCAATCTATAGAGGATAGAATGTGAAAAAATTTCAACTTTAATACCTTAAATAGTTATTATGAAGAAGATGCACATATCAGGAAATAGAATTGACATCACCACAAGTACATGCAAAAATACAACAAAAGATTTAGGTGGGGAGAACCCTTTCGAGAAAAATCCCCACACTCCAACAGCCTACTCAATTTATTACAATAAACAATCTAGTCACATACACTTGTAGAGAAATTTTCTTATAGGAGAATAGATATATTAATTTTGGAATATTTTTGGAAACATAATGACACTTATAAATGATTCATTTAATATAACTCCAAAATACAACACTGCAATATATAGGAGTTTATAATGCATAAATTATATTCTTCTAAAATGAAACACCCAAGAATACCACATATTTCATCATCCTCTTCACCACATGCATGGAAGACTAAAGATGAACATACAAGGCACCTATCTTATTTGAAACATGCATACTGAAACCTACCAACTATACATAGCACATGCAAGACATCCACTTAACATGCAAGACACATGTATGCATACAAACTCAAAATTTTGCATGAAATGCATCTACATACACAACTCCACCTATCTTACTAATTTTCAAAATAGACTCCTCTGTTATTGTTCCTATCATTGTTAACTGAGAATTTTTCATGAGTTAACTACCAATAATGATTTAAATCAACTCATATATAAAGTGGGAAACCTATGTCCTAAAAAATAGGAACCATAGATCATCCATGCCACTTCACATGTAAGGTGACAACTCAAATAGACACTCCCACAAATGACATCATCAAATGCACATAATTAATTATATAGGCAAATTATCAACATAATTTCAATATTAATAATTAAATAATCAATTCTAAGAAATTAAAGGTTGAGACACCTTATTCCTAACATTCACCCACTTGTCAAATACCTTTAAAATGCCAATAGAAACAATGAGATTTCAATTGCTAGGGGTCGTGAGGCTCGTAGACTTTGAACACCATCTAAACTTATCTATTCTAACATGCTTTGTTGATACATTTCAACATTTGTCAAAATATTAACTTTCTCCAACTTAACCTTCCTATCCCCTACCATGTGATGGAAATTTTGGTATTGGACGTCAATGTGTTTTTCCTTGCATGGAAGGTCAGATTCTTTGCCAAAAATATGGTACTCTAATTGTGTGCGAAAAATGGTAATCAACCATACATCAAGCCCAACATTTGAACACAAATTCATAAGACAAGTGAATTCTTTATAAGCATTAGTAGCTTCCATGTACCATGTTTCTATAGTGGAAAAAAACTATAATTTTTCACTTACTCATCCAATTGATATCACCACCAATCATCATGAACATATATGTATTGGTGGATCTTCTCTTGAAAATGTCACCTGCCTAATTTGAGTCCACATATCCTGAATACAAAATAAATGAGGAGGCCCTGAAGAATAATCATGAAAACACAAGGAATAATTAGAAGTATCCCACAAATATCTAAACAGTCACTTAACTACATCCCAACGTACCTATCTAGTATTAGCCATAAACCAACTAAGGACTCCCATTGCTTGGGTAATGCCCAGTCTTTTGCAAACCATGACATACATCAAATTGCTAACATTGCTCACATCAAGTACTCTAGTCACATCCTCTATCTTAGTAGGATATTTTGAATAATCTTCCATAGATAGCTTCATTCCTTGTAACACATGAACAACCAACTATCTACAAGCTACCATGTTGAATCTCTCCACTGAGTTCACATACTTTGGATCAACTAAATATTTCTACTAGCTCTGTCTTTTCTAATCTCCATCTATTGAATATACCTAGCTACACCTAGATATTTCATTTCAAATTATATTGACAACTGAGACTTCAAATATGAAATCAAACTTTTTCCATCTCCAAAAAAATATATCAACTACATATAATGCAATAATGAGAATATGATCATTATCAGTTTTATAGTAAACACAATGATCAAATTTGGATCTCATAAATCTCAAACTCAACACAAAGGTGTCAAAATTTTGGTATCACATCTTAGGAGACTACTTTAGACAATATAAAAACTTCTTGAACTTGCAAACTAGATGTTTTGATTAAGGGGGAAAAACAGGGTTTGAATGGACTTGAAACCATTAACAACAGGTTTTAAATGGACCCAAAACCATTAACAAGCAAGTTTTGACGGGGACCTGAAACCCTCACAAAGAGAACAAGCTATTAAAGAATGAAACAAAGCCAACCAACAACCAACCAACAACAGATTCCAAAACATAAGCTTTAAATCTCAAATTTGCACCAATAAAGGTTCAAACGGGAACCTTAAGCCCAACAACAAGAAACAAGGGATATAAACCCAAGAACAACCTGAATCGGCTAGGCAACCATTAGCCTGAAACAACCAGACTGCAACACAACGCTTAACAACATCAACCATTAGCAAACAATCAGAGACAACCAAGTAACTAGCCTTAACTATCCAAACAATAGCAAAATACTTGTCAGCACCATCCAACAAAACTAACCACTCCACCTCAATAGGAGAGTTAGGAATCTAAGAAAAACCTTGAAGAGTCTTCGCAAACGCACAAAACCAGTCCACCCACAACACCAACCCAATCTCTGTCACAACCCATTTAACTAGCTTAGCTTAATCACTTAATTACTATATTAATTGTTTAATGATAAGTGATTAGGAAAGATAATTTGGTTATTTATTGAAGGGCAATTAAGAATGATTAAGATGAGGATGACGAATTATGTGTTCTATTTCGTATGCGCATCATGAATTGTTGACATTTTCTCATATCAAAGAGAGCGAGTATCATCAGGGAGAAGGCTCTAGTAGGTGGAGGCAATCTATCATGATGAAATTGCACAAATGCACTTAGACTCATGTAGTAGGTTGCATATGCATGTGTGATTACACTTATAAATTTCAAGTTCTTATAATAATTGTATTATTTTATGGATGGTGGTTCTTATATATAGTTATATGAGAATACAATCTCTTTATTGAAATATAAGATAATCAAATAATCTAGAGAGTCTATGTCAACATTGGGTCATGAGCCGACTTAGCACAAAGTTGTGATATTTGTAATATTTGTAATATGGAGGTGTTTTTCAATATTTGTCAAATGAGCCCAAACTAAATGGGAATTGACATAAAAAATGCAAATTACAATACCCTTTTAGTTAATCATTAGAAAAATAAATAAAGTAAAATTATTATTATTAATTAATATTATATTAATAAAGATATTATAAGTTATTTTTTATATATAAGGATAAAATAAAATAACATAAATACATATATATTATTATTTAGTAAAAGAATATATTTATTTATTTAAAAATAATAATAATAAGCTCAAAAGTTGTTCCCACGCGCCTGGAGGATGCTTCCACATGTTGCATGGGACTCAACGTGGGAGAAGCTGGTAAAAAAATTGAAAAATCTGCTTACACTTGTCAATTGAAATTTGCTAAAACCTGGAAAGAATTTTGGGGGTTTTGGGGGTTTTGGGGGGAAACGAGTAATTGGAAAGTGCTCCTGTTGGATGGAAATGTCAATACAACATAGATGAAGGGTTTTATTTGTATATCATACAACGTGTTGATTATTGTGATCTATTTCTTCAACTACAATGAGGTATTCACATCCACTGTAATCAGCATGAAGGAGTGTGTGTTCATTTTATTCAATGGTATTTCTCTTTGCTTTATTGTCTAGACAGACATTTCACAGTGTCTATTTGCTATATGAATCTACTCTGCAAATTTACTTATGTTCAATTGTTAGTGCTCCCAATTACCATTACAGCTCAGCCTCTTAGATAAAGGTTTATATAATTAGTTATATTTAGTTTGTACATGCTAACTTGAATTCTTGGTTAAGCAAGATAAAATTTACATTTTTTCCTGTCAATTATTTCTTGTTTAAAGCAGAAATAGTCCAATGGTATTCTACACAGTGCAATTTCCTTTATACAAAACCCCCATTTAGTTGATTGTTATTGATGATGAAATATTGAAGGGTGTTATGTTTGTACATGTGAAATCGTTTTATTTTGTTTCAACTACCATTTTGTTTTTGAGAGTGTATTGTTGGGTTGGGAATTATTTTTGCATCCCTTTTATTTAACTCATTGCATTAGTTTTGAATGGTTAGCTGATCTTTTCTGTTAGATGCCAATGGATAAGAGTGGGTGAATTTTTGTTTAATTTGCATATCTAACTTGAGACTTGTGCTCAGCCTTATTGAGGCTGCTTTCTTGTTTGCTGTTTTCAGCAACATTAATGCAGAGGACATGCTTAGAAGTGTTGCCTCACCTCTAGTTCATAGGCTATTGAACATAGTTAATAGTGTTTACATTTGGCACCTACTTGCTCTTGTCTTCTTTTTGCTTTGGTTGTTTTATTTAATTGACTCTAATTTTGATGGCAGCCTGTGGTTTTCAATGAAGTTATCTTCTCTTTGCTCTGGCTGTTTTATTTAATTGACTCTAATTTTGATGGCAGCCTGTGGTTTTCAATGAAGTTATCTTCTCTTTGCTCTGGCTGGTTTATTTAATTGACTCTAATTTTGATGGCAGCCTATGGTTTTCAATGAAGTTATACCCTAATGTTCTGTTGAGTATATGATATGTAGAAACCAAGGACCTTGACAGCATCTAGAACAAGGTAACTCAATAAATAATTCTTTTATCTTCTCCATGAATTCAGATCTCTCTGATTATGCAAACTTATGGATGATGACAGCCATCAAAATCCCAAATAGGAGACCCATGGGAAGATTACTCATAGCTTTCTCCTTTATGTGCTTTACTATAACAAACATCCACAAATTTAAGAAGATCTTGGCTTTGGAATTATCTTAGGTTTTATTTCTATGAGAAAAGATTAAATGAGATAAAATTACTATAAGAAAATGGATACGTAAAGGCAACTTGGGAAAATGACTATTATGTGCCTACCATGGTTGCTATCCATTCTTTAATAGTTGAAGACAAATTCCTTTATAGTTTCTAATGGCCAGTATGTTGTTTTTTCCATCACCTTGCAATATCATTGCTCTTTTGCAATGGATAAACATTAGCCAAACTTAACTGTGTTGGATGGTTGTGTCACCAAACTGCTGTTTTGGGAATCTAGTGATCTGTAATGCAGACCAAGCTGCTCTTACATGGTTGGGATCCCTGAAAAACAATTTCTGGGTTTGGTTTGTCATTATTCCAGCTTTCTAGAACATATTGAACTTTTAATTTTGGCCAAGGGAGATGGAAGTTATGACTGTTTAATCACTTCCCTATCTGCTCTATCTGCTGCAATCAGCAGAATAAAAGCTATGAATTGAATTATGAATTGAATTAGATGATGTAAGTTTATAACTTAAATGATTAATATTGTTATTTAAGAGTAATACATTATGAAAATAGGGCTAATTTACTTATTATCTTTCATTGGATTCTAAGGAAAATTTCTAGGCTTGAGAATTAAAAAATGAAGAAGTAAAACCTTTGTTTTCTAAATCACTCACTAGTGAGTGGGCTCGGGAACATGTTGGATGTGGAGTAACCTCCTTGCAATACTATTCAATAAATTATTTCTCCTCAAATAATGTTAGTATGATGTTTTTTTACTGAATATTGTTTTATCCATCTTGTAGAATGTCAAGCTGTCATAATGAGATGATCAAGCATTATACATTATAGATATTAAATGTCATTGTTTTGCATTCATAAGTGCAATGCTTGGTTGAGTTGCAAACTTTGTGTATCAATAGACATATGCTTGGGTATATGATGCATGAGCATGTAGGCATGATAAGTCATTATTGATTCACATAAGTGAACTAGATTCCATAATGCATGTTGCACATGCTGCTAGATCCTTTGTGATGGGTTGGGCTTCTCAAGTGGAGTAGCATGGGGAAGCTAATGCTTCGTGGTAGGGTGGATATCACCTTGATGATGCTCTCTCTCACTTCAAGTTATGGGAAAGAAAATGGTAGAGGTTTTATAATGCAAATGAAGACATATTGTTTACCATGTATCTTATTGATTGAGATGAGTAAATAACTCTTACTTAATTGCTTATAATTTCTTTTACAATGTTATAGCTTGAATAGTTATGAAAGAGCATGGCTGATATAAATGGATTATTGTGTATGTCATCAATTGGGTTTCAAGGCGCGTGTATCTGCATTTGTATTATATAATGATTGAGTTTTGTAGTTATATAAAATATTGTAATGGATTACGTTAATGGTAATGAATGTGGGATCATCTTATATGTAAAAAGATATGTGAAGCATTGACTTCCTCTAGATTAGATCTAGATTATCTCTGTATTATTCACTAATTTCCACACTTTATTAGTGATTAATTAGGGAGCTGTTACAGCCTCCACCTCAATAGGAAGGGGCTCCCCTCTATAAGAGAGGATGAGAAGAGACCCAAAACCATAGAAAAAAAGAGCTTCCCACATGATCCACAACACACCTCTTGACCTCAATAGAAGAGGGTGATCTCAATAGAAGAGGGCTCCACCTCCAAAGGAGCAATCTTCACCTCAAAAGAAGACCATAGCTGAAAAACACGAAGGGAAGCAAATTCACCCATTGCCAGGACCACCAACACATCCTTTGGTACGTAAGTAAATTGGAGTAAAGAATAAGAAATAGAGCCTTCCTTAGAAATCAACACACCCCAACCATAAAATTGAACTTGAAAAACCAAATGAGGGAGAGCAAAACATTAAGCGGAACCAACAGGCGGGCGGCCAAATAAAAGACCCCACACCAAGAAAAACACTCCCCACCAAGAGCAAAAAGAAAACTAACACTGTAGTGAAACAGGAGCCAAAGAGTAGCAGTCTCCTTGCCCAAACAAGTAACAAGAACCAACAAAGAGATAACGGGTCTCAAGAAAGGGGCAAGGAAGAGAAAGCCTCCAAATAGAGGGAGAAGAGAGCCAAAAAGACAATATAAACCAACCTCCAACCCTACTTTCCAGTCAGGGTCTGAAACATGCCAAAAGAAATCCACAACCAACTCCACTAGAGGCAAACCAACCATTGAAACCCCAAGCAACAAAAACACTCAAATAGAGGCAAAAAATCCCCAAAGAAACCAGAGATAGCCTTGAAAGCCAGTTGAGAGAGAAAGAGGAGAAGAAGCACAACAATGAAAAACCACTTCCAACCCAACATGCCAGTTAAGGTCTGAGAAAAGGCCACAAATCTCCTCCAACAACCCCACATCAAGAACTCCAAGCACCATACCTAGCATCAGCACCAAAGGAGAGACAAAGGGACCCAAAAGAAGGAGGACAAGGTCAGGAAAGCCACCAAGTAGAGAATGTAGAAATCCAACAAGACAATGAAAAACAACCTCCAACCCTACATGCCAATCAGGGTTTGAAACATGCCATAAAATTTCCACAAAAAACTCCACTTGAGGCAACCCAACAACCTCACCCCCACACCATGAAAGCCCCCACCTAGAGACAAAAAATCCCCCAAAAGGCCAGAGGAAACCAGGAAAACCTACAAATGTAGAATGAGGATAGAAGGCATAGCAATAAAGCACCACTTCCGACCCTACATGCCAATCAGGGTCTGAAAAAAAGCCACCAAACTCCTCAAACAAACCATCTGCAAGAACCCCAAACACCAACCTCAACACCACACATTGAAAGACGAACAACCACTCTTGAAGGAACAAACCCTGTCCAACAAAGAAGAGCAACAGGGGAGGGCACAACTAGAACTAGCAATGGGCACAAGAGAGAAAGGGCCCACAAAAAACAAAGCGCCCCAGTCGTAGCACATAGCAACGCCATCATTGGAGAACCAGCTGCACCAAACAAGCCAAACAAGGCCATCAACAACTTTAGCTGGGTCAATTCCACTACAAATGTCTCCATCAATATCCTTAACTCGACCATTAGGAAAACAAACCAGAGAAGGTGAGGGAACAATCCACAACACCATAGAGCCAAGGAAACAAACAACCACCACACCAAGGCCATCCGCTACACTAACAGTTATGGAAACGACAATATCCCCATTGAAGGATATGAGAATGACATTCCCACTACAGAGAAAACCAAAAGAAACACCAACCAGGTCATAGAAGGAACACCCTCCAATGCACCCAAAGCACACAACAAAAGATGCCCAACTAGAACATGCTTTCCATCTACCTCACCATCATCCTTAGACTCCTCAACACCCTCAGAGGATTCAAAATCACCATTCCCACCTAGCCTGCTCCGCTCACTTGATGCCATAAACTAAAGAGTATTCTTGCAAACTAGATGTTATTAAATACCTTAAATTACCATGTAATTATTAGGTTGTGACATATATTTTTCTTCCTCCAAGTCACCATGAAGGAAATCTTTCTTCACAACCATCTTTTCAACTTCTAAATCATATGTTAAAAATGAGTGATATCAAAAATATAATGGATATCAAATTAGCAATAGGAAGTAATATCTCACCACATTCAATTCTCTCCACCTATGATTAACCCTTTGTGATCAACCTTGCTTTATGCTTCTCAACATTGCCATCAAGACCTAATTTCTTCTTGAACATCCATTTGCAACCAACATATTTACGTCCATCAAGCACAGGTACTAGATCCCATGTGTCATTTTTCGTTAAAGAAAGTATCTCTTCTTCATGTCTTT
>VDFB02086081.1:300630143-300653153 GCA_007258455.2 Sequoia sempervirens | reverse complement strand
GAAGAAGCTATTGTTAAGTAGGAATGGTAATGGGTATAGATAAATGATATGTATATGTGAAAAATATCATGCCAAATGTGGGTATGGTGAGTGGAGTATAATAAGGAGGTAGATCATATTGGGGAGTGAAATTAGAATAAGGAACAAGAGAGAGGAATGCATGGCTTGGATGAAGGAGGGATGATAGATACACTTATCAAAGAGTTATTAGCGGCAACCTTAGAACTAATTGTTTCTAATATCTCTAATACAAATGGTTTATTGATGAATAAATTATGGATTGTGTCCACTAATTTTATAGGATTTTCAATTCTAACTAAGCTATCAATCTCTTGTGTAATATCTTGTTAGGTTACATGTTTTGTCATAATCATATAATTCTTTATTTTAATTATTAATGATATTATCAATCACTTTGCTTACATGAACATCATCAGAGAGACTATTTTCAATGGATTGAGCCATATGAGGATTTAAATGAGCAACCATTTGTAATAATAGATAAGAGGGACGAGACATGCCATCTAGTAGCTCTTAAAAACTTAAAATATAAAAATGACCAAAGATGATCTAAGGGATGATAAACAAAATTATTCTATAATCACATCTAAAAAAATAGGCAATGCAAATCCAAAGGCCACAACAAGGATGGGTAAAAGATAAAATATGTAAACAAGCCACCAAACCTTAAATAAAGATCTAGTGCTCAATGAAGCACAATTATAAAAGGGAAATTAGACACTATTCAATTCTAAAAATATGAAAAAGCAATAAAATATAGCTATTAAGCCATAATAGAAGGATGAACCCTTAGGAAATACCTAGGGTGGTGTAAGAACGGATGGCTTCACTAAAGTGTAAGGGAATAAAGTCCTTTTTACATAAATCTAGGTTAATCAAATATAAATAATAATTATACAATTAACCTAGATTTAATTGAGGAGTTAAGTTGAATATTATATAACATATGTAGAAATTGAATGCAAATGAATAGTGTACTTACTTTGGGAACACCAATGAATAATTAATGTCAATGATGTGCATGATCTAGTCACTAATGTACATAAATGAATGCTCCTAGTTTGCTAAATGTATCACATTCTAAATAGTTCCAATAATCCATGGATTGGATTCAATGCCCTTGGGTTCAAACTTGAGTATCATGGGAATGACCTATTGCATGAAAATGATCTCTAGTTCATGGGATTGACTAAACATAGTCTATACTTTTGAAACTTGATTCATTGTAATCTCTAGAATTTGGCTTCCTATAACAAAGGTAGTATTTAAAAATACTTTAGGGGAATTTGTTGGATCGTGGACCAAATTTATTAGTTCAAGCAAATAATTGTAAATATCAAAGCATAAACTTGTGGATGGCCTGTGCGAATGATGCAAACATTGATTACTTCCAAGTTCCTAGGTCAATTTTTTTCTAAAATGAGTTATCCTTTTTGCTATAGATGTTTTCTTGAATTTCAATATGGATTAAATACACAAATGAATGTCTTTAAATACTAAGACATTGCAACTAGTTGCACAAACATGTACCAAGTTGGCTCACAATGACTAGTGAAAAAGGACAAAAAAATTAGAATTAAAATTTAAATGTTTAAATTTGGGGTCAATCCTATGCCACTATAGATGGATCTCGCTATGAAAAGTGAAGATCTCGATGAAATTATATGAGAGAATATGCTAATAAAATGAACATATTAGATTTGGTACACACTAGTAAAAGCACCTATAGGTACTATCAGATGGTTGATAGGCACAAATATAATGCTTGACTGACAAGACTTTTATATATTTACCTATTAACCATCTAATATAACCAATAATTACTTTTACTAATTTTTTACTAATTTTTAACAATAACATGAATACAATTATTTTTTTTTATAAATATATATGTGAACCCTTTATATTCATTTAGGAGCTCTCAATGAAAGAAAATGAAGATTGGCATTTTGAGATCAACTTAACAAAATTTTCACCATTTAAACTCAAAAACATAAAAAAATGGTCTACAAAGGCCATTGATAAATTGAATTTTACAGATCTTGAAATCACCTGAGACACCTTGGATTTTGAAATCAGGAAGGCGCTGCGGTCATTGTGCAACAAGGAAGTAGGCAAAATTCATGTTTTAAAAAACAAACACACCTTGTGTGCATTTGATTTGGTTTTTGAAGGTTTTTTTGCCTAATTTCAGTGCCTAAGATCTCATATCATCGTTTTACTGTAAAAGACTGGTTCACTGCTGGCCACTGATGGGGCATTTATTGTAATTAATTCCATGTTGAATTCATTGGGGTCATCTGGTTATAATTTTGAATACTGTCAGCTGAAAGGGGAGATCCATGTGTAGATGCAGTTTATCTCCACCCCTTCAAAAATATACTAAAATCACACTCACAATCCCAAGAAAAATAATTATACTGTCGTAATCAAGCACAAATCAATGCAGAATGTCACCAACACCGATTTTATACTCACAAAAGTATTGTTGTGATACAACTGTTCTTAGGCAATAAAGCTGAGAAAAGAAAGGAGTAGTTCTAAGAACATTTATTTTTTTGAACAACAGAATAAATTTCAGACACAGCAGGGGTTTGATAAGTGATCTAATTAGGATATATATATACTCAGAGTCAAATCCTTTTTCCTGTGGCTGGCAAAAGAGAAACGATACATTACAAATCTCCAAGAACTTTACAGTTAACCTCGTGAAAGCTTCTTGCCCTCTTTTTAAAGGGCAAAAAAATCAATTATAGGCAGTTGCAAAGTATTAATGGCTAGAAACTAGCAGCTACACAGGTAATAGCTACAGGAATTACTTCATCACGTGACTTACACCATGAAAAATACCATTCGTGATGGTCATGTTTCGAGAGCTATGATCTATTGTTTTTGTCTCATGTTTTTGACCTTCATTTGTTGGTCTTTTGTATCATTACTTATTTTTACAAAACCCTCAAAGAAATTATGCAAATCTTGAATCTTAGATTTCTAAACATTCAGTTCCATTGTTCATAGCTGAAATATATTAGTGTTCCATGGAGATGTACCCCACCTCGCCCTCCCCAAAACTTCACGTTTTTTAGAAGGGGATGTCTTAGGGACTTGGGGGATGTCCCCCCACCAACCTATCACCAACGCCACCATCCCACCATCAGTGTTGTTGTCTCCAAGATGTCACTAGGACTTTGAGGATGTTGGGGTGTCCTCAAGATGTCTAGGGGACTCCTAGTTGTCTCCAAGATGTATAATTCTTATACTTATACATCTTTTTATAACTATTTTTTCAAGTACTACATGTATTTCAACATCTTGCCGCCCCCCTGCCGCCGCCCCCCCCGCCGCTTCCCCATCCCCAAACTTAGACCCCCCGTCCCCGCATCCCCAAAACACATCCCCTATCATCCCCCGTCCCCATCCCCAAAACCCTGTAGAACACTAAAATATATTGAGCTTGGATTGCCAAGGGATCGGAATTGGAGCATACTGTGTTCTAATTTTGTGATGTTGAAAGTGAAGGTATGAGCTACAAAGTATTAATTCCATGTTACTACACTCTTTGAATTAGTATTTTTGTTAGGATTTATGCTTGCGTTAGTTTCTTAAGGCACTTGACAAAACTGGGAGCCTTCCATTATATTGGAGTGCCTAAGACTAGTTTAATTGGATAGCAAGTCAAGAATGATTTATAAAATTGTATTCAAAATAATGATACATCATCTTATTCTTCAAAGTGGTTAGATATTTTACTAGAATTTGTTTAAATGAACATTGTCCTTATCATATTATTATTAATATAATATTATTTGTTTCTAACTTAATATTTTTTTATTTTTTATTTCTTTCTTGTATGTCTTTCTAATCCGGATTTATAATAGATCTCAATCCTAAATGCTTAACTTATAGTTAGAAGTGAAGGGTAGGAAGTAGTTTTTGATTCCAAAGTCATATTAATCTTTCATACAAAGAAAGCCAACAAATATATCAATAACATTATCAATCACCAACTATACTTTAATATAGTATATTACATTGTGATCTTATATGTACCAAATACAAAATACAATGATATTATGATATCAAGATATGATATCTAATGATTTTGGGTGTTATTATTCAATACAGTGATTTCAAAAATTTCAAAAAATTATGCAATCTAAAATCCCTATCAACATATGAGATAAGTAGGAGGTATTTTCCACAGCGTGTCAAATTATGATATTGCTATCAAGATTTAACCATGTAGTTTTACGAGTCAAACTCATTGAACCATGTGTCAACGAGTCAATGAGTTTGACTCGTAAAACTACACAATTAAATATTGATAGCAATATCATAACATATGAGATGTCACTCAATATTTTTAGTGGTCTTCCATTTAATCTTACAAAAATATGTTGTGACCATTACTTTCTATAACTTTAAAAAGCTATGTCATAAATTCAATGAGCCCAATAATTTAAACTCCATTCTAATCACTACTACAATTACAATTAAAATCATGTCTCTACATGAATGAAGCTTCTCACCCTTCATTGGAAAGAAAAATCTAATATCTTCCATTTTGAAACTCCTAGCAAGCACAAATTATTTGAGAGAATGCTAATTTCTACTAACGTTTCTCCTTCGTCCTCTTCATTCCACCTGACTTGTCCTCTTTCCTTAATCCCAACTGAAAATAGTATAGTTGGGCTCGACCCCATACCTTATCTTTTCATTGAACACTAGTAGAGAATGTAGTGAATTTTATGTAGAAGAGAGGTTTGCTCTTTCTTTACATTTTCACTACCTCATCTAGAAAAAATATTCTATTCTTAATGCTTTGATGGACGGTCATACATTGTTCCACAATTCCCACTGAATATGGGTTAGTCGAATTTAATAGCTAAGAGTTGCTCATGCTTCCTAATTATTTATATCCTCATTCTTCTTAGTTTTAAAAATATCTTTTAAATTTTATTATTTTTTAACTATTAGTCGATAGGTTTTCTTGTGGAGTTGCAAGTCCAAAATTAATCGGTAAATTTGTATTATGTTGAAAACAAGATTTACTTGTCATTAAATCACTGTTGAATTACTGGAAAACAAATTTTAGCTGCTAATAAATCATCTGTCATTTAATAGTAAAATCTTTCAAAATATCATATAAAATCCTAAAAACCAAAATCAAATAAAAGCCAATTTCTAAAAGAAAAATCTTATTTATATAATCTTGAACCTAACAAGTGCTAGTTTTATCTCCAGCACATAAGTTGCATTCCACAAGAGATGCGCCAAAATTAATGTATACTTAAAACAAATGGGTGAAATGCATATCGTCCGATTCAAAGTAATAAAGCCCTTAAACCATTTCATACGTGACAAATGAAAAGTCCAGAGGGTTTTATTTTTTCAAAGTTCCCATGGACGTGTCATTGACAGAAACCTTACAAAAACAACAGTCTGAACAATATACGGATTTTTCACTTTATGAAGATTCGGAAATCATTACATCACTGAAATTCCTTTCAATTGCTAAGAATTTACAGAAAAATCTGCCCAAATGGAGCAAAAGCAGGCTTCTTAATGCCATCAGAGCAACTGCTTATGGCGCTCCATTGGCGTGTGTTGGGATGATAAGCCTGTATATTCCCCTCCACATAAAACTTGTCATCAGTAAACACACTGTGACACTCACACTCGCTCCAAAGCATGGGAGGAAGATACTCCCATTTCTCCTGCTCTATATCGTAAACTATGGCTGTACCCAATACCTCCCCTTTGTCACATCCCCCAGCAATGTAAATCAGTCCTTTTTCTGAGTCCGCCGAACAGCAGAAGTTAGATCTGCAGTCGGGAAGGTCGGGGCCTTGCTTCCATCTCACTAAAACAAAGAAACATAAGTAAATACTACCTATATGCTTGTTGAATGAAAAAAACAAATATTATATGAGAAAAGCAAAAGTAAGAGACTACCGGAAGTAACATTGTAGATGAAAAGTGCTTTGTGAATTATCAACTCTGGGCAGTCGGTACGAAGGCCCATGACAAACAATTTGTGGCTGAAGGAAACACAGTAAGAGTAATCTGTAAAATCTGAAAAATATGAAAAATCAGGAGGAAATGGCGGCAAGGTTTCAAATGAGTTTTGGAGGTGGTCATAAAGCTTTAATCTGTAACGTCTATTTTCATCCCAGTAAGCTATTACGATCAATTCCTGAGACATGCCAAAGCTCTTTCTATCTTGATAGAAGAGCGGGCTGCATACAATGTTTTTCCAAGTTTTGCAAACAAGAGAGAGGTTGTAGTGTGAGGTTAATGCCACCCTCAGGAAACACTGTCTGCCAATGTCAACCGAAAGACCTGGAATAATCTCCATTGCCTTTTCCCTCTCTGCAATTCTATGGCTAAACATATTGGGCACCCTTGTGCTTTTAATAAGTAGTTGAACTTGCTTTGTTTTGTTTTTTTAATAAGTAGTTGAACTTGCTTTGTTTTGTTTTTCATTTTTATTATTAGTTGAATTTTATTATTGCTTTTCTTAATTTAGTTTTAATTTTAATTTTTTTTTCCAAATTCCGTTTTTCTAAATATAGAATTTTGTAACACTTTATTTTTATCAATAAATCTTTTAATATGGTTGGTCATTGAAAAAGATCTGGCCCATAAATCCATTATAAAATAAATAAAAACAATATTAAAAAAATAAAACACTTTATATAAAGAAAGAAAGCAAAGAATCAAATATTATTTCTACATTTCCACTAGAAAATATGTTTTACATTCATAAAACAATAAGAAAAAAATAAAATTGTTTATATAATATAAATTGTTATAATTTATATTTTCTATTGTTTTTCAAAAAATATATAAATTTTTATGGTATTTTTTATTTATTTTAGATTATAAAATATAAATTTTTAGAATATTTTACATTTAATATTACGAAATAAAATTATATTTTATATATTTAAATATTTTTGATATAATATTATAATATTTAGATATTTAATATTTAATATTTAATATTTTTTTTTTTTGGTAAGTTAATAGCTGAAAGGCCAGCACCATATATTATCAATAAAAAATAACAGAGTTTTGGTAGCCTTTCGACACCATTTCAACCTTCAGATCACCATATTGACCTGAAAACAGGCAAAATTTACTACTTAACTTGTCCACAAAGTAGACCCACCAACCTATCTGGATCTACCCTCCGCCATCGCTCCTTTTGCCAAACTATTCGCCACTGTATTTCCTTCATGGTACACATGGCTGACTTGGAACTCCTCGAAAGATGAGATGAGGGTCCATATCGGTGGCAACCGGCAACACAATAACTAGTTTGGGGTGAAGTTGCTTCTGATAGCATTCACTATGACTAACGAATCCCCTTCCAGGTGTAGCTTCGATGCCTCGATGCTTTTCCCCAATTCTAATCCGCTCAGAACCGCCCTGAATTTTGCCATGTTGTTTGTAGCCTGGCCGATGTACTCAGCCTTATGTGCTAATTCCCTTCCTTCGGAGTCTCTTGCCACACATCCTATGCCGACCGCTCTAGGATTACCAATAGAGGCGCCATCAAAATTTACTTTAATCCAACCAGGTAGCGGTTTTTGCCATAATGTTCTTTTTTGGAGTTCATTCTTCTATCACGCTTCTAAAGCTCCAACAATGGGAGGGATGTATAGACCATCGAGTTTATTAGTAAGCTCAATATCTCTATTAGAGAACACATTTTTTGGGAAGGTAATCTTTTTAGCTGCACTGTTTACCAATTCTACCACCACCTTAACCAGGCGCCTTGCGAGTGCTTCCCTACTCATTGATTGCTCTTGGAAGACACACCTGTTCCGTTCCTTCCAAATTTCCCAGCATACCATGGATGACACTATTTGCCAGATGCTACTGAAGACTCCATTGTGAAGCTTCCTTGGCCATGTGGAAAGCCAATCCCAAAGGTTTGACGATAGCGGGGTCGGGTAACTTAGAAGCCTGAGCATAAATTTGCAGCATATATTATTAATTAAAATATGAAAT
Organism: Sequoia sempervirens; assembly: GCA_007258455.2. NCBI lineage: Eukaryota > Viridiplantae > Streptophyta > Pinopsida > Cupressales > Cupressaceae > Sequoia > Sequoia sempervirens. The sequence continues at coordinate 300,645,113 of VDFB02086081.1, read as the reverse complement.
ACATTATAAGTTTAATATTTATCTATATTTATTTTTTAATTAATAATTTCTATTATTGTTCAAAATAATTTTTACTATTTATTTTTTATGGTATTGATTTTTTTATTTTAGATTATAAAATATAATTTTCTAGAATATTCTCAATTTAGTATTATGAAATAAAATTGTATTTTATATTTTAAACTATTTTTAGCATAACATTATAATATTTAGATATTATATATTTAATATTTATATACACTATACATTAAATATAAATATAATTTAACTTTTTTTTGTATTAATAATAATATAATGAGTCATAGGTAAAACATGATGAGCATTTTCAACATGCAACTTAAAGCATTTTCAGGCTATACTTCACAAAATTTATAGTTCAAAACATTTCTAGATTCTACCCACATAATATACAAATCAAATAATATCAAAATTCCATATATACCGAGATTAGTTCATAGAGTAATGCTTATATACTGAGATATTATACTATCAAAAAGAGTCTAACATTGGCACCAACGCCCCCTACTAAATTTTGCCTCCCTTGTTGCATTCTTCAGAGTCACCAACATTGGCCTCACTGATATTAGATTGTGACATGAAAATGTCTTAAAAAAAGAGAGGACTGGAACAACATTATAAATCATTTGAGGTTTGTTGATATTTCCAGCAGGATTGTTCCCCATAGTAGCATAATTAAATACCCTCTGAAACTCCCTTAATTCATTGATAAAGGTCTCTGAATCTCCCTGGTTGTGATGCTAGATATGCCCATATTTAACTTTTTATTTGTTCACCATCGCGACCCATCGACAATTAGTCTCATAAAATTGGCCATTGAGATCACCATCGTCACAATTACCTACAAAACAATGGAGAGAAATGTGAGTCTCTTGTTAGACTCAGTAAGCCCCCTTCTTCTACCTTGAAACTTTTCCTCATTCCTTGCTCTCCAAATATGCCATAGAATTTCAGTAGAGAGGCAATCCCAGAAGATATGAAATTATTTGTTTAATTTCCTAATAGTGAACACGATCTCATACCAATTCAGCTGTCCATTATTATTCCAAATTGCAATTTCATTACAAAATATATTTCAAACCTTTTTAGCATATAGATAATAAAAAAGATATGCATAATTGTTTCTAGTGTCTTGCAGATGTTGCACAAATCTACATTAGAGTGATTAACTTTAAAATAAATTTTATGTAACAAGAGTTGCCACCTAAAACAAGCCTTTTTGGGCTCCTTTATGTTATACCAAATAAAGGATTTTTTTTCCATTTATCATCAGGGAGATTCATACCCCAACAATTGTTAACATGGTCCCTGACAGAGATATCACTGGTTAGCATTTTGTAAATAAATTTTTCTTTAATTTCCATTGGTGGGGTGCCATCATCCCAAACTAGATCATTAACAATATTAACATTAACATCAAATTTACAAGGAAAGTTAGCATCTTTACATGCTTCAAGGACATTATTATAAGTTTTGTTATTATTAGCATTTAAATTAAACTCAATAGCTAGATTGTCCCAGGTTTTGATTTTCCCATTTTCCAAAATATTATGAAAGGTTTGGATACCACAATGATTCCATTTTTTAGTAGAGCACCCCTATAGTAGGGTGAGGGGTTTACCCTTATGTTCTAAGTTCCACCATAGAGAGAAATAATATTGAAAATTTAAGTTATTGTTATCTTGTAGATTACAACTTTTGAACTTAACTTCATGCTTCACCAGCTCCCAAGCCTTCCATAGGCTTTTGAATACCAGTGAGCCAACGAGAGACATTGGGTATTTGCTTATGAGAATATCACAAAGGGGTAGTTTCTTCTAGGATTTTTCTTGTTTAGGGGAAGCAAGTTGGATGTTATTTCTTACCAATACTTTCCAAGGTTCCTCATCATGCATGACCTTCACAATCCACTTGGAAATAAGAGTAATGCCTTGAGTTCTCAAATCCTTGAGCCTTAAACCACCCTTCATTTTGTTAAGACAACACTAGTCCCACTTAACAGAGTGTTTCTTTTTGTTTCCTTTTCCATCCGACCAAAGGAAGTTCCTGATCCTTTTTTAAATTTCATTCACCTGGTAACTACTAAAGAACCAAATAGAAGCAAAATAGATGTTGAAGGACAATAAGATTTTTTGACATATGTGTATCCTACCCACAAGAGGTACTGTCTGTTCCATCTTTCCAACTTCTTTTCAATTTTTGAACTTATCCATAGCCACATATCCTTTAAATTAGGGCTAAAAACAAATGGTATTCCCAAGTACCTTACTGGGTCCACCCCATTGAAATTCATACTTCTGTAGCCAATTCGATGGAGAATCAGTCCATCCCAGGAAACTTGACTTAGCTATGGATATCTTTGCACTAGATACCCGATGGAACAGATTCGACTTCTCCATTAGAATCCCAAGGTTACTCTCTTTTAGCTCAATGAAGATGGTAGAGTTATTCGCAAATTGGATATTGACTAGCTCATTTTGATCAAGGAGATTGATTCCTTTGACCTTGGGGGATATAGATTGGTCCCTTAACAAGTAGTGCAAGGAATCCAAAGAAATTACAAATAGGGCAAGAGCTAATGGGCATCCTTATTTGATGGATCACCCCAAGGGGATTTCATCCAGAAGTGAGCCATTAACATCCACTTCAAGGGAAACAACATCCTTCAATAAGGTATCAACTGCATTGAAGAATTCAATAGGGAAGCCAAAGGATTCCAAGGTTGTTCTCAAGAAATTCCACTCCACCTTGTCATAAGCTTTTTCAAAATCTAATAGAAGCATAGCAGAGTTTTGACCAAATTGCTTCAACTAATCCATTGCCTCCCAGCTTGTGATTAAGCTTTCTAGAATGTATTACCCTTTGATGAAACCAGCTTTTGTGTACTGTTTATAATGAATTTAGGAAGGATGTCAACCAACCTCATTGTTAGGACCTTTTCTAGTATTTTGTAGGAGACATTCAAAAGTGTAATGGGTCTCCAATTTTTTATTAGGGTTTTATCTCCCCCTCTGGGCAGTAGCTTGATAATGCCTTTTTTTATATTTTTGCCCAAGGTTCCCTTCTCCAAGGCCTCCTGATACACCTGAAGAAAATCATCTCATATCCAATCACTAACGGTCTTGTAGAATTCCACATATAAACTGTCACAACCAGGGGATTTGTCGTTACTCATAGATTGTATGGCTCTCATTATTTCCCCCTTAGTTAAGCCTGCAACAAGCTTACAGATGCATCCTCCCAGCCAATTTTCTTTGGGATGATACCCTTTACACATTCCCTTGCTTCCATGTTGATTTCCCCATTAACTTAAGATGTGAATAGATTCTTATAGAAGCTACACAACTGCTTTAAGATATCCTCTTGAGATGAATAGAGATTTCCATCCACCTAAATTTTCCCAATCTGCTCTCTACAACTTCTTTCTTTGATATAGTTAAAGAACTTCGACCCCTTGTCACCAAATTTTAACCAGTTGAGTTTGGACCTTATTTTGAGACCTTTGGTCTTATGATCCTAGAGCATCCTAAGATTATCTTTAGCCTTGGTTAGTTCCTCAGTGCGCCTAATGTTATTAGGCTCAGCTTGCACCAGGGTCTTCTATCAAATTTTCTTGTAACTGATTTTCCTGTCTTCTGGAGTCCATAGCCTTCTTTTTACCAATGGTTTGTAGAAGTTTTGTCCAAGCTTCCACATTATTAACCCATCTCTTAATGGAATTGTTTTCTTTAAGTAACCATTTATTTATTTCTCTAATGGAAGCGATGCCATCCCTATAGTCACTATCCCACTAGAGGTGGGTGTTCCAAACAATTTTTTGTTGCTTGGGAGTGTCCTTTTGCCTCTCATGGATGGTGGTCACCCTTGCTTTGATGGGGTAGTGATCAGAGAGTGTGTAAGGATACACACACTTGTTGTCCTGAATCATTAGGGAGAATCTAAAGGTATTTTTATTTGCATAATACTTCTCAAGCTGGCAATATATCCTCTTTCCCCCTTTGTGTGCATTGCACCAAGTGAACCAAACAACCTAAAAATCCTTCTTTCCTTTTTCTGTTAGGTCAAAGAGCCACATCTTGTTTTTAACCCTTAACCAACAGTGTTTATCAACCCCTTTCCATGACATATCTATTCCACCCCATTTTTCTTCACTTTTCTCCACCATATTGAAATCACCCCTAGCAGCCAAGGGATGTCTGGCAGGAATGCCAACCACTGCCATAGAAGGGATCTTTCTCGATGATCATTGGGGCATAGATTGAACATACCCCAAAGCTATCACCATCCTTATTGAGGGTGACACATACTTCCTTGTTTCAAGGGGAAGTTCCCTAACTGGTTACAAATTGATTCCACATATTGAAGAGTAGGATGGTAACACCCCCTCTACCTTTTTCGTGGTTGGTGGTGAAGTAGAAAAAATCTTTCGAATAAATTTCATGTTGACATCAATCATAAAGAATGTTGCCTTGGTTTCTTGAAGGAGTACAAAATATTTCTTAGCTTCAAGGTTTAAAAACCTTCTAACAATATATTTTCTATCTGGAGATTCTAACCCCCGAACATTCCAAGAAATGATGTTAAGATTCGTCATCAACATTCATAGGGATATCCTCTTGGTTACTCTTGAAGTGCTCAAAGTGCATTTTGGAAACTTTTCCTAGATATTTCAAACCTTTTGGCTGCTGGAGATTGGATGACAAGGTTGGTCTTTTTCCTTTTGTTTTTAGCCGACTGTAATGCCTTATTTATCGATAGGGAATTCCCATGTTTCCTAGGCCTTCCTAGCCCAGTATTAGGTTTGGCGACTTTCTTCAACTGTCCCTTTGTGATACTCTCATCAATAACAACCTCAACCTCTTCAGCTGGCTCTTGGCTAAGTGGGATAGGGGCTAATTCAACATTAGCAATAGATTCACATTGCTTTAGGTTCACAGGATCATCTAGGTTGGGTTGGTTAAGATCTTTCAAGGTTGAGTTATAATTATTAATTTGATCTGAATCACTTCTAGGCACTCCCTTTTGGCTCATGAGGTCAAGGTGGAAATCTATGATGCCAATGCTATCTTGGTTGGGGTCATGGGATGAATCTTCTTGCCTCAAATCTGTTGTAGAGATAGAATAACCAACAAGTTTGGTTTCTAGATCTATATCATCACTCGGTTGAATATATTTAGTAGCAGAGGTAGGGCAGTCAAGAACTTCCTTAGTCCCATGGCCCACGATCAAGCCGACATCACCAACATGATTACCCTCAAATGACCCTTTAACCAGAGTGAGTTTTCCATTATCTTTTTTTAAATGCATTAAGGTTGCTATAATAGGGTTTTCATAATAATCACGACCACCTTTCAAGTGATTTTCTTCTATCTGTTTCCTAATTTCCCGCATAGCAATTTGTTGTGCATTCAACTTTTCCAACTAGTCTTTACTAATTTTGGGGGGGGGGGTAGGTACAAATGTAGCCACCTTTGTTGTGGAATAAAGTGTAGAATCCACCCCCACACTATTGCCACCCACACTTAGGGTGGTTTCAATCTCCTCCAATGGTGCAAAGGGATTATTAGCAGTGAGAGTTTCAGAGGGGTTGCCAAGAACTTCCCCAGAGACCACAATCTCAGGACCACCTTCGGTGTCCATGGTGTTTGACATAGAGGCGAGGCCTGGTTCCACCCTAAAGTTCCCAATGTTAGCCCTAGGTAGATTTCCATCGTAATTCCTAGTTTTTCTTTTATTTTTACCTTAAGTTTTCTTTATAAGAGGACAATTTTTTTGAATGTTCCCTTCTTTACAACATAGGTAGCAAGAATTAATGCTTCCAAGAACTTCTATAGGGCATCTAATGTCCCTATCTTCTTCCTCAATGGTAATACTAGGTGATATATCTACCCTAGGATTTAAGGACACCAGTTCCCTAGCATCGAGATGGGGGAGAGAGGCCTTTTTCTCATCAACCCTAACCACCTTTCCAAATGGAGCAAGTAGAGTTGGAACGAGTTTCCAATATTCCGACGGGACATTTTTGATCATCACCCACCTTGGGCAGGATAATGCAAGAACCTCATTTGCAATGGCCGTTGGAGACAATGGTAGGGCCCTAAACACACAACCACCTAAGTTCCAATAGGATTTGTTCTTCGCTTTTTCTTGCATACTATGATCTTTCAAAAAATAACAAAGAGCCCACATTGGAGCATTCTACAACAATTAATTTGAATACCAAACTTTAGAACCCAAACATTATAAAACCATGCATCTAAGAATTTCCTCATAGGAAATTTATTCATATTAATAGCAACAAAGCAAATTGCAACATCTTTGAGTTTATTTTTTGATTCTTAACAAAATCTTTCATTTTAGGGCTAGGGATGAGTTTCGTGAAGCAAGAAGCATCAGGGGGCTTACCTTCTCCTCCCGCTTGACCATTAAAACCCACCTCACTTTGTTCGACTTCAACAAAAAATGTTGCAGATTCAGGAATGACAACACCACCACTAGTAACTGCATCCTTAAATGAATTAGCGGGGTGATTAATCCTACCATCACTTACAAGGGAGTCGAGGGGTTCTGTACCCCCCTCCATAAATGCCTCAAAGAGTTGAGGCCACCCTCAGAGTTGTTGCTATGGAGAAGAGATGGTTAACACATATGAAACAAAATAAATCGACACTGTCAACTTAGACGCGACATCATCATCTGAACTTCAAACACAAATCCTGAATCAACAAGACAAGCAATCCAACAAGTCTCCAATTCAAATCAATCATTTTTTAAATCAATCTAATTGGTCAAATTGATCAAAACCAATGGTCTTATACAAGATGTGTCCTTCCCGAAACCAAAACTTGTCACTATCAGACTTTATCATTTGCCTTATATAGGTAGTTACATGATCGAAACAAGATTTGACATCTTATACGACATGTTTCTTCTCTTGAAACTAGGCCTTGTCAAAACAATCAACCTATCACTCACTTCATCCCTTAACACACTGGCAACCATTTATTGGAAAACAATTTGAATGACTGTTGACCTTGTTGGTTTATTTTTTCTTATCTTTTGAATTTTCTTTGGTCATGTTACTAGCCACCTCGAGGATGTCTCATGAAGGATTTAGAGGAGCAATGATGTCTCATGACTCGTCTTTTATTTGATTGTTGTTTGTGGTTTATCTTGAAAAAAATACTAGGGCAACTTTTCCTGTAGTATGAGTTAGGACATTCCTTGTCTGTGACTGTCTATTTTACAGATGGATGACCTTGCACACCTTGGTCTATGTCATACCATGGTGTTTGTTGTCCTTTCTCACATTTTTACCACCCAATGATGATTAAGTGAAAAGCTTAGTATATCAAAAAAACCATCTTTAAATTGTCTCAATTATTGGCATCCTAACATTTCATTAACATCATGCTAACATTCATCTTTTCCGCTCTAACATTTCTTCTATTCAACATCTTCATCATCCTTATCTATTTTCCTCTATCCTTTTGTCCTTCATCTTCTATTCCTCTCATCCATTTCGAGAGCACATTTGTGTTCTTTGAACCCACATGTCCTCTTGAGGGGGCATACCTCTACCTCCTCGTCATTCTTCCTTACATTGGGGCATATCTTTTTCTTTGACACAACACGATAAAATGCATTATATCAAAGAGGGGAAAATGTAGACAATGAAAAATGTCCTAGGCTTGCTAACACCATTTTCCCATTATCTAGGGTCATATTTATGCTATTAATTATTAAATAATTCTTAATTACTTAATTAATTCATTTCTCCATTACTCTTGATTAATTAAATAAGTTATATTTATTTAATTATGTCATTAATGTCCTCTTTCCTCTATAATTAAATAAACTTTATTTATTTAATTATTACCACTTTCTACTATAATTAAACAATTATGTCAATTATTTAATTATTTATTTTAGCCTTTCTGACACAAATTAATTAAATCTTATTTAATTAATGACTTGCGTTTTTGCTCACCTTTTTGTATTAAACTTCCATTTACTCAAAAAGATAACTTGAATTTTCCCTTTGTAATTAAATAATGTTTCCATTTTTTAATTATGCACTTTCCTCTTCAAACTAATTGATTTTGTCGAAAAATCATTCAATTTCTTCATTCTCCTTCACTTTCAATCTTATCCCATCTCGTCTTGTCTAATTTTGGCCATTGATCGAATTAATGTCTTTTTAATTTTGACCGTATGTTTAAACTTGTCTTTTCTATAAAAGATACATATCATTTTCATTTTAACAATCTTAGAAAATCTAGAATTATATTGAAGCTATCATCTTCAAAATTTTGCTCTCATCTACTAAGGCTAATATTTGCATACTCGACTGAGGGCAACAAAATTTATAGTAGAATGGAGAAGGATAATGGAGGTCATTCAATGAAGGCATGAAGATTATGGTGAGATTGTTCTTTGTTATTTTCTTTCATGCACTTCTTTGTTCTTCATTATTAGATGAGGATCTTAGAATTAATGTTTGAATGCATATTTTCTTAATTTTAGTTTTTCCTTATCACAACTAGAATTTAGTCTATTTTAGTTGTCGTGACTAAAATTTTTAGTCACGTAGTCATTTATTTTCCGAATTCTACTAGTGTTTTGAATAAGGGGAGCATTAGATTGATCTCATTCTACACATTTTTAGTGGAAATGAATCTATAAAAACTACAATAGATTCCTATAATAACATGTTAGAGTAGCTATGAAATTGTGTATGAGCATTGTTTGACTTGTATGATGACTACGAGAAGTTATGATGCGTTACTTACAAGATATAAATTACATACTATTACAAGATATGCCAAATGTGTGATCTATGCTTGGAGTTGAATGAGCATTTTTGGTACCTAAAATGAGTCGATGGTTTTAGCACTTAGTTTATAATACCATTTATGGTATCTTATATTTTATTCACATATATATTGAGGCCTTGGGATGGTGGAGATTAAGTTTTACAATTTTATATTGTTATGCTATTGGAATATTGGATTAAAGGAGGAATTTATGTTGATATAGTCTTGTTTAGAGATTAATACTATCTTGCAAGCTCTTTGGTGATGGGTTTTTTAATTGTAGGGATTTCCCCATGTATATCGGTGCTCTTGTGGTTTACATGTTTCTATTTTTGTTATGTTATTTCCATTTCTATTGATGTTAATGAATTTTTAAGCATTGGGGAATAATATTTTTATTTTAACTTCACTTGATTATCAATATTTGGTATTAGAGCTTGATCAGATTGATTAGAAAGGGGGACACCTCTTTTCTAAGAATGTTGCTAGTTCTTTTTTGTAGGAAGATATTTTAATTTTTTTATGTAGTTTAGATTATGGTGATAAACATCATGAAAATAGAGCATCCTATACTAAGATTGATAAGTTAAATGACTTAGGCTATGAACTTTGAAATATGAATCTATAGAGGATCTTTTAGAAGAAATGGATGGGTGGATAGTAGTTAAAAATGAGAGCAAACTTGGAGGTATACTAGATGTAGACTAGGTAAGGGTTTATAAGAAAGCAAAAGGTATTAGAAGGTTATATATTTTTTATAATGTTATCTTTAATGTTTCTAAGGAGACTATTACATTTGAACTGTGGAAGAGAATAGGTGAAATTATTAGACTTAAAGTCTTGTTAACAAATGATATCTTAAAATAAAATTAGATTTATTAAAATTAAAGGAAGGAAACTCTATTACAAGCACTTGAATGATTTTGATTTAGTATTGAGTTAGTTATCTAGTCTATTAAAGTTAAAATTGAGGAAGAGGATAAATGCATTTTCTACTTTTCTCATTACAAAATTCTTGCAAGAATTTAGTTGTCTCTCTTAGCGACTCTACTATAGATGTATTATATGTTATTACTACATTACGTATAGAGGAGATGTGGAGAGATTTAAATGATGATGGTTCAAAGTAGGCATTGAATGTGAGAGGAAGAACTAAGGAAAAAGATGGCAAGGATAATTATAAGGATAGATATCATCTAGAGAAATCCAAAAATCATTAAAGTAAAATTTGTAATAGATTTACAAAAAACATCTTCAAATGTTTATAGTTCATATTATCTTAATTGACCATAAATCCTATCCTTTATGTAAATGACTATTTTGATCACTAATACTTGGCCTCCAAATAAACCTTTTATTTGAAAGTAACATAAGCATAGTTTATCATAAATAAGCCAATAGTGTTACTTGAAAATAGTTATACTTAAATCAAATGATGTTTAAATGATTCAAAATGGATCCAAATGAATAGAAATAGTGGAAATAATTGAAATCCATTTTCGTGTGACCTTATATATAGTTTTTGGTATTGATATGCCCACTTTATCAACAATTGATACAAGATCAAATGTTTTGTAAGATATTCATTCTTATGCTTGTGATTGATTGTTGTAACTTACAACATATGCTCTTATGTCATTTTCCTTTCCCTTGTATTAACTATTCAAAATTTCTACCCATGTTGAGCTTGATGTATTCTTTAATTTTGGCCTCATTAAAACATGTTAAAGTTTTACAATTTAGTCCCTTGTTTTTTTCTATTCAATCATTGACTTATAATGGTTGGATTCTCATAATCTAAGTGAGGATATTATGCTTGTTTAATGAAAAATAATTGGATATAAGGAAAGCAACAATGGACTTAAGAAGTTAACACCTTGCTCCTTAATGACCCAATGAAGTTCATGTTGACATTTATTGGGTTGTTTGAGTAGGTGTAGTGGCTTGGTATATGACACATTGTGTAGTGCCCTCCGTTGTGACCTTTCCGGATTTTGTGTAAGTGTTTAATTGCGTTATTGTTGTTTTGTGTGTGATTAGTGTTAACATAATATTTGATGGAATTTGTACTCAATTAATTAAAATAGCATTGAGTAAATAAAACTAGAAATTAAGATGAAAATTAAATAAATTAGTTTTATAAAATAATAAGTAAAGAGTTATTAATAAATAAATAAACTAATTGTTTTGTAAAAGTATTCTTTAATGATATTCGATAATAATTAATAATTCATTAGTTGTTCAAAGATCATTATTATAATAAGGAATTTAAATAGATAGGAAGCTGAAGTGTTTTAATGCAAGGAAAGCAATTGGAAAAGGGAAGGTGAATAGTTTATTGCTAGCTAAATAAATAATAGCTATATTCAGCTTTGTGGGCAGGACTACGTCTTTTTCGGGCCTGAAACAAATTGGGGAAAATAAGGACTTGTCTTTTTAAGAGGATTTCGGATGGCATTAGCACGGGGGGAAATTTGGTCCATTTTATGGGAGGATTTTAGTGCTCTTCAGAGGGAATACCACCGCTGGATGATACAGAGGTCGTTTTTGGAATAACCATGCACAGCGTTGAAAGATGAGAGGCTTTTGAATGGAAAAATCAAAACTAGATCGCTCGACCCTCTTATAGTGCAGCTCATGAGGTATGTCACTTAACATGTTTGCAGTTCAATTAGAAGTGTATATCTGTGGCAATATTGGTACTGGTATTATATTTGTTGTAGCTGTAGAATATGAGAAAGTTTGGAACTCTGGGTTAAGTAATCCCTCTGATTCTTTGGCAACTTGTTCCACCGTGGTACTTGAAAATAGAGTGGCGTGGAGATTAAATAATCCGCTTGTTTCTTTCTGATAATCTATCGCAGTTGCAGCTCTTGAAACTAAAATATCGTCACAGTTAAAATACCTTCTTCATTCCATTAGCAACTTGTTTCAGCTGCAACACTTAAGAGGGTGCGACATTTGTTTAAGCTCTCTGATCTGTTGGCAATCTGTTAATAGTGTAGCACATGAAAATAATAGGAAACTTTCAAAGGTTTAAATAGTCTCTTTGATTTTTTTATCACCAACCTGTCACAGCGACTCACTTGAACATGGTAGGGTGTATAGATTTAAATAAACTCTCTGATTTTATTATCAAATCCCAAATGTTATCCGCAAGACTGAAGGAAAATGGCTTCTCACATTTTTTTTTGCAACCGTAACCATCTCAAACTTGGAGGAAGCTTGGTTCGTGTGTCTTCTCTGATGCCGTCAATGAGCAGATTGTTCAAGTGAAGAAATTGGAGGTCCAATGAGCAGATTATTTAATTCTCTTGGTCTGCTCAATGTTTCAAGCCTTTGCCAATTACCTCCGTTCAGTCGAAGCTGAGAGAAATTGTGTTATTGGATACAGTGTTTAGATGAGCTCCTTCACATAGTCTGGTAATCTAAATTTATATAATCTCCCTGATACCTTTGGAAACCCATCACAGCTATAGCTCTTAGACTTGCAGGGGTGTAGAAACTTAAATAATCTCTTGATTTCATTGATAACCTGTAATAGCGACGCAATTGAGCATGGAAGGATGTATAGATTTAATTAATTTCTCTGAGATCTTTGTCACTCTGTCTCATCCTCATAGATGGCGATGAAAATCGCGCCCTTTCAAGCCCTTCTCCGGCTTGGTGCCTTTTTCTTATGCTTCAAATCTTGGATTGCATATTTAGTACTAGATCATTTAGATAAGAATCAGCTGTAAACTTTTCATGGGCATAGTCTCTAATTAAAATTTATGGTAAGGATCACATCCTTTAGAATAATCTCGCTTGTCACAATGATGAAGATAAAATGTAGTATAGTGTGGTTAAAAGAACATATTCGAGGGTTCTTAACTACTCCAATAACTATTCCTAGGGGGAAAGTATAACAAAACAAATGAAATTGCTAACTTTTCCCTATGGCAGAAGATAAATGATCTTATTCTCTCCTCTTTCACATTATTAAGCAAAAGCGTTAAATCTGAACATACATTGCCTACCTTATGTCGCCAAGTCGATGTATTTTAGAGGCGGTAAAATGTTGGTATTTAGTTATGTCTTTATGATATGTAGCTAAGGTAAGTTATGGTATTTGAATTACCAACTACATATATGAGCAACTTTTATTTATTTTGACTTTATACCCTTTAAATTTGTAAATTTTTTTATTATATATATATACGCGTATGGTTATATAAACAAGTATAGATACATAATTATAGGTTAAAAGATTTGAGTGAAGGTAGTCTTTTATATTTAGAATTTATGAGAATATTTCAATATATAAGTAGATTTGTATGATGAGTTTTATTCAAAAGAAAATGGTTCATATTTATATAATATGTTTATAAAGTATGTATAATTTCTTTAATTATTTTGTTTATGATTTTATAGTGGTGTAAAAGTAAAATATGAATCGAGTGTTAGAATGTTCTATGAGATAGTGAATTAAGTAAAAATGTAATCTTATTTTAGGTGATTAATTAGTTAAGCTGGTCCATAAACTAGAATGTTTAATAGGGAAAGAGTTATCTTCGACAGATTCATAAAATAAATACAATAGAAACATATGGAAGTTATTTGTTTTAATAGGTAATAGGTAAATGAGTTGCAGGAGAGTGATTTCAATATTAAAAGCTTATAATATAAATAGGTTGGATATTGGTTGAGGTGATATATAAGTAAAGGATCTTGTTTTGAATAAATAAAGTTATTAATTGTTGAAATCTTGTCGCGTAGTTAGTCATCATTTATTAAGGATGGTGAAGTATAGAATCCTCACATTGGTTACTTTAAGAGGAAACATATGTTCTTTTACAATATTATTAATCTTTGTATCTAATTTAGACTTGAGATTTATTTTAATATAATGATAATTAAAATATGAAGTATATATATTGACTTTTTCTTATATGTTCTCTTATTTGGTGATTTAATTTTATAGTACTAATTTCGTGATATATTTTAATTCTTTTATATTCCTTTTAGTTTAAGAATTAAATAAATATTATCTTAATATCTCACTCCTCGCATCTTATAGAAATTTATTAGGAACAATGATTCTCTTATTTGTATATTCTAATTAAGTAATTGTTGAGTATTGTGTCATGGGTGTTGTACTGAACTTTTATGGAATTGTGTATCCTTGGCCATGGTTAAGTATTATAGTAAACTCTATTTGACTTCATTATGGTAGTAAATTATTCCTTGAATTGAGTTTTCATTCTTAATTATTTCATTTGGATTGTTAGCTAGTGAATCACTTTATGGCAATTCGAGTGTCTAAATTGATGAGGTTCTTATATGGATAGTTATTTAGAACTTTGAGATTGTAATTGGCCTGTTTGTTGAGAAGATTGATTTTGTTCAGATTGATATTGTGAATAGATAATTGTTGTTGTTACCATGTTGCTGATTTTTATGATGGTGATTTACGTACCACTCTAAGGGGTTCTTGTGAGGAGAAAATTGAGGTCTCCCATGGAATACTTAGTTGGTGGCTTTTGGTTTTATTAAGTGATTTTGTTTAAAGGTTGATTTTCTTTTGCGTTCCCTATTTGAGGTGACACCATTGTTGCTTGTGGATGGGTCTTGATGAATCTTTCCCTTTTATGGCTTTTCTGAGTTACTCTCATATTTGAGGAAATTTTATCCTTATGTTGGAATTATTGGAGAAATACTCATGTGGCTTCACTTTACCCTTGGTTGTGAGTTTTCATTCTTTTGGCTTCCAGAGGCTTGAGATGATTGATAATTGATGTTCTCTCTCTTTATGTGCCCTTGATGTGGCAAGTGTTTTTGTTTCATGATTTTGAAAGGGTTGTACGGGAATTGTTGAGACTTTGATATTGTATTTATAGCGAGATGGGTAATGCCTCGCATGCTTCTCAGTTGTGATCTAATATTCTTATTTTGATGGTACAACCCTTGGTTTCTTGGTTTTGGTTTGATATTGTTGGGTCTCTAGGGAGAGTGGCTCCTTGTGGGGGCCGACGCCCCGTGTAAGGGGAAGGGCACAGGATAACCCACGAGTGAGTTGGTAATCAAGTGAAAACCTAATAATTAACTTAGGAGGGTTGGGTAGTAATATCATTATAAGATTTAAAATGGATGCCTC
>VDFB02086081.1:300609705-300630043 GCA_007258455.2 Sequoia sempervirens | reverse complement strand
TATCATTGCAAACATTAGCCAAACTTAACTGTGTTGGATGGTTGTGTCACCAAACTGCTGTTTTGGGAATCTAGTGAGCTGTAATGCAGACCAAGCTGCTCTTACATGGTTGGGATCCCTGAAAAACAATTTCTGGGTTTGGTTTGTCATTCTTCCAGCTTTCTAGAACATATTGAACTTTTAATTTTGGCCAAGGGAGATGGAAGTTCATATTGAACTTTTAATTTTGGCCAAGGGAGATGGAAGTTATGGCTGTTTAAGCGCTGCCCTATCTGCTGCAATCAACAGAATAAAAGCTATGAATTGATTGAGATGATGTAATCATTTATAAATTAAATGATTAATATCATTATTTAAGAGTAATATATTATGAAAATAGGGCTAATTTACTTATTATCTTTTATTGGATTCTAAGGAAAAGTTCTAGGCTTGAGAATTAAAAAATGAAGAAGTAAAACCTTAGTTTTCTAAATCATTTACTTGTGAGTGGGTTCGGGAACATGTTGGATGTGGAGTAACCTCCTTGTAATACTATTCAATAAATTATTTCTCCTCAAATAATGTTAGTATGATGTTTTTTTAGTGAATATTGTTTTATCCATCTTGTAGAATGTCAAGCTGTCATAATGAGATGATCATTCATTATACATTATAGATATTAAATGTCATTGTTTTGCATTCATAAGTGCAATGCTTGGTTGAGTTGCAAACTTTGTGTATCAATAGACATATGCTTGGGTATATGATGCATGAGCATGTAGGCATATGCTTGGGTATATGATGCATGAGCATGTAGGCATGATAAGTCATTATTGATTCACATAAGTGAACTAGATTCCATCATGCATATTGCACATGCTGCTAGATCCTTTGTGATGGGTTGGCCTTTCAAGTGGAGTAGCATGGGGAAGCTAATGCTTCGTGGTAGGGTGGATATCACCTTGATGATGCTCTCTCTCACTTCAAGTTATGGGAAAGAAAATGGTAGAGGTTTTATAATGCAAATGAAGACATATTGTTTACCATGTATCTTATTGATTGAGATGCTCAAGTAAATAACCCTTACATAATTGCTTATAATTTCTTTTACAATATTATAGCTGGAATAGTTATGAAAGAGCATGGTTGCTATAAATGGATTATTGTGTATGTCATCAATTGGGTTTCAAGGCGCGTGTATCTGCATTTGTATTATATAATGATTGAGTTTTGTAGTTATATAAAATATTGTAATGGATTATGTTAATGGTAATGAACGCGGGATCATCTTATATGTAAAAAGATAAGTGAAGCAGTGACTTCCTCTAGATTAGATCTAGATCATCTTCGTATTATTCACTAATTTCCACACTTTATTAGTGATTAATTAGGGAGCTGTTACAGCCTCCACCTCAATAGGAAGGGGCTCCCCTCTATAAGAGAGGATGAGAAGAGACCCAAAACCATAGAAAAAAAGAGCTTCCCACACGATTCAAAACACACCTCTCAACCTCAATAGAAGAGGGATCCACCTCCAAAGGAGCAGTCTTCACCTCAAAAGAATACCATAGCTGAAAAACACGAAGGGAAGAAAATTCACCCATAGCCAGGACCACCAACACATCCTTTGGGAAGTAAGTAAATTGGAGTAGAGAATAAGAAATAGAGCCTGAACCTTAGATATCAACACACCCCAACCATAAAATTGAACTTGAAAAACCAAATGAGGGAGAGCAAAATAGAACCAACAAGCGGGCGGCGAAATAAAAGACCCCACACCAAGAAAAACACTTCCCACCAAGAGCAAAAAGAAAACTAATACTGCAGCAAAATAAGAGCCAAAGAGTAGCAGACTCCCTACCCAAACAAGTAACAAGAACCAACAAAGAGATAACAGGCCTCGAGAGAGGGGCAAGGAAGAGAAAGCCTCCAAACAGAGGGAGAAGAGAGCCGAAAAGACAATATAAACCAACCTCCAACCCTACTTTCCAGTCAGGGTCTGAAACATGCCAAAAGAAATCCACAACCAACTCCACCAGATGCAAACCAACCATTGAAACCCCAAGCAACAAAAACACTCAAACAGAGGCAAAAAAGCCCCAAAGAAAACATAGATAGCCTTGAAATCCAACTGAGAGAGAAAGAGGAGAAGAGGCACAACAATGAAAAACCACTTCCAACCCAACATGCCAGTTAAGGTTTGAGAAAAGGCCACAAATCTCCTTCAACAACATAGATAGCCTTGAAAGCTAGCTGAGAGAGAAAGAGGAGAAGAGGCACAACAATGAAAAACCACTTCCAACTCAACATGCCAGTTAAGGTTTGAGAAAAGGCCACAAATCTCCTTCAACAACCCCACAACAAGAACTCCAAGCACCATACCTAGCATCAACACCAAAGGAGAGACAAAGGGACCTAAAAGAAGGAGGACAAGGTGAGGAAAGCCACTAAGTAGAGAATGTAGAAATCCAACAAGACAATGAAAAACAACCTCCAACCCTACATGCCAGTCAGGGTTTGAAACATGCCATAAACTTTCCACAAAAAACTCCACCTGAGGCAACCCAACAACCTCACCCCCACACAATGAAAGCCCCCACCCAGAGACAAAAAGCCCCCAAAAGGCCAGAGGAAACCAGGAAAACCTACAAACATAGAATGAGGATAGAAGGTATAGCATTAAAGCACCACTTCCGACCCTACATGCTAATCAGGGTCTGAAAAAAGCCACCAAACTCCTTAGACAAACCATCTGCAAGAACCGCAGGCACCAGCCCCAACACCACACATTGAAACACGAACAACCACTCTTGAAGGAACAAACCTTGTCCAACAAAGAAGAGCAACAGGGGCGGGCACAACTAGAACTAGCAATGGGAACAAGAGGTAAAGGGCCTACAAAAAACAAAGTGCCCCCAGCCGTAGCACAAAGCAATGCCATCATTGGAGAACCAACTGCACCAAACAAGCCAAATGAGGCCATCAACAACTTTAGCTGGGTCAAATCCACTACAAATGTCTCCATTAACATCCTTAACTCGACTATTAGGAAAACAAACCAGAGAAGGTGAGGGAACAATCCACAACACCATAGAGCCAAGGGAACAAACAACCACCACACCAAGGCCCTCCGCTACACTAAAAATTATGGAAACAACAATATCCCCATTGAAGGATATGAGAATGGCATTCCCACTACAGAGAAAACCAAAAGAAACACCAACCACCGCAGAAGGAACGCCCTCCAACATGCCTTCCATCTGCCTCACCATCATCCTCAGACTCCTCAACACCCTCAGAGGATTCAAAATTACCATTCCCGCCTACCCTGCTCCGCTCGCTTGACGCCATAAACTAAAGAGTATTCTTGCAAACTAGATGCTATTAAATACCTTAAATTACCATGTAATTCTTAGGTTGTGACATATATTTTTCTTCCTTCAAGTCACCATGAAGGAAATCTTTCTTCACAACCATCTTTTCAACTTCTAAATCATATGTTAAAAATGAGTTATATCAAAAATATAATGGATATCAAATTGTCAATAGGAAATAATATCTCACCACAATCAATTCCGTCCACCTATGACTAACCCTTTGTGATCAACCTTGCTTTATGCTTCTCAACATTGCCATCAAGACCTAATTTCTTATTGAACATCCATTTGCAACCAACATATTTACGTCCATCAAGCAAAGGTACTAGATCCCATGTGTCATTTTTATTTAAAGAAACTATCTCTCCTTCATGTCTTTTATCCAAGAATTTGCATCACTCATCTATTTTTTGAAATAATCTATGGGAATGGATGACAATATTTAATGAATTATGTATGGGAATGGATGACAATATTTAATGAATTATGTATGGGAATGGATGAAGATATTTAATGAATTGTATGTATAGGCATAAAATTAAGAATGGATTAGGATTTGGCTATGATGGAAGCACTAATGGGATTAGAAATGACAATTTAGTCAAATGTGAAGTAAGTGAAATGGGTGAAGAAGCTATTGTTAAGTAGGAATGGTAATGGGTATAGATAAATAATATGTATATGTGAAAAATATCATGCCAAATGTGGGTATGGTGAGTGGAGTATAATAAGGAGGTTGATCATATTGGGGAGTGAAATTAGAATAAGGAACAAGAGAGAGGAATGCATGGCTTGGATGAAGGAGGGGTGATAGATACGCTTATCAAATAGTTATTAGCGGCAACCTTAGAACTAATTGTTTCTAATATCTCTAATACAAATGGTTTATTGATGAATAAATTATGGATTGTGTCCACTAATTTTATAGGATTTTCAATACTATCTAAGCTATCAGTCTCTTGTGTAATATCTTGTTAGGTTACATGTTTTGTCATAATCACATAATTCTTTATTTTAATTATTAATGATATTATCAATCACTTTGCTTACATGAAATCATCAGAGAGACTATTTTCAATGGATTGAGCCATATGAGGATTTAAATGAGCAACCATTTGTAATAATAGATCAAAGGGATGAGACATGCCATCTAGTAGCTATTAAAAACTTAAAATATAAAAATGACCAAAGATGATCTAAGGGATGATAAACAAAATTACTCTATAATCACATCAAAAAAATAGGCAATGCAAATCCAAAGGCCACAACAAGGACGAGTAAAAGATAAGATATGTAAACAAGCCACTAAACCTTAAATAAAGATCTAGCAATGAAGCACAATTATAATAGGGAAATTAGACACTATTCAGTTCTAAAAATATGAAAAAGCAATAAAAATATAGCTATTAAACCATAATAGAAGGATGAACCCTTATGAAATACCTAGGGTGGTGTAAGAGCAGATGGCTTCACTAAAGTGTAAGGGAATAAAATCCTTTTTACATAAATCTAGGTTAAAATATAAATAATAATTATATAATTAACCTAGATTTAATTGAGGAGTTAAGTTGAATATTATATAACATATGTAGAAATTGAATGCAAATGAATAGGGTACTTACTTTGGGAACACCAATGAATAATTAATGTCAATGATGCACATGATCTAGTCACTAATGTACATAAATGAATGATCTAGTCACTAATGTACATAAATGAATGATCTAGTCACTAATGTACATAAATGAATGCTCCTAGTTTGCTAAATGTATCACATTCTAAATAGTCCCAATAATCTATGGATTGGATTCAATGCCCTTGGGTTCAAACTTGAGTATCATGGGAATGACCTATTGCATGAAAATGATCTCTATTTCATGGGATTGACCAAACATAGTCTATACTTTTGAAACTTGATTCATTGTAATCTCTAGAATTTGACTTCCTATGACAAAGGTAGTATTTAAAAATACTTTAGGGGAATTTGTTGGATCATGGAACAAATTTATGAGTTTAGGCAGATAATTGTAAATATCAAAGCATAAACTTGTGGATGGCCTGTGCGAATGATGCAAACATTGATTACTTCCAAGCTCCCAAGTCAATTTTTTTCTAAAATGAGTTATCCTTTTTGCTATAGATGTTTTCTTGAATTTCAATATGGATTAAATACACAAATGAATGTCTTTAAATACTAAGACATTGCAACTAGTTGCACAAACATGTACCAAGTTGGCTCACAATGACTAGTGAAAAAGGACAAAAAAAATTAGAATTAAAATTTAAATGTTTAAATTTGGGGTCAATCCTATGCCACTATAGATGGATCTCACTAAAAAAAGTGAAGATCTCGATGAAATTATATGAGAGAATATGCTAATAAAATGGCGAACATATTAGATTTGGTACACACTAGTAAAAGCACCTATAGGTACTATTAGATGGTTGATAGGCACAAATATAATGCTTGACTGACAAGACTTTTATATACTTACCTATTCACCATCTAATATAACCAATAATTACTTTTACTAATTTTTAACAATATCATGAATACAATAAATTTTTTTTATAAATATATATGTGAACTTTAATTATACTAGGGTTTCTATTCATTTAGGAGCCCTCAATGAAAGAAAAATCAAGATTGGCATTTAGAGATCAACTTAACAAAATTTTCACCATTTAAACTCAAAAACATAAAAAAATGGTCTACAAAGGCAATTGATAAATTGAATTTTACAGATCTTGAAATCACCTGAGACACCTTGGATTTTGAAATCAGGAAGGCGCTGCGGTCATTGTCCAACAAGGAAGTAGGCAAAATTCATGTTTTAAAAAACAAACACACCTTGTGTGCATTTGATTTGGTTTTTGAAGGTTTTTTTTTGCCTAATTTCAGTGCCTAAGATTTCATATCATCGTTTTACTGTAAAAGACTGGTTCACTGCTGGCCACTGATGGGGCATTTATTGTAATTAATTCCATGTTGAATTCATTGGGGTCATCTGGTTATAATTTTGAATACTGTCAGCTGAAAGGGGAGATCCATGTGTAGATGCAGTTTATCTCCACCCCTTCAAAAATATACTAAAATCACACTCACAATCCCAGAAAAATAATTATACTGTCGTAATCAAGCACAAATCAATGCAGACTGTCACCAACACCGATTTTATACTCACAAAAATATTGTTGTGATACAACTGTTCTTAGGCAATAAAGCTGAGAAAAGAAAGGAGTAGTTCTAAGAACATTTGTTTTTTTGAACAACAGAATAAATTTCAGACACAGCAGGGGTTTGATAAGTGATCTAATTAGGATATATATATACTCAGAGTCAAATCCTTTTTCCTGTGGCTGGCAAAAGAGAAACGATACATTACAAATCTCCAAGAACTTTACAGTTAACCTCGTGAAAGCTTCTTGCCCTCTTTTTAAAGGGCAAAAAAATCAATTATAGGCAGTTGCAAAGTATTAATGGCTAGAAACTAGCAGCTACACAGGTAATAGCTACAGGAATTACTTCATCACGTGACTTACACCATGAAAAATACCATTCGTGATGGTCATGTTTCGAGAGCTATGATCTATTGTTTTTGTCTCATGTTTTTGACCTTCATTTGTTGGTCTTTTGTATCATTACTTATTTTTACAAAACCCTCAAAGAAATTATGCAAATCTTGAATCTTAGATTTCTAAACATTCAGTTCCATTGTTCATAGCTGAAATATATTAGTGTTCCATGGAGATGTACCCCACCTCGCCCTCCCCAAAACTTCACGTTTTTTAGAAGGGGATGTCTTAGGGACTTGGGGGATGTCCCCCCACCAACCTATCACCAACGCCACCATCCCACCATCAGTGTTGTTGTCTCCAAGATGTCACTAGGACTTTGAGGATGTTGGGGTGTCCTCAAGATGTCTAGGGGACTCCTAGTTGTCTCCAAGATGTATAATTCTTATACTTATACATCTTTTTATAACTATTTTTTCAAGTACTACATGTATTTCAACATCTTGCCGCCCCCCTGCCGCCGCCCCCCCCGCCGCTTCCCCATCCCCAAACTTAGACCCCCCGTCCCCGCATCCCCAAAACACATCCCCTATCATCCCCCGTCCCCATCCCCAAAACCCTGTAGAACACTGAAATATATTGAGCTTGGATTGCCAGGGGATCAGGATTGGAGCATATTGTGTTCTAATTTTGTGACGTTGAAAGTGAAGGTATGAGCTACAGAGTATTAATTCCATGTTACTACACTCTTTGAATTGGTATTTTTGTTAGGATTTATGCTTGCCTTAATTTCTTAAGGCACTTGACAACACTAGGAGCCTTCCATTATATTGGAGTGCCTAAGACTAGTTTAATTGGATAGCAAGTCAAGAATGATTTATAAAATTGTATTCAAAATAATGATACATCATCTTATTCTATAAAGTGGTTAGATATTTTACTAGAATTTGTTTAAATGAACATTGTCCTTATCATATTATTATTAATATAATATTATTTGTTTCTAACTTAATATATATATATATATTTTTATTTCTTTCTTGTATGTCTTTCTAATCCAGATTTATAATAGATCTCATTCCTAAATGCTTAACTTATAGTTAGAAGTGAAGGGTAGGAAGTACTTTTTGATTCCAAAATCATATTAATCTTTCATACAAAGAAAGCCAACAAATATATTAATAACATTATCAATCACCAATTATACTTTAATATATTACATTGTGATCTTATATGTACCAAATACAAAATACAATGATATTATGATATCAAGATCTGATATCTAATGATTTTGGGTGTTATTATCCAATACAGTGATTTCAAAAATTTCAAAAAATTATGCAATCTAAAATCCCTATCAACATATGAGATAAGTAGGAGGTATTTTCCACAGCGTGTCAAATTATGTTATTGCTATCAAGATTTAACCGTGTAGTTTTATGAGTCAAACTCATTGAACCATGTGTCAATGAATCAATGAGTTTGACTCGTTAGCAATATCATAACATATGAGATGTCACTCAATATTTTTAGTGGTCTTCCATTTAATCTTACAAAAATATGTTGTGACCATTACTTTCTATAACTTTAAAAAGCTATGTCATAAATTCAATGAACCCAATAAATTAAACTCCATTCTAATCACTACTACAATTACAATTAAAATCATGTCTCTACATGAATGAAGCTTCTCAACCTTCATTGGAAAGAAAAATCAAAATCTTCCATTTTGAAACTCCTAGCAAGCACAATTTATTTGAGAGAATGCTAATTTCCACTAAAGTTTCTCCTTCCTCGTCTTCATTCCACCTGACTTGTCCTCTTTCCTTAATCCCAACTGAAAGTATTATAGTTGGGCTCGACCCCATACCTTATCTTTTCATTGAACACTAGTAGAGAATGTAGTGAATTTTATGTAGAAGAGAGGTTTGCTCTTTCTTTACATTTTCACTACCTCATCTAGAAAAAAATTCTATTCTTAATGCTTTGATGGACGGTCATACATATCCCACAATTCCCACCGAATATGGGTTAGTCGAATTTAATAGCTAAGAGTTGCTCATGCTTCCTAATTATTTATATCCTCATTCTTCTTAGTTTTAAAAATATCTTTTAAATTTTATTATTTTTTAACTATTAGTCAATAGGTTTTCTTGTAGAGTTGCAAGTCCAAAATTAATCGGTAAATTTGTATTATGTTGAAAACAAGATTTACTTATCATTAAATCACTGTTGAATTACTGAAAAACAAATTTTAGCTGCTAATAAATCATCTGTCATTTAATAGTAAAATCTTTCAAAATATCATATAAAATCCTAAAAACCAAAATCAAATAAAAGCCAATTTCTAAAAGAAAAATCTTATTTATATAATCTTGAACCTAACAAGTGCTAGTTTTATCTCCAGCACATAAGTTGCATTCCACAAGAGATGCGCCAAAATTAATGTATACTTAAAACAAATGGGTGAAATGCATATCGTCCGATTCAAAGTAATAAAGCCCTTAAACCATTTCATACGTGACAAATGAAAAGTCCAGAGGGTTTTATTTTTTCAAAGTTCCCATGGACGTGTCATTGACAGAAACCTTACAAAAACAACAGTCTGAACAATATACGGATTTTTCACTTTATGAAGATTCGGAAATCATTACATCACTGAAATTCCTTTCAATTGCTAAGAATTTACAGAAAAATCTGCCCAAATGGAGCAAAAGAAGGCTTCTTAATGCCATCAGAGCAACTGCTTATGGCGCTCCATTGGCGTGTGTTGGGATGATAAGCCTGTATATTCCCCTCCACATGGCTCACCGCATAAAACTTGTCATCAGTAAACATACTGTGACACTCACACTCGCTCCAAAGCATGGGAGGAAGATACTCCCATTTCTCTTGCTCTATATCGTAAACTATGGCTGTACCCAATACCTCCCCTTTGTCACATCCTCCAGCAATGTAAATCAGTCCTTTTGCTGAGTCCACCGAACAGCAGAAGTTAGATCTGCAGTCGGGAAGGTCGGGGCCTTGCTTCCATCTCACTAAAACAAAGAAACATAAGTAAATACTACCTATATGCTTGTTGAATGAAAAAAACAAATATTATATGAGAAAAGCAAAAGTAAGAGACTACCAGAAGTAACATCGTAGATGAAAAGTGCCTTGTGAATTGTGAATTATCAACTCTGGGCAGACGGTAACAAGGCCCATGACAAACAATTTGTGGCTGAAGGAAACACAGTAAGAGTAATCTGTAAAATCTGAAAAATATGAAAAATCAGGAGGAAATGGCGGCAAGGTTTCAAATGAGTTTTGGAGGTGGTCATAAAGCTTTAATCTGTAACGTCTATTTTCATCCCAGTAAGCTATTACGATCAATTCCTGAGACATGCCAAAGCTTTTTCTATCTTGATAGAAGAGCGGGCTGCATACAATGTTTTTCCAAGTTTTGGAAACAAGAGAGAGCTTGTAGTGTGAGGTTAATGGCACCCTCAGCAAACACTATCTGCCAATGTCAACCGAAAGACCTGGAATAATCTCCATTGCCTTTTCCCTCTCTGCAATTCTATGGCTAAACATATTGGGCACCCTTGTGCTTTTAATAAGTACTTGAATTTGCTTTGTTTTGTTTTTCATTTTTATTATTAGTTGAATTTTATTATTGATTTTCTTAATTTAGTTTTAAATTTTTTTCTTTCCAAATTCCGTTTTTCTAAATATTGAATCTTGTAACACTTTATTTTTATCAGTAAATCTTTTAATGATGGTTGGTCATTGAAAAAGATCTCGTTATGAATCCATTATAAAATAAATAAAAATAATATTAAAAAATAGAACACTTTATACAAAGAAAGAAAGCAAAGAATAGATATTCTTTCTACATTTCCACTAGAAAATATGTTTTACATTCATAAAACAAAAAATAAAAACAAAAATAAAATTGTTTATATAATATAAATTGTTATAATTTATATTTTCTATTGTTTTTCAAAAAATATATAAATTTTTATGATATCTTTTATTTATTTTAGATTATAAAATATAAATTTTTAGAATATTTTAATTTAATATTAAGAAATAAAATGATATTTTCTATATTTAAACATTTTTAATATAATATTATAATATTTAGATATTTAATATTTAATATTTATATACACTATAAGTTATTAAATATAAATATCATATAACTTTTTACATATATTATTAATTAAAATATGAAATATATTATAAGTTTAATATTTATCTATATTTATTTTTAAATTAATAATTTCTATTATTGTTCAAAATATTTTATGCTATTTATTTTTTATTTTAGATTATAAAATATATTTCTCTAAAATATTCTCAATTTAATATTATGAAATAAAATTGCATTTTATGTAATTAACTATTTTTAGCATAACATTATAATATTTATATATTATATATTTAATATTTATATACACTATACATTATTAAATATAAATATAATTTAATTTTGGTTTTTATCCTTTCAATAAAGTTAGATTTACGCTGGAAAAATCAAAACCCAGGAGATGGAAGAAAATGATCATTTGCAGAATGGCACTGCTAGGGTTTTGACTGGCTCAAGCTTGTTGGGATTGGCTCGGTAGGAGAAGAATGGTGGTTTGCGACTTGGTGGAGAATGCACCAGTGAGATGAAGGGATGGGGCGGTCAAAGAAATCAAGTTGGAAAGCTCCTGAGAATGCGTGGTGGCGACCCTGGTTCATAAGAAGGCGACAAACAAGGAAGTCAACAAGGAGATAAAAAAACCATCTTCCCTAGGGGTGATGATGGTGCAAAGGGGGCAAAGATGCCTAAGATTGGGGGATGCAAAGCAGGGTTTTCTCAGGTAGAGAAGATCCCAACTAGAAGACCAACAGGAGGGGGGAGAGGGGACACTTTTTTCCATCCCTCCTTCAAAGAAATCATAGTTGTTCTTGATTAAGAGTTGGAACAGGAAGTGTCTTTTAACGAATTTTTTTTTGCAGGTTTGGGTTTGATAGGGAGATTTAGGGGATTTTGGCCAAGTTTGACTGATCTCCACCAGTGGATTTCTAATCAATGGAAGCCAGTTCTGGATGGGTATGTTCAAATTTATCTTGTGGAAAAAGGTTTCTTTATTGTTGTTTTTGAAAAGGAACAGGATAGAAGGAAGATCCTTTACGATTATCACTAGGAGTGGGATGAAAAACATATACTAATGCTAAAGCCATGGCACCCAGCATTTAACCCAGCCACTGAAGTGTTTGAGAGGGCTCCTCTTTGGGTGAGGCTTCCTAACCTCCCTCTACAGTTTTGGTTTGAGTCTTGCCTAGAGGTTGTAGGGAACACTATAGGAAGCTTTTTAATGATGGATGAGGGTTCTTCAAATCTTCTGCAGTCAACTTATGCCCGTATTTTGGTAGAAATGGATGTTTCCAAGGTGCCTCTGGAGGTGATTGAGCTCAAAAATTCGAAAGGATGTTGGGTGCAACCCCTAGACTACGAAGGGGCATCCTTTAGGTGCAAAAATTTCTATCAAACTAGGCATGTGGTTGTTGAATGTGCCAAACACAAAACAAACAAAGTTGCTTCATGGTGGAAGGATGCGACCCCACAACACTACACAATGCAGAAATAGGAGGAGCAATAAGTGGGTTCTCAACAGAAAGGTAGAGAAGAGGAAGGACGAATGTCTGGGAATCTAAATCAAGAAGGGAGGTTGCGGAAGAAGCAACCTAGATGGGAGGATCAACAACGAAATAGTGTTGCATCTTCACAGGAAGGGAGTCTAGAAAGGAGAAGTGATAATTTTATTTTTAATGGAAGTAAAAAGGATAATTTAAACTTCAAAAAAGGGGTAGCAACACCAGAGTGTAGGGAGAAACAAGGGTTGGTGAAGTCATGAGAGAAAGATGTTGGGAAGTGGAAGGCTGATGAATAGGGCCAACAAGCAAGTAGCAATGGGAAATGTGGTTGGAAGAGCCCTTGTGACAACATATTGGAATGGCAGAAGGAGGTTGTGAGGGTGGAGGATGGGTGGCAAACAGTTCAAGGGAAGAAAGTAAAGAAGGAAAAGAAGAAAGATTTTGCAATGGTCCTCTGATCGCATACTAAAGGAAGACCAAATAATGCCCCAAGTTTATGACCTGTTAATAGGTTCTCTAGGTTTTGATGGTTGTAAGCCTATTGGGCAAATATAGTGAAGCTATATTTGTAATCTATGGTTTTATCTATAGTAGAAATTGATGTTAAGTCTAGGGGTACTGAAATAGGAATTGTTGGGGTTTGGGAGGTTTTATATTGCTCATGTAATGAGATTATCCATGTAAGATCCTTTTTATTTTTATTAATAAAGTCAACTTTGTTACCGACCAATATATATATATATATAATTTAAGTTTTTTTTTGTATTAAAATAATATAAAGAGTCATAGGTACAATAGGATGAGCATTTTCAGCATGCAACTTAGAGCATTTTTAGGTTATACTTCACAAAATTTATAGTTCAAAACATTTTTAGATTTTACCCACAAAATATACAATTCAGATCATAACAAAATTCATATATACTGAGATCAATTCATCGAGTAATGCTTATATACTGAGCTATTATACTATCAAAAAGAGTCTGACACTAGCACCAACACCCCCTACTAACTTTCACCTACCTTGTTGCATTCTTCAGAGTCACCAACATTGGCCTCACCGTCATTAGGTTGTGACATGAAAATGTCTTCAAAAATAGGAAGACCAGTTACAACATTATAAATCATCTAAGGTTTGTTGATATTTCTAGCAAGATCGTTCCCCATAGTAGCGTCAATAAATACCCTCTGAAACTCCCTTAACGCCTTGAGAAAGGTCTTTGAATATCCCTGGTAGTGATGCTAGGTGTGCCCATATTTAATTGTTGATTTGTTCACCATTGTGACCCCATCAACAATTAGTCTCATAAACTTGGCCATTGAGATCTCCATCATCACAATTACCTGCTAAACAATGGAGAGAAATGTGAGTCTCTTGTTAGACTCAGTAAGCCCCCTTCTTCTACCTTGAAACTTTTCCTCATTCCTTGCTTTCCAAATATGCCATAGAATTTCAGTAGAGAGGCAATCCCAGAAGATATGAAATTATTTGTTTAATTTCCTAGTAGTGAACAAGATCTCATACCAATTCAACTTTCCATTATTATTCCAAATTGCAATTTCATTACAAAATATATTTCAAACCTCTTTAGCATATAGACAATAAAAAATGATATGCATAATTGTTTCCACTATCTTGCAGATGTTGCACAAATCTACATCAGAGTGATTAACTTTAAAAGGAAGTTTATCTAACAAGAGTTGCCACCTGAAACAATCCTTTTTGGGCTCCTTTATGTTATACCAAATAAAGGATTTTTTTTTTTTCCATTTATCATCAGGGAGATTCATACCCTAGCAATTGTTAACATGGTCCTTGACAGAGATATCACTAGTTAGCATTTTGTAAATAACTTTTTCTTTAACTTCCATTGGTGGGGTGCCATCATCCCAGACTAGATCATTAACAATACTAAAATTAACATTAGATTTACAAGGAAAGTTAGCATCTTTACATGCTTCAAGGACATTATTATAAGTTTTGTTATTACTAGCATTTAAATTAAACTTAGTAGATAGATTGTCCCAGGTTTTGATTTTCCCATTTTCCAAAATATTATGAAAGGTTTGGATACCACAATGATTCCATTTTTTAGTAGAGCACCCCTGTAGTAGGGTGAGAGGTTTACCCTTATGTTCCAAGTTCCACCATAGAGAACAATACGATTGAAAATTTAAGTTATTGTTACCTTACACATTACAACTTTTGAACTTAACTTCGTGCTTCACTAGCTCCCAAGCCTTCCATAGGCTTTTGAATACTAGTGAGCCAATGAGAGACATTGGGTATTTGCTTATGAGAATATCACAAAGGGGTAGTTTCTTCCAAGATTTTGCTTGCTTAGGGGAAGCAAGTTGGATGTTATTTCTTACCAATACTTTCCAAGGTTCCTCACCATGCATGACCTTCACAATCCACTTGGCAATAAGAGCAATGTCTTGAGTTCTCAAATCCTTGAGCCCTAAACCACCCTTCATTTTGTTAAGAAAACACCAATCTCACTTAACAAAGTGTTTCTCTTTCTTTCCTTTTCCATCCGACCAAAGGAAGTTCCTGATCCTTTTTTAAAATTTCATTCACTTGGTAACTACTAAAGAACCAAATAGAAGCAAAATAGATGTTGTAGGACGGCATGATTTTTTGGCATACGTGTATCCTACCTGCAAGAGATAGGTATTTTCTTTTCCATCTTTCCAACTTCTTTTCAATTTTTGAACTTATCCATAGCCACATGGGTATGTGCAAGATCATCATGGAAAAAATAGGCCCTTAAGTGGTGAAAAATTTAGAAAAATCAGAGTTAGGCAACTTGACGTAAAAAATTGAATAAGTTATCTATATTATTTCAAAAATATGTAAGAATAGAATTTGTAGAAAATTGAATTTAGTTTCTAAACTACTAGGTTTATTTTTTAAAACAAAATCTATTTGGTGAAAATTTGAAATTTCAATGTAGTAGTACTTAAATTCGAGGAAAAAATAAGAAGTAGGTGTAATATAACCACTAACCACAATAAAATGATAATATTTATTTATAGATTTTAGATTTAAGTGAGGGACTCATGTCCCAATGTGATGCATATTTTTTTAATTTTTTTCCAAGTAAATAATTAATTATGATTTTTTTAATACAACTTTTAAAAAATTTAAAAACTCATCGTCTAACCACCTTAACTTGGTAAAACTTCATGAAATTCATTTTTTAAAAATCCTATGGTACATGAAGCATAGAATGTGACACATGTTTTAGATTCAAAAATGTGATACCATTTGAAGCTATAGATGTTTTTCAAAAGCCTATCAATAAGGACTTTAGTCATAATTCAAATGAAAATGAATAATAATTATTTATTAAATTCAAAGTAAAACATAATTTATATTGGTGGAAAGCTGAGAATCTCCTTTAAAACCCTTTTGGTTTCATTAATTTTGGGTAAAAAAAGGTTGTCAGCCACATACCCTACAAATACCCATCATATTGCCACTTTTTGGCCCATCATGATCCTGCACATACCCACATATCCTTTAAATTAGGGCTAACAACAAATGGTATTCCCAAATACCTTACTAGGTCCACCCTGTTGGAAATGTGTGCCTCAATCCAACAGGCTGAAACATCTAAGAGAGCCAAGTTGGTGTGACATCTTTTGTGTTTGGCCGACTAGCAGTTGAAACCTTGTTGAATAGTTCTGGTCACTGTGACCTTGCTTCAGTCTTACCAAATGATTCTATTGTTGTGACCTGTTGTGTTCGGTATAACCTTGTACCGAGTGGATATCTCTAGCCAACAAGCCATTCTTATCGGATATCGGAGAGACTCTGGGAGACAAGCGGTGTCAGGGAGACCCTTGGCCAAAAGGCTTGCTTCGGTATGAAGTCTCAGCGATAGCCAAAGTCTCGCTGACATGGTTTTACACATGTGGTCATCAGAGTAACTTATATGCTTTGGTATGAAGTCTTGTCGATATGGAGATGTCTCGCTGATAGGTATTCACTTGGAGGAATCGAGGTAACACTAAGGGTTCGGTAAGAACTCTTAGCGATGGAGTGAAGTCTTGCCAATTGTTGTTTGGTGCTCGGTATGACTCAAGACTTTGGAGTAACATCTCAGCAATAGCGATAAGTCTTGGCGATAGATGAATAATTCGGGATAACTTGTGAACCTCCATATGATCTCCTGGTGAAAGTGATAAGTCTTGCTAACTGTTGAACGTTTCGGTATAACATAAAGGCTTGGTATGAGGTCTTGGCTACATGGCGAAGTCTTAGCGATAGCTCTCTGGACTCAGTGTAACATCTTGCCGATAGTATGGACTCTTGGCGATATCGAATGTTGACTTCGTGGCATCGGGGAGACACGGTTAGTGTCTCACCGACATGCCAACAAAGGGTGAACGCCTTTGACCAAGTGAAGACTATCCTACGTGGCTTGTATTCAACTAATCAGAGAAGCCGAATGGGAACCGCTAGCAGTTGGAATGTTGTAGCCGTTACTGAGAGGAAGTTTGACAGATTGGAAGTGACATGGATTTACTCTGGAGTTGCAGATGATGTTCAGTTAGATGATTAGTTCGACAGATGGATGTTTGATGTATTGTTCAATGTGTATCAGTGAGAATTCTATTATGAGTGTATTGTAACTTCAGTGTTTTGTAGCAAGGTTGATCATTGTGAAAGTTGCTATAATTTGACATCAAAGAGTCAAGCCTGTAGGGTTACCTTAGAATAGTGGTTTACACTTTCTAAGAGGAAGGAAAATTCAGATTTTTTCCATTCCTCAAATCAAATGGGTTCGGCTGAACCAATGAATGCCTGAATTAAAAAATCATATCCAAGTGGGTTCGGTCAAACCTGGGTTCGACCGAACCCCTTCAATATGATGTAAAAAAAAAATGTTTCATTTTCACACTTTTACTGTGTTATTTTACCAGTCACTGTCTCCCTGGTGCGCGCGACAAACAGAGTCTGTGACGGCGACCAAACAAGGTTTCTCTCTCCGGCGAAAGCAAATTTCCATTCCTCTCTTCAAAGTTCATCATTCCAGTTTGCATATCGAGCACTATTGAGCACTAGGTATTTAAAATTCAATTTTTTTAGAGTTCAAAATGCATGTATTTGTTTAATTTCGAAACCCTAAATGCAAATTTTTTTAAATTTGTTGAATTCAAATTGCACTTGTTTGAAAGTTTTTAAAGCATTTTCAATATAGTATTTTGCTTCCCCGTTTTGCATATATTTTTGTCTTGTTAAACACCTTTCAAGAGAAAAATGAATATCAAAACTATCAACTATCTGTTAGGGATGAGAGGTCTATAATTCAAAACTACACCCATTGAACTTGCATTTATATTTGGCATGTATTTTAACTTGTCCAATTTTTTTAAATCAATCCAAGTGTTTGAGTAAGGAAAAATGAGTTTCCTCCCAAAGTTAGTGCCAAAAAACATTATAATGGCTCTCAACATAGTCTAAAAAATGGAGATAAATAAATTCCTAAAGACTAGAAGTGTAGGGGTCAAGGTCACAAAATAATTTTAAAACTACAAATTTAGGGTCAAACTTGTAGATGAAAATGTAAATTTCATACATGTAGGAGTGAACCATGAAAGTCATAGCTTGGTTTGTTAAGGTGTCATGATATTAAATCTTATAAAAAATCAAGAATCATATCATTGATTATGTACATTACAATAAAATATCTCCATATAACAAATGAAGCTAAAAACCCTAACCTTCTTTGTCAATTCTATAGTGTGCTTGCTACATGATTAATTTTTTTTATGAAAACCATGTTTAGGAATGAAAATATCCAATCCCTTATGCTTCTAAACTAAAGTTTGCAATGCTTATGGTTCTTTTGGCCTTATAGATTCTTGAATCATTTTATAATATAAAACCACATTTATAACCTACTTTGGCTCTAATAATTGTAAAACCTTTAGGAATTCTAAATTGTTGCATCTTGTCTTGATTTTCCCATCATTGTTATTCCTTTTGAAATTTTTACAAATTAGGCAAAGAATCCTTGCATATATAGAGGATCATGGGCATGTTCTTAAAATTATTTAAGGTTAAATGACTTAATCTAAAATAAAGGCATATCTGGATCTCTTGCAATTGTAACCTCTTTACTAGTGTTCAAACATATTTGATACCTTGATGGCATGACATAGATGATGTTGCTTGATATTGCTTTTATCCATGGATACATCAGGAAAATATGAGATACATCTAAAGAAGAAAAATATGACATAGAATAAGAACTTCCCTCATCTTTTAGACCAAAATTAAGGTAAAATAATGTATCCTATAGTTTCAATCAACATATCATTAGTCAATTTTAAATAAACCCTCAAATATGCATATGCTTGTTTATAAAATGATGATAAAACAAAAATTATTCAATGCATACATTTTATTGGTGAGTAAGATCAATAAACACACCCTTACATGGTTCATGATCCACACAAAACCAAAGGACCATTATAATTATTTGGTAATATCTCACAATGTGAAAAAGGTGTCAAAAAAATTAGCATACCTAAATTGTAAATTGACTTGTCATAAAGTGGGTGGGTAGCTTAGTGGTGGAGATTTGCATCCTAATAGTTCATGCATTTCAGCAGGTATTAGAGCCAAAGCTAGGTGCATTTGACACACCTATGTTTAGCTCAAGGGAAGTGTGTTGGAGAAATGATACACACCTAATCCATAAAAGACTCATCACAATGTGAGCCATTGGCTCAATAGTAGAGCATCCTAACACCAAATGGGAGGTCCTAAGTTTGAATACTGGTTAGTCCATAGAAATTTCTATAAAAGTCAATCACTAGTACATAAGAAGAAGAATAAGTACCCTTATAATTTTTATTAATACCAACAAATCATTCCTCACATACATAGGTGAATCAATGATTTCAAGCTTGTCAACATGTATATGTACCTCAATCTCATGACCCTCATATAAAACCATTTTATTAGATTTATTTAGTGTAAAATATTTAAATTTTCATTTGGAGGAACAATTGAAGGATTGACCCCAATATTAACCCCCTCAACCTAATTTATTTTTTTATGAATCAAATCCTTAATCAAGTATTCCTTAATCCCATAAATGTTGAGTATAATTACAATTAACTCTACAATTTAATAACAAAATTCTTTCTCATTATATCTTTTGGGAATAACTTTGGGTTATCTAATGGCCTAATAGGAGGAAGTGTAATCATGCAAGCACTAAGTAAATTTTGAAGCACATTTTACAAAGGAAAAGTTGGAAGCTTGGTCATAATTATATTAGAAACATTTATAATGTATGGTTTGCAATGGTCATTTCCGGTATTTTTGCTATCCTTTTTGGAATAATTTTTTTACTTTCAAATTTATAGGGTGGATGATGTAGATGAAGCATTAGAAGATCCATAATTAAGTGTGGTGGCCTCTAACAACTTTAGTTCTTAACATTCATCTCACTTGCACATGCAAATGTTAAGAATGTATATACTTTGTAGATCCTTGTTTACAGTCAAAAAATCTAAAATAATAAACTTCAATCCAACATTCCCAATATTTGCATTGACCAATTTCAATATTAAAAAATAGACCCAAATGGAAGATAATACAATCATTTAATAGCATAATATTTTAAATTTCATGGGAAGAACTTAGCCAATAACTTATTATCATACACAAAATCCAAATATGTAGCACTAAAGAACCTTGAATGTGTCATGGGATCTCCTTTAACATTGTGCATCTCAAATCTAGGATCAAAAATCCAACAAAAAATGGATACGTAAAATTTTCAATAGAAATTGAATTGTGTTTGATTTTT
>VDFB02086081.1:300243191-300609605 GCA_007258455.2 Sequoia sempervirens | reverse complement strand
AAAACTCCTCCTAATCCTTCTCCCGATGCATCCATGATGACAGTAAAGTTTCCTTCTAGATCAGGTACCTTCAAATTCAATATTGGTGCAGTAGTCAACTTTTCCTTGAGTAGGTCAAATGCTGCTTGACATTTTTCAACCACTCAAACTTCTTACCTTTCCTCTACAATGAAGTAATAGGAAAAATTATCTTAGAAAAGTTTGCAACAAACTTCCTGTAGTAACCAGCCAAACCCATAAAACTTCTAGCCTCTGGTACATTCTTGGGCATTGGCCACTCAAGCACCGCCTTTATCTTAGCTGGATCTATTGCAATCCCTTTAGCTGAAATTACGTGAACCATGTATTGTACTTCTTTTTGAAAGAAGGTACACTTAGAGAGTTTTCCATATAGTTTGTGTTCCCTTAACCATTGGAGAACTGTCTCTAAATGTTTACAATGCTCCTCTTCATTCTTGGAATAGATTAAGATATCATGCAAGAAAACTAATACAAACCTATCCAAGCAGTCTCTAAATACATTGTTCATTAGGTTCATGAATGCTGCAGGTGCATTTGTAAGTCCAAAGGGTAGGATTGTGAACTTGTAATGTTCATATCTTGTCTTGAAAGCAGTTTTGAAACTAGCTTTGTCTTTGATCCTCAGTTGATGATAACCGGATCACAGCTCTATCTTTGAAAACATTGCCGCTCCTCGCATCTGATCGAAAAAATCATCAATATGTGGCAACAGGTACTTATTCTTTATCGTAGCTTTGTTAAGCATCCGATAATCTATACATAAATGCAGAGTACCATCCTTCTTCACAAAGATCACTGGCACTCCCAAAGGTGAAACATTGGGTTTTATTAATCCCTTGGACAACAACTCCTCTAGCTGTGCCTTAAGCTCCATTAATTCTATTGTTGTCATCCTATAGGGTACTTTGGATACGGGTTCCGACCCTGACACTAGGTCGATGGAGAAATCAAATACTCTCTCGGGAGGCAATTTAGGTAGCTCTTTTGGAAAGACATCCACAAATTTCTGTAAGATGGGATATTTCTCCATATCCGTTTCTCCAAATTCCACCACTTCTTTAGCTTCTTGAGAATCTTGAGGTTCACAATACATGATATCATCTTGAAGGATGACTTCCTTGAATTCTTCTAGTTTATCCATTTTAACTGTGAAGAGTTGGCAACCTTTCTTTTTCGCCCTATGCATTTGCACAACTTAAATTTGTCGCAATTTCACTTCTCTAGGTGTTCCTTGCGAAGATACTTGGTTACCTAGATCATCTAAGTATTCTACGGTTTTAGCATGGAAATCTACTTTAGCTCTATGCTTCCATAGCAAATTCATTCTTAAGATGACATCATAAGAACCTAAGGGAGCTATGTACAAGTTTACTTACGTTGAGAAACTTGGAAGTTCAACCCTTGCCTCAAATAAACATTGATTCACCGTTGCTCTTGCCTGGTTTGCATATTCTACAACGCAAGATTTTTAAAACCAACCTTCCTAGAAATTTGATTAACTACTCTAGGTGAAACAAAATTTTCTGTGGCTCTAGTATCAATAAGTATGGAAATTGGTAAGCCAAACAAAGTACCTGGAGTTTCCACTGGAGTGATCTGGTACTTTGCTTGTCGATTGTCCATTGCTGCATGGATCCTTTGCTGAAATGCAGCCCGTTGAGGAGGAAGTGAATTACCATGTGGTTGTGAAAAACATTGATTAGCAAAATGATCCCCACCACATGTAAAGCATCCCCTCAATGGTCCTCTCTTTTTTGTTGGCCTTTTAGAATTATCACCATTCCCTCCAGCTTTGTTATAATTACCGGTGTTACCGTTGTTGAAGTTGTTTCCTCAACGATCCTTCCTCGGCTCATTCCAATTATTGCGGGGTCCCTTGACCCCTTGCCTTTGAAATTCCTGCCCCTCATTAAACTTCTTGGGAGCTTGATTAAATTGAGGCCCACCGAACTTCTTTCGATTCCTCTCTCGGTAGTACGAGATGGCTTTGAGCTTTTGCTCTTGCTTGATTGCTTTCTCATATACTAGGTCCATAGTGGCCGAACCGTGTACATCCACCCATAATGAACTTCCTGGTACAAAATTGCTCATCTTTTTGGTACATACATACCTTAAGAGACGAGTGAACTTCTCCCAATATTCATTCATTGAAGAATCTCCTTGCTTAAGATTTTGGAAATTAATGAGCTTTTGATCGAAGAAGAGTTGGGGTAGCCACCTCTTTCGAAGAATCTCAACAAACTCATTCCAGGTCAGCTTTAAGGAATTGATTCCAAGTTGCATCTTCTTGTTCATCCACTAGTTAGAGGCTTCTCTTGTTAACTGGAAAGCTCCCCACACAACTTTAGTGACATCTGAATAGTTCCTTATTTCAAAGTACTTATCCATTTGAATTAACCAAGCCTCAACTTCTTCTCCGTTGGTGCTTCCTTTGATATTTGGAGGAGTAATCTTTCTCATATCCCTAGATAACTCAGTTGCCAATCGCTTTCTTTTGGTTCCCTCAAAATATGATTGTGACCTACCACTTTCTTGATCACTAGTTTTAGTATGATTTTGGGAATCCTCCCCTTCTTCCTCATTGTTGGGAGTTTCTTCTTCTTCATTGTGTGGGACTTCTTCCTCTCTTTTTTTTCCCCTCACTTCTTGTTCAAGGTTTCCTATCCTTGCTCTTGTTTCATCCATGATTGCCAAAAGACGGTCCAACTTAGCTTTGGCATTATTTGGACCTTGTCCAACTTCTTGATTCCTTCCAAGATTAGTTCTTTTCCTAACCATTGTTTCAAGTAAAAGTTATACCTGGAGGTTCATCTTTAATTAGATCCTATCATGGCTTACTTTACATATTGAAAACATTCCAAAAGAGCATAATATTTATACATAAGAAATTTCATTGAGGATCTCATACACAAGTTTTGATAAAAACATAACTTTTCATTTATTCCTAAGGATTTCAATATCCTTTCCTTTTACATAGAATGACTATTTAAATAGTCAAGAGGAGAGTATCCATTGGATTCACTTTCAGATACATAACTATGTGGGATGTAACCCTCTGATTTTTGCTCAACCCTATCCCAAAAAGGATAGTAACCCTCAGATTTATCTTCTTATACATAGTTTTGGGGAACATAACCCTCTGATTCACTACTAGAGGCCAAAACAATAACTTCAGCCATAGGTATAACTCGAGGGTCCCTAAATATCAACTATATTCCGAGGGCGTATCCCTGAAAAGTGGTAATGAGTCCGACTTGGCCGGAGAAACATATGGTAAGTAGTTGAAATTGGCATCATCCTTCTCTTCTCTTGACTAATTCGCGAAAGGGCGTGATTGATAGTCTCTGTATCGCTTAGCCAAATGGTGTTGTCGTGATTGGTTCCCTCAATGGTACGAACAAGAGCTCTTTTCTTCTTGGCCCGTAGGTAGCGCTCATTTCCGATCACTGACTTTCTTGCAGTTAACTTGAGATGCACCATACCGGCACAAGAATTTTTAAACATTAGATTCATAATGTTGGAGGGAACAACATAATGAGCACATAGGTTCTAGAGCTGAACTTGGTAGCTCTGATACCACGTGTAACATGCCCATTGTTCTACACAGTAACTTTCCTATGTTTTAACCTC
The DNA here is from genome assembly GCA_007258455.2 of Sequoia sempervirens. NCBI lineage: Eukaryota > Viridiplantae > Streptophyta > Pinopsida > Cupressales > Cupressaceae > Sequoia > Sequoia sempervirens. The sequence continues at coordinate 300,605,954 of VDFB02086081.1, read as the reverse complement.
AAGTAAATTGTTTAAACATCTAACCATTATGAGCAATAAATTTTTTCTTTTCAAATATAAAGATAGCATGCACATTTGAAATAAATATCTTTCCAAACATTCCCATTGCATTAGATCAAAGTATTACTACTTTCCAATGTATTGATTTCATAGTACATAATTTCATGATAGCATTTCTCTTTTACAATTTTTTTATAGTAATGGATACAAAAACACATACAAGGCTCCATTGAGCTTACTGGCAATAGATGTACGAATGGTCTAGGTGTCTTCCATCAAATCTTGGTCGCCTACTGATGAGGGGAAGCATCACTCAAGCTCTTTTCTACCAACTTTGGACTAACTGCGGTCCCCCGCACATCTACCAAACTAATAGATGACTCTACCCTTAGACGAAGAGATTGGTTTGGTAACCTCATAATAATATTGACCTTCCCTGAGCTTGGTGTTGTGTCCTACATATCTACATCTATCACATAGTGGCTACAACCTACACACATGACATTCCCTGCCTAGTATGTAAACCCGGATCACAGTGAACTGATAGTGTAAATAGTGGCAACTTACACTACTTTGGCCAAAGTATTCATCACCCAGAATTTAGAGTGGAGGTCATAAACTTCACCCACCTTCCTAGCATGATTTGTATTGACCATTCATAACCTATGCATAGGCTATCTCCTTACAGCATGGAGAAATCCTAACCCCAGGAATAACCTATAACCTCTATGTTTACCAAGACACTTCTACTAAGTAAATCAAAGTAGTTCTATAACCCAACCAAAGTAGTTCTATAACCCAACTTAAATAAACATCTATATAAGCTCTATCTTTAATATAGTATATAATGCTACTATATACACCCATTCTTTAATATGGAATAAATACATACACTCAATCAATAGAGATCCTAGACTAGGTACATCAAGAATCTTTACTTCTACATAAAGAAGAGAATAACCTTTCCCTAATAAGCAATTAAACAAATTTCCCAAACAAGGCAAACAATGCCACACAATCTTTTCAAATGCATAAAAAGTATAAAAGAGTAGAAATCACCATGCTTGATTATGCAATAGCTTCAATTGACCAAACTGGATTCCTAGCTCAGCCTTCCCAATCAACAAGCAATTCCCCAACTATCTCTTTTCCACTCTCCAAAAACTTACTCTCAAAAACCTCTCACAAACTCTCAAAAATCTCTCACAAACTCTCAAACTCAGAAAATCAGAATAACAACTTAGAAAATAAGCATCAAGTGTGCATAATGCGTCCTAATTGAGGGAGAAAGGACCTCTATTTATACACAAATGTGAGCGACTGTAGGCTAGAAACAAGCTATCAAAGATGACTGTTCTCAATCCAAAAGGTTTGATTCAGCAAGAAGAAGAAAAGGTGGCAGCTAAAAACATTGCACAGTAAACACATGCACAGCCAAATTTCATCATGGTGAATTGTTGTGACCTTTTCACACATCACCCCATTCAAAATGGGGACCCCCTAATTTTTGCTCTATTCCTGGTCTTTTGGCTTTGGTTTTTGTCTCTCTCTCTTTTTGTCTCTTTTCTGATGTCTTCCTTTCCGGGGATGTGTCCGTCAATGGATTTAAATGTGAAATTTGGCCAAGTTTGAGAATTATGGTTTGCGTTTCTTTGGTCAATTTGAGGTCAAATGAGGTGAATAAATTGAAATCTGAGACTAACATTGATGTCAATATGCTTCCAGCAAGTTTCCATCGAAATTTCATCAGATTCTGACTACTTACTATTTTTAGTAAGTGTATAATTCCGGGTATTCTCTCAGCATTCTTGAAGTTTCGACAATCACACTGCATCCAGAGCACATTAGGTTGCTCACTGGCAAAATTTGAGCTGAAACGAACAACTTACTATTTTTAGCAGTTCAGCTTCCGAAGCGAATTTCAGGGTCTTTATGTAGAGTTTTTCTTTGCATGTTTGGAGATTCCTTCTGGGTTTTCAGAGATCTTCGCGATGGTGTAACATGCAAAGTGAGATAACGACTTTTAGCGTTTAGCCTTCAGAGGCTAATTTTAGGGTTTGCATGTCAGGGTTTTCTTTGCATGTCTGCATATTCCTTATGGGTTTTTCGAGAGCTTCGTAGTGATGTGACATGCAAACGGAGATAATCACTTATTTAAGAACTTACTATTTTTAGCAAATGCACTCTGGCAGCCGCCTCCTAGCACTTCAGAGTCACAAACGGATCGCAATGCAACAAAAACGAGGACAAACGGAGGTCATTTGATATGCATGCAAGTTAGATTAGGGTTTCCAGCTTTGGGACCCAAAAAGAGGGGTAAAAAGTTAGAATTTCCAAAAACCGGTGTATCCCACTGCATTCAGCATTTTTCAAGCTATCCACCGGTAAAATTTGAAGGCAAACGAAACACTTACTATTTATAGTAAGTTATTTTAGAAACTAGCTAAAAATAGTAAATCAACGTCGGGTGCCGGTGTCAACTGGCAGGTCACGTGGTGAGGAGCACGCCATTTGAATTTCAAGTCAATCGGAGTTGTGGTCTCAGAAACAAGCAGTTACTATAAATAGCAGGACACAGAGAAGCTGGCAGAAGAAAAGAAAAATCCTAAGGCATGAGTCTCGTCCTGCAGCTACCCCAAAATGCACCCTCCTCACAGGCATGAGATGAAAATTTTTCTAAGTTCGAGTTTCATCCTGCAGGACCTAGGAAATGCGCCCATCTTCAGCTGGAAGTCAAGAAAAATGTTTTAAGTGTTGGTAAAATCCTCCTTCACCTTCAAAATGCGCCCAAGGAGAAATAAGATGATGGAAAATATTCTAAGTCATTGTTAAATCCTCTTGCCACCTCCAAATGCGCCATGCTTGATCAAGGTGTTGAAAAATTTCTAAGTGTTGAGGTTTCATCCTCATATGCTAAAATGTGCCCACTTTAAGGAGGTTGATAGAAAAATATTCTAAGGCATAAGTTCATCCTTCACCACCTCTCATTTGCACCCTCACAAAGCAAGGTGTTTGAAAATTTTTCTAAGTATCAAAAACATCCTCCACACCATGGCAAATGCGCCCATTCCTCTCTCCTTCTTGAAATTTTTTTCTAAGTATCAAAAACATCCTCCACACCATGGAAAATGCGCCCATTCCTCTCTCCCTCTCAAATGCGCCCCTGTCACTTCTAGCAAAGTCAAAGGTCAAAGATGTTAATCCTTTACCCTATGCTGAATGCGCCCAAGTTTCAAAGGTGGTCAAAGATGTTAGAAATTTCATCCTTCATGACATGTGATATGTGCCCATCCCTCTACACAAGCAAAATGCGTCCATGTTTCAAAACATGCTAGGAGAAAGTCAAAGTCAAGTGTGTTATCCTTTTCATATGCCAAAATGCGCCATGCTAGCTAGGAAGTGATTGAAGTATGTTGACTTTCCTCTCTCCATGTTAAATGCGCCAAGCAAGGAGTACGTGTGGAGTGAAAAGTGGTAAACAAGGTGATGGAAAATTGAAGAGTGGAAATGGCTATGGCGTTGGAATATGAAGTATCCTCTTCTAAGTGCTAAATGCGCCCATATCAAGGCATGAGTCAACAAGTCAAAGGCGTTGAAGGTAAAGGGGGAGATAAATAGTGCTAGGCGTTGGGAATATTAAGCCTATGGGGTGAAGTGAATAAAACATGTTGGGCGTTGAAATTAAATATCCTCCATGATATGTGTGCTTTCAAGGCAAATTTTCTAAGTGAGTTTTAAAAAAAAATTTTCTCACCACTGGCTGAGTGATTGAGATAAAATTTTTCTAAGGCAAAATCCAAAATGTGCTAAGTGATTTAAAAATCTTTGTAAGGCACAAAAATTTTCTTCCTTAGGAAAAACGTCCAAGTCTGGTGAAGTGATGAAATTTCCTAAGACATGAACAAAATTGTCGGAGATGAAGTCAGATGATGCCAGCTGCACAGGGTCAATAAAAAAATTTCAAGTTAGAGCAACAAGAAATGTTCACAGATGTGAAGAATGGGATTAAAATTGTTGAAAATTATTTTTCTAAGGTTCAAAATTCAAAAAATTAAATGAACCCTTTCGTTGTATACCCATGAATTCGATGTGTTATGAGAAAATTTTCCTTCTAGGTATTGAAGATTGTCGACAAGATGGATTTTAGTGTCTTCTGCACTTCGCCAAGGCTTTCAGGATGGAGATTTTGATCGGCACTTGAAATAATGATTTTTTCCTAAAGGAAATTTAAATTTTTTAAGGCAAAATGGATAAAACGTGTTTTCAAAAGGAAAAATGCTTCAAATGATGAATTTGAAATTGACTGCCTAGGTGAATTTGCTCAAATTCTTCGTGATGATAATCTTCTTGAGCCAGAGTTGAATAAAATCAAAGTCGTCAACGACCCAGCTGATGAAATGAATTATGATACGCCCTTGAGGAAGATGAAATTTGTCTAAGGCATGAAGAATGTGAAGCTAAAGTGAAACTCCAATATTAGGATGAAGACGTCAAGATGGCATGCAAATGTTGAAAAGCTATGAAGAAAGAAGGGTTTCCTAGAAGAGAAATGTTTCGGAGATCGCTCAAACCTCAAAGATCGGAGCATGAAAATCAGGTAAGTAAAGTGAATTTATATTATGAAGTGTTCTGATGCTCTTCTCCTTGTCTGTTTTGTAGGAGGAACGTCGGGACTAAACAGTGGTGACTCGGGGAGATGAAGCGAATACTTGGAGAAAGTGGCTAAGTGTTGAGACTTAGTATGTGTCCAGCTCAAGTGACAAAAAGGAAATGTTTTCAAAGCTCAGGATGGAGAGAAGAAGGTCGTCCTCAAGTACTTCTAAGTTGAAGAACAACATCAAGAAGAAAATCATTGTCGAGCAAAAGAATGAGGTTGCAGTCTTGGAATTTCAAAATGAGAACGTGCATGCCATGCCAGGAGTTGAAGCTGTTTGATCAAGTCTGCAGTCCAAGAAGTTGAAACAATGTGAACACATTTGAAAACAGGAATCTTCTAGAAGGATGGTGGCCATTAATTGCTCATTTATTGCCACACTCCTCTTTGTGGCGGTTTTTAGGGTGAATCTTGTTTAGGGCTGAGGTGGCACGATCTGGGCCATCCAGTCGATTGTAATTTGAGCCGTCTGTTGGACTTGGCCATCTATAAAAGGGGGAGTCCCCCTCATTTGTAATTCATTAGATAGACATTTGATTAGAGACTAGAGAGTATAGTTTAGCATAGCGTAGTTTGAAGGAGAAGGAAAGTTTTCCTTTGAAAACTTTGTAAGAGATTGTTGCGAAAACTATTGTAATAAAAGATCTTTCATTGAATGGTGAATTCATCTTTGTTATAAGTAGCTAGCAAGATTTCTTCATCCCTTCGACTTCAAGTAGCTTAAAGTAGAGTAGTTTTCATTTTCATGCAAGTACTTAGTAATTGTGGAATGTGGTGCTCGATTTGAACAAGACTTCACTTATCCATACCACTAGCGGGCTCGCTGACAGTGGGTTCGCCCTGCGTGGTCAACTGGATTACTTTTCATACTTTATTTCGATTATGATTCACATGTTTATATGCATCGTCTTGATGGTATTTGCATGTTGAGTTATAATCTGAACATCTTTCGCTACTCCTCTGAAGATTGCACCGGCTTTGTGGAAGCTATCCGAAGCGAGGCAAAGCAAGGCTCGGTTGAAGTCTGTGAGAATTGATCGCCATGTCCCACACCTTAGAGTAGATTAGAACCTTCTTATCCCTACACATTTAACTTTAGTTCATTTTTGGTTAGTATTGGGAAACTTGTGCTTACCTGCCAAATCATCCAAACCACGTGAAGCCCTTAATCCGCTGTCTGCTGTCAACTGCCGAACAATTGTGTAAGTCCCCTTGAAATACCAGCAAAACACATCGAGCCAACTGAGGGTATTCTATTGCATGAAGGAACCTTGGAGTTAAATGCATGATCTATCTCGCAATCTTAGCATGCAGGAAACTTTGTTCAAGAGAGAATAGGGTAGCCGTTGGCGACTTTATTCTGCGTTGGTGCAGTCACGAAAGACACATCAACATGAATGAGTTGCTTATTCAAATGGATAGCAAGAATAACAATCAGAAATGCAAGGTTATTGTTTCTATAGGTCGACCTAATTTGGCCAGCTTCTCATTTGACCTTTTTTCATATTTCAATTTGCTTCATATGCTGGAACTTGAATTGCAGATTAGACTTCTAATTGGTTCGCACTATTCATAAGTTGGCGCCACATTATACATTATGTGCCCTATTCCTTTGGTTGCTGTTTGGAAAAGACCAGGTCAAAGTTTCTTGTATGTTGCATATCCACTTTGCCTTCAAGTTTTGACTTAGTCTTTGCAAATTTAACTCACACGTTGGTTTGCTTTGATTTCCTGCACTTTATTCCAGCGCTGCCTATGTTTTAAATCACACATTTAAATACTTTAAACATTGTTTATTGTTTATGCGCTGCCTTCAATGGTGCACAATTCTCTTTATTGCTGCGTCATATACTATATCTATATGCTGCACATTATACATAGTATATGCTGTTCAATATATGTTATGCGCTTAATAAAATTTCAATGCTATTTAATATCATTAGCATATATTTAATATATTATATATATATATATATATATATATATATATATATATATATATTATATCTATATACATAATGTAAGATGCATATATGTATATATATATATATATCTCAACTTATAAGTTTATAAAATGCATTATTCAATATACAAACACATACACATATTCTCATATTTCGCATATTAATGCATGCGTATATATACGCTGTATATATATATATTAATATACTAGTATGGACGTTTCCTTTTTGTCAATACATACACACACATATATATATACTATATATATATATCATGCCTTGATATTTAAACACATATTCACAGTCATTGACATATTTAAACGAAGTGTATATATATGTCACGTTTGTCCGATCGATATTCCCATGCATATGGGTAAATCGTCCATGAGAATGCGTAGATACATCTATATATGTATAGTCATGCACGTATTTATTCATGTGTATGAGTTTATAGTTGACACATACATATATACATATATATACATTTTATGTATATATCCCATTGATTAAATATAAACACATAAAGAAAAACTCACACATCACAAAGAGACTCAACACTTTTAACCCTCAAGATAAAAACGTTCATAAATAAAATCACAAGCAAGACTAAAGGTAACTTACTATTTCCCAAGCTATTATCTCGACTCGACCAAACTAGAAGCAAGTGTGTGAAAGCTCAGTTTAGGTCTTATTAAAGATTACCAGAGCAAGTTCTTCTCTTGAGTGATACTTCCCCTCTCTTCCGAAGGCTTGATTCTATTCTTGTATCCAACTTAGTACATTGCAATAGTAGTTAGCCAAAAATGATACATTCATTTGCATCATATATATCACAATCAAAATCATTACATAACATCAAATTAAATCAAACATTTAATCATCATATTTCCAAAACACATAAAGCATAAATACACTTATTTAAAGCATTTTCACCCAACTAGGTAAAAGTGAATAATAGTAACACAACGGGGTGTAATATTTGATATTCACAATGTTCCCATAATCCATCATGATGAAGGATGCAACATTTTTCTACCATTTTGGATTGCAACAAGGGCAATCAAGAGCTTATATTCATTGCTTCGAACCCTTGTGGTAATGAAATGAGAGAAAACTTGTCTTAAATTATGAACCTTGTCAACCCTTGGTTTTGTTATTGAGAGTTATTAGGCAATGCCAATACATAAGCCCGAAGAATACAGGACAATAAATTGTCCTCACACATTAGATGATGTTATCAACCTTATGATATTAAAAGAGCTATATTGGCAACAACTCTTTAGGGACATCCTTGTAGTATAGAGTTGGACATAACCAAGACAATCACCACGAGCTGTAGAGTTTTCAATTCCTTTTGCTAAAGGACAAGCAATATTGGGAAGGGCGGACTGTCATGACCCAACTATAAACCACAAACCCCCTGATCACATCTTGCACAGAGATTAAAAATAATCACTGACCAAGGAGACTTAAAAAGGAAGTAGTGCAGCAATTCTATATTTCTTTAAGACAGTGCTTGCTTTAATTAAACTAAAGGCAACACTTGGATTAGGAAGGGGATTCAATGAGAATTAATTAAGGAAGGTAAGACAGCGATTCCACAAGGAATTCAATAATTAGTAATTAATAGTGTTTGAGGCAGCTATTGGGAAGAAAATTAAATAACATTAAGTTGGAACAAAAAGACATAAACTTTGGAAAGGAGATGTCTATTCCAAAGGGTGCATCCTTTCATGAAGATATGAGGATATATAAGGAAGGTCAAATCATTTGTAAAAAGCATAAATTGGATAAATTTTAAAAAGGAAGCAGATTGGAAAATAAAAGTGAATTAGAAATCAGAATAAGAGATCTATTGGAATAAATATTATTAGCAAGAATAGTATTGGAAAGTAAGTTAAATATAATTAAGAAATAACTGTATATATACGGGTGTGTGTGTGTGTGTGGTCATGCAATATGGTACTTGCAGAAATTATTGATTTCTGTGAATAATCTACATGCTTCTTTTTATTATATGTGAGGAGGGATTCATAGAATAATCTATTTTGAATTTAGAGAAATGGATTGCAAATAGGGAGGTCTATCAACCTTCTGGGATCACGAGAGGTGAAGGAAGACCAACCTTCTTGCTCCTATCAAGTATGCCACCCAGAGATGGAATGGAAGACTGGCCTTCCATGCTTGTGGGCCAGGAGGTGGAATGGAAGATTGGCCTTCCATGCCATTGGGCTTGATCGAGGAGGACGACCAGCCTCCAAGGTGAATTGAGGGGTGGAAGGGTGAACCACCTTCCATGCTCTCACAGTACAAGGGTGACCAACCTTGAGATTGCGGTTAGCAAGCATTTCAACGGATTCATAATAAGATTATTATGGGAGTCCACATTGGAATGGCTATTGCCTCAATTAGAATTTTATGTGACTAATGTAAATGGATATCATGATGTTTACTAATGATTAGTAATATATATATATATTATCATGGCTTATGATATAATGTCAATCTTTAGTGACTAATATTGTGTGCAGGACCTAAACCAAGCAAGATTTATCTTATACGGACAATTTAATTGGTAATTTCATTATTCTTAAATATATCACCTCTTATTTAAATTGGAATTGTGGTTTTAGGGAAAAATGTAGAGATATCCCAACAGGGGACATAACAAACATTCTTGTCACAAAAAGTAGATCGATGAGTTAAAACATCTTCTTAAAAAGAATAACATTAATTTGCATTCTTCTGTTACTCAACAATCCTCTACTCCTTCCAAATCAGGTAAAGGGAAAGCAACTACACTTATTGCTATTGCTGATTCTTTACAGCAGTGGATTCTTGACTCAGATGTATCACATCACATGGGTTCTATTAAAGAACAATTTTCTTTGTTGGAGTCTTGCCCCACATTCTCATCGGGGGTGATTCTCCAGTAAATGTAATTGGGAAGGGTTTAGTTGATGCTAGTAATGGTACATTTAAGGATGCCTCTGTGTGCCTAATCTATCAACAAACCTTCTCTTTGTCTACCAGATCACTTAGAATGGCAGAAAGTCGAATTCACTCCAGATTTTGTCAATATTCGTATGGACTCTTTGCAATTGGTAAAGCTGATCATGAGTCTCGCTTGTATGCTTTCTCTCACTTTGTACCTGATGCACATTCCATTGCACTGCTCACCCATTCAGATTTTGTGAGCAAACTATGGCATGAGTGGTTTGGCCATCTCAACTACTGCTATCTTCAACAACTTAGCAAACAGGATATGGTCACAGGTCTTCCTCATATCAAATTTTTTGATGGTGTTTGTTCGGGTTGTTCCTGGGGAAAACATCCAGAGGAAAAGTTCAATAAAGGAAAAGCTTGGAGGGCTTTAGAAGTCCTTGAGTTGGTTCATAGTGACTTGGTGGGTCCTTTTCCATCCTTGTCTTTTAGTAAGGTTTGTTATTTGCTCACCTTCATTGATGACTATTCCATATATACATGGGTCTACTTTCTTTGACACAAAGGAGAAGTATTTGATAGATTTCAAGAGTTTAAGGCTGATGCTGAGAAACAATTTGGAAAGTGTGTCAAAATTCTCTGCACAGATAATGGCAGAGAATATGTGAACCATTGCTTTGAACAATTCTGCACTCTTGAAGGGATTTATCTTCAACATATTCATATTGTTGCCTACACACCACAACAAAATGGTGTAGTTGAGAGGAAAAATAGGTCCCTAAAAGAGATGGCTGGCTACATGATCCACACACACTCTCTTGCACTTGCATATTGGGAAAAAAGCTATCAATTGTGCTGCTCACATCTAGAACAGAGTTTCACATAAGGTAGGAAAGGTCACCACTCCCTTCGAAGCCTGGTGTGGCAAGAAACTTGTTGTGCAACACTTTAGAGTTTTTGGCTCCCTAGCCTTGGCACACATTGCACAAGGCCTTGGAACCTCATAGTCAACCTTGTATCTTTGTTGGTTACCCTGATGGTGTCAAAGGATATTGGATAATGGATCCTGAAACACATGAGCTCTTCATTGAGCATAGTGTGCATTTTGAGGAAAGCTCTCCTAGCTCATTCTCCACTCTTCCTCCTCAATGGTGGATTTAGATGACCATGACCTAGATGATTTTCTTCCAGCTTCCTCTACTTGTTGAGTTGATCATGAGATTTCATCTTCCTCTTCGTAGAGTTCATAATCTTCTCCACCATCCCCTACCATGGCTCATTGGGCTCATTGGGCTCGCCAAACACTTGAGTCTGCAGGCGCTCTTGTTGCGGATCCTCCAAATACTCGGATGGACTTGGTCACAACATTGAGACATTCCACATTCCTACATAGACACAACTTCAGATCCACAATCATCTTGTGAAGCATCTAGTATTGCTGAGTGGGATTTTGCAATGGAGGATGAGTACAACTCTTTAATGCAAAACAAAACATGAGATCTTTTTCCACTTCCTAATGGAAGAAAACTAGTTCGACGTAAGTGGATCTATCAAACCAAATTTGTAGTGAATGACTTAGTTGACAAATATAAAGCATGACTTGTGGCCAAAGGTCTCTCTCAAGTACTAGGTATTGACTACATCGAGACCTTTGTCCCCATCGCCAAAATGAACTCCATTTGCTTGCTACTTGCTATTTCTGCAGCTCATGGTTGGGCTGTACATCAGATCAATGTGAAGAATGCATTTCTTCATGGAGATCTACATGAAGAGATTTACATGGAGCAACCACAAGGATTCATTCAAGATTCTTCATTGGTTTGCAAACTAAGGATGTTGAAATGCACAAGACAACTGAGAGGGGGGGGGGGCGGGGTGAATCAGTTGTCACCAAACACATTCACCACAGATCTTAAACAATTTCACATCCACTTTAATCTGTTATTAAGTATGAGTATGAAGTCAAATAACAGACAGCACTATCAACACAAGAAACACTAGATTTACGTGGAAAACCCAATAAGGGAAAAACCACGGTGAGGATTAACTCACAATATAAGAGTAATTGCAAAACCATTTACAAGAGGCTGACTACTAGAGGGCTCACTGCCCAAGATAGGACTCACTGTCTTGATAGGACTCACCATCCAACAGGGAGGCTCACTTCCTACAGATACAAAAAGATAGAAAGAAGAATGTTACAGAGAACATTATCTCAGTGCAACAGAAGATCCACCACAACAACTTGCACACATCCATGGCTTTGATCAGAGAATTGCAAACACCATCAACTCACTGCTTTCAGGAGTCTAACACATTGAAGTTCTCGCTGCCTCAGCTTACTTTCGCACAATCTCTCTATTACGCAAGTAATTGGTAAAAAAATTGATGATATTAACAGGAGCAATGTGCTCAATAAATACTTTACAGGATGTACAAAAATCAGGAAGGAGACGATCTTATCTTCAGGAAAAGCAGGAAGTTTCTAAAAGAAACTTCAGATAAGATCTCAGACAACACAGACGATCTTCTCTAGATATTTTACAATATTTTACAATAGTTGAGCATTAATAAATAAATAAATAATATTATTTTAATACCCTCCCTTAAAGCTCAATCTATCAACTACACCAAGATGCCCCCTGAACTTGACAAATTTATCTGGACTGAGTGACTTGGTGAGAATTTCTGCTGTCTGCTCCTCTGTCGGAACATACAACAACTGAATTGATCCGTCTTCAACCAGCTTCCGAATGAAATGACAGTGAGTTTCCACATGCTTGGTTCTCTCATGGAAGACCGGATTCTTGGCAAGTTTGAGAACTCCCTGATTATCACAGAACAAGGGAATTAGACCTACTTGAGATATTTGCATATCCGCAAGCATTCGGCGAAGCCAAACTGCCTCACATGCTGCTTTTACTGCTCCCCGATACTCTGCTTCTGTCGAGGAGAGAACCACTGCTTGCTGTTTCTTACTAGTCCATGTGATTGCACCAGATCCCAAGCTGAACACATACCTAGATGTCGATTTCCTGTCATCGACTGAACCTGCCCAATCTGAGTCTGTGAAACCACTGAGTTTAGGATCGTGACTTCGAGTGTACAAGAGTCCATAGTCAGTAGTGCCCTTCACATAACGCTGCACACGCTTCGTTGCTACCCAATGATCAACCTTGGGAGCTGTCATGAAGCGTGATATGTAGCTCACTGCAAAACTGAGATCAGGTCTAGTGGCAATGAGATAGATGAGGCTGCCCACTAGTTGCTTGAACAATGATTCATCCACTACAGGTGAGTCGGACTTAGCTGACAACTTAAGCCCTTTTTCCATGGGTGTGGAGGCAGGTTTGCAATCCTACATTCGGAACTTATCTAGAAGACTTCGAGCATACTTGGACTGGGAGATGAAAATACGGCTCTTGGTTTGCCAAACCTCAACACCTAAACAGTAATGCAAGAGGCTCAAGTCTTTGATGTCAAAAGTTTTGCACAAATCCTGTTTGATCTTAGTGATCAAATATGCCGAACTGCCAGTAATGATCAAGTCATCCACATAGACAACAACAATAAGGATCTCATTACTAGTATTTTTGACATACAAATTAGAGTCAGATGGACTCTTCTGAAAGCCATGATCTGTGAGGTACTTGCCAATCTTTATGTACCAAACCCGAGGAGCCTGCTTCAGGCCATAGAGTGCTTTGACCAAACTGAACACCTTCTGTTCTTGACTAGCAACTTTGAATCCTGGAGGCTGCGTCATGTATACTTCTTCCTTCAACTCACCGTTGAGGAAAGCACTCTTCACATCCATCTGATGGACCTGCCAACCAAACTGGGCTGCTAAGGCAAGGACGAGCCATATGGTACTCATTTTGGCCGTAGGAGCAAAAGTCTCCTCATAGTCAATGCCTTCTTTCTATGAAAACCCTCGTGCAACCAGACGAGCTTTGTACTTGTCAAGGGTTCCGTCAACTTTGTATTTCACCTTATACACCCATTTGCAACTAATGGGCTTCTTCCCTGGAGGAAGATCATAAAGGACCCAATTGTGATTCTTCTGAAGACTCTGGTATTCAGATTCCATTTCCTTTTCCCACTCAAGAATTCCTTTAGCCTTTGAATATGTCTAAGGCTCATAGACACTGTGGATGTTGGCCATGAGAGCAAAATTCACTGTAGACTGCTGTTTGCTCTTGTTTGTGGATGATCTACCCTCAACGAGCTCATCTTGTCGAAGATCATTGATAGTCTTAAGCCACCATTTCGGCTGGAGAGAAGAACTGCCAACATCAGATGTAACAAGAGGAGCTGGAATTGGTTGTGGATTTGGAACAAGTTCAGCAGGGGGATTTTCATTATCATCCGGAGGAAAGTCAAGTTGAGCATCATCAAAGACTGAGTCTTCGTCATCCCTCCCATCAGGGGAACCTAACGGAAGTCGGACAGCCAAATCAGAAGCCTTCAAGGGCTGATCCTGTGAATGCTGAACAGGCGAGGAAAGATAAAACGGTCCTTGTTCTTCATCAAAGACAACATCCTGACTGAAGATGAGACGATCAATGTCTACATCAATCAGCCGGTATGCCTTATGGTTGTCACTGTACCCTGTGAACATCAGTTTCTGGCTCTTGGAATCCAACTTAGAGCGCTTGGCATTTGGAATCCAAACATATGCTAGAGAGCCGAAGACCTTCAAATGACTGATCCTGGGTTTGCGACCAGTCCACGCTTCCTCAGGAGTCTTCCCATTAACGACATGAGTGGGTGACCGATTAAGGAGATAAATAGCAGTATTGACTACTTTTGCCCAAAACTTGGTAGGAACACTCTTGTGTTGCAACATGGAACGAGCCATCTCAACAATCGTACGATTGCGCCACTCTACAACACTATTTTGCTGAGGACTGTAGGGTGTGGTTAACTGTTGTTTAATCCCATGTGTATCACAAAAGTTGGAGAATGCACTAGAATAGAATTCCCCCCCGTTATCTGACCTAAGAGTTATTATGCAAGAACTAGACTCTTTTTCTACCAAGGCCTTAAACTTCTGAAATACATTAAACACTTCTGATTTCTGCTTAAGAAAGTACACCCACATCTTCCTACTAAAATCATCAACAAAAAGTAGAAAATACTTGCAACCAGTTACAAAAGAAGTAGACATAGGCTCACAAATATCAACATGAACTAATTGAAGTACCTTAGAAGCTTGCCAAGAGTCCATTTGTGAACGGTGTCCGATGCTGTTTCCCGACCTGATAAGCGCCACAAATGCCCTGATGCTGAGTCTGAATGTCAGGTAGTCCAGCTACAAGTCCCTCCCGAGCAAGTTGAGAGAGATAGTGCACATTCAAGTGCCCATACCGTTGGTGCCAAAGACTAGTGACATCTGAATTCCTGGCTGCCATGGCTAACTCCGGAGAATCACCCGTGTCCACAAGCCTATAGAGGCCATGATCCTTTATACCAACAGCCACCGTTGTGTGAGTCTCCCGATCTACATTAGAACATTTGTGCGAGCTGAAAACCACATCCATCTGAGGAGAATGCCGCATGATCTGACTGACTGAGAGAAGGTTGAGCTCCATATCAGGTACATAATATACGTTGAGGAATATGAAATCCCTCCCGCCAGACTGAACCTGAACAGTGCCTGTACTGACAACTGTGTATTCTTCACCTCCTCCAAATATAACCGAGTTAGTGCATGGGGAAAAGTCTGTGAACCAGTCACGCCGATGAGTGAAATGACGCGAGGCACCAGAATCAATGTACCAAGTAGAGGATTTTACATGGTCTGCAGGCCGTTTTGCCATGAGTGCATAAAAGGCAGATTCCTTCTGCTCAGAGTGCTCGGCGACATTCGCTTTTTGCTAAGACCCTCCCTACTTCTTTTGTTCAGAAGCCAAATGTGCACAACAATCCTTCTTTATGTGGCCAAATTTATGACAGTAGTTGCACTGAATATTCTTCTTCTTAGGGCTGGTTGGGGTTTGACTAGAGCCTTTCTGTTGTGAAGGTTGACCTTTCCCTTTGTGCTTGGGCTAGGTTTTAGCTCCAAAGGCTTGCTTCGTGGAGGATGATGATGCACTGCTACCGAACTGTTGTCTCCAGCGATCCTGCTGCAAGAGGATAGTGCAAAGTTCTGGAAACTTGAGGTCAACATTAGCAAACGTAATGTTGAGTCTCTATGAAGTGTTCATAGGACTTAGGTAGGCTCTTCAGAGTGATTATGACCATGTCTTCCTCCTTCATTTTCCGACCAATTGCCTCCAATTGATCTCTGATCTCCTGGATTTTGTTCAGGTGCGCTTGCAAAGTTGTCTTCTCATCCATCATGATAGAAAACAACATATTCTTCATGAAAAACGCACAGTGTTTGTCAGAAGTTTCATGCAAACCCTTCAAATGATCACAAATCTCCGTTGCTGATTTTCCAAGCGGAATCTGAGGGAGCTGATCATCTGTGACTAAAAGCTTAATAAGCATTATCGCTTCACGATTCTGCTCATCAAACTTCTCTTGATCCTTACCCGCCGTTGTGGGACGAGTAGCTTTGTTGAGGATCATTTGATTGAGGCAACGGTATTCAAAGATTGTCATCATCTGCTGCTTCTAGGTGTTATAGTTTTTGCCGTTGAATCTTTGACTGCCCTGCAACATAAGATTATTTAAACTGGCCATCTTATGCTTTTCGAGGCATGAAAAACGAGGAACTGAGAAGAGGCTGATGCACAAAACCCGAGGCACGAGTTTCAAAACAAGGAGGTAGATTCAGGCACGAAAAACAATGCAAATTCGCTGGCACAAAAAACAAGGCACTAAAAACGAAGCACCCAAAAAAAATGGAGACCAACCCAATTGAGCTTTCAAAAAACCCACCAAGAATCTGCAATCAGAAAATTTTTCTGCTTTGAAAAAGAGGGTCAAAAGCCTAGACGAAACACGCAGAAACCCTAGCCACCATGAATAACCAAAAAAATTGCAGAAAACAACTCGAAATCTTCTGAAGACGCAACACTGAGGGCAAAACCTTAGGCGACCCGAGTGAAAAAAAAAAAACTACTTTCAACTTAGAAATTTTGCCCAAGGTTGTCTGCAAAACGTGCCGGAAGAGAAGAGAAGACGTGGACATAAATCTTTACGTCGCGCCTACAGGGATGCGGAAAAAAAAACATGATCAAACCGCGACCAGTTTTCGTGCGTCAAAGAGTTCTTTCAGTTGTACATATATAGATAAAGAAACGCGACCCAAATACATGGGTTTCTTCACTTGCGTTCGCCCCAGAAAAACAAAGACAGATTCAGGTCGTGCGGGCTGAACGACACAAAAAAATCTTTTCAAACACTCTGCAACCTCGATGAAGACTTGAGAAATCCGCGCCCAGGAGAAATTACGAGCTACATAAATCACGACCTTAAAAAAAAATCACCAGGAAGAGGATGCGATCTTCACTAAAAACCCTCGATTTTCAGCCACGAAAAATCTAGAAGCCACGAAGAATTTTCAGAAACTCTCGAAAATTCTTGTATCTGAAGAACCACAAAAAAAATTCGATTTTTTTTTTTTTGAAATTTCACTCACAAAAAATCTTCAAAAAAATTTCAAAGAAGATTTTATCGAATTTTTATTTCAAAGAGAGCAAAAAATTCTTGAGAGATTTTTATGAATTAAAAATTCAATATTGAGCTTGCTGGCTATTACGCAAGTAATTGGTAAAAAATTTGATGATATTAACGGGAGCAATGTACTCAATAAATACTTTACAGGATGTACAAAAATCAGGAAGGATAAGATCGGAGACGATCTTATCTTCAGGAAAAGCAAGAAGTTTCTACAAGAAACTTCAGACAAGATCTTAGACAACATAGACGATCTTATCTAGATATTTTACAATATTTTACAATATTTTACAATAGTTGAGCATTAATAAATAAATAAATAATATTATTTTAATCTCTCACATCTACTTCGCTTCACACTTTTGGTGTGTAATCCTTAACATCTTGTCTTGTATTTATACCATCTTCAACTTTAGAAACTTTCTCCAAGGTCTGCTACACACTCTTCATTTTACAAATTCAAATTAGGTTGGCAACTCAACATTCCCGCAGTGGATGAGAATGAGAGCGGACCAAACCAACACTTAACGAGGACCCAAAACAACATTTCGGATCAATCACACTCTTCCTTAATTGATACTTATCCTTTGCATGATGTGTAAACACTAGGTCGGCCAAACCTAATGAAAACACCAATGAACTATGAAGTACACGCATCCGTAACAAGAAGATAACATGCGGACCACATAACATGCTTCACAATACACTGAAACACATCTCAAATGCCTTTAGATTCATTCGCAGCAACTTGAGCAACCTTCATACACAAAACACTTTCCATCAGTCCATCTGGACTGTACAAACACACATAGTAACTTTGAAACTAGTCTATCGGAGCACCAAACCATGAACACCTTTGATAGAACATAGATAACACCATTACAAGCCTTCTTCCAGATCTGCAAGACTTGAAACAAACCAGCGGGGGACTGCAGAGTAGATACATTTCTCCCAGTCCACATACAAACAACTCTGCCAGAACTGTTCACAAATCGGTGAACTCAACTTTCACTCTTCATCAAACCAGAAGCTATAATCTAGGATATATCACTCAAGGACGCCCTTAAACAACACTTCAGATCCACACAAGCATAGGATCAACACAAAAGAAATGCGGAGCACATATCGGAGCACATTCTGAACACACACAATTCTGACTTTGCTATTTATTAATTTTCTCAAAAGCACTTGGTAACTCATCATATCAGCACACCTGCAACACCATAAAGATAGCTCCATGTACTCACAACATCTCTACAGTATCTCAACTATACATGCACTACCTGCAATCACTTGTTTCCTTTCTCTGCAACAACCTATACTGTGTTGATATCAATGACAACACCACCATACTCATTCATACTTGCAACAATCTCCCCCTTTGTCATTGATGGCAACAAATGATGTGAAAAACCATCAAAGACAACAATATCTTGTCACTGTCCTTTTTCACATGACTCTCTCTCCCCCTTTGATATTAATGGCAAAAAAAAAGTTTTACATAATTCTTCAACCATATATAATTCTGATCACTCCCCTTAGGAGTGCACCCATGACAACACACATCTCATACTGCAACGATGATACTTCCTACTCCCCTTGAGGAGTAGACCACAATCATCAGTCCAGACAAAATATGAATTTGTAGATCCACTGGATTGATACACCTCTATGTGCACCTAGTTCAAAGAAGGAGGGGCAATAACCCCCAACTTCTCCCTGTGATACGCAAAAGTATATTTAGGAAGAGCCTTAGTAAATATATCAGCAATCTAATCCTTTGTAGGCACATATTCAAGCCTGACTTCATTCTCCAATACCTTCTCTCTTAAGAAATGATATCTGATAGATATATGCTTTGTCCTTGAATGCATTACCAGATTCTATTAAATGTTTATTGCACTTGTATTATCATAGAAGATAGGGATAGGCTCATCACACATCACTCCTATATCCTTCAATGTTTGCTTCATTCACAATACCTGTGTGCAACAAGATGTTGCTACTATGTACCCAACCTCTACAGTGGATAAATAAACCGAATCCTATGTCTTGCTTAGCCATGAAACCAACCTGCATCCAAGAAAGAATGCACCACCACTTGTACTCTTCCGGTCATCTACACAACCAGCCCAATCTGTATTAGTGTAAGCACTCAAAGTAAAATCAATATCCTTAGGATACCACAAACCATAATCCAGAGCCCCTTATATATATTTGAATATTCTTTTCATAGCTGTAACATGTGTTTCTTTGGGTTTTGCTTGAAATCTGGCAACCAAACATACTGCATGCATGATATTCAGTCTAGTAGCAGTAAGATATAACAGTCCACCAATCATAGATCTGTACTTGCTTTGATCAACTTTAGGAGAATCATCATCCTTAATTTGCATCTAGTCACCATAGGGGTACAAACCGGTTTAGAGTCATCCATTCCAAACTTATTCAACAATTTTTTAACATACTTTGATTGTGAAATGAATATGCCTTTATCAGTTTGATTCACTTGAAGTCCAAGGAAGAAATTCAACTCACCGATCATAGACATTTCAAACTCTTTTTGCATCTCCTTTGCAAATTTCTTGCGCATACCCTCATTTCCTCCAACGATGATATCATCAACATACACAATCACTATCAAAATTTTGTTTCCTTCAACCTTGAAATAAAGATTATTGTCTGTGGAGCCTTTGCTGTGTCAAATCCCTGTCCAACCTTGCATACCATGCTTTGGGAGCCTGTTTAAGTCCATACAATGCCTTTTTCAACTTACAGACCATGTCCGATTGATTTGATAACTGAAATTATTCTGGTTGTTCCATGTAGACCTCTTCTTCCAATTCTCCATTCAGGAATGCAAACTTAACATCCATCTGGGATACCTTGAAATCTTTGTGAGCATAGAATGCCAAAAACATCCGAATAGCCTCCATTCTTGCCACTAGGGCAAATGTCTCCTCAAAGTCTATTCCTTCAACCTGTGAATAACCTTTGCATACAAGCCTTGCTTTGTTTCTTACTACTTCACCATTCTCATTTAGGTTATTCCTGAATACCCATTTTGCACCAATTATATTCTTGTTTACTGGTCTAGGAACCAATTCCCATGTCTGATTTTTCTCTATCTGCTGTAATTCCTCTTTCATTGCTCTAACCCAATTTTCATCTTTGTATGCTTCACACACTGTTTGAGGTTCTATCTTGGAAAGTAAACACAATTTACCTTAGCTGCTGCCATTTGCTTCTTGTCATTACACCTTCGCTTTTGTCTCCAATTATTTGTTCTTTTGGATGATTTTTCTGTACATATTTTGGAGTCTTAGGAGTAGGTTCCAGAGCTTCTTCTTCAATTGGTTCTTCATCCTTATTCTTCTCTTCCTCTTGTCTGCAGATAGGTTCATCTGGTTCAACTTCACTTATTTCAACTGATCTGTGCATATCTTCATCAACTTTTACATTTGCACTTTCAATAACCTTTCTTAATCTTTTGTTGTAGCATCTATAAGCTTTGCTTTTGGTTGAATATCCAAGGAAAATACCTTCATCACATCTTGCATCAAACTTTCCTAGGTTCTCATCATCTCTTTTAATGTAACATTTGCCTCCAAACACCTTAAAGTACTTAACTGTAAGAATTTTTCCATACCACAGTTCATAAGGAGTCTTTGTGCTGTTGCCTTTGATCTGAACTCTATTAAGAATATAGACAACAATGTGAATTGCTTCTCTCCAGTATACCTCCGGTACATTTTCCTCTTTCATCATGGTCCTTGTAGCTTCTTGAATGGTCCGATTCTTCCTCTTAGCAACTCCATTCTACTGAGGAGTTCTAGGAGCAGAAAGATGCCTCTTTATACCATGCTTTTCACAAAACGTGTTAAACTCATTGGAGGTGAATTCTCCACCTCTGTTAGACCTTAAACATTTGATTTTTAGGTTCATTTCATTCTTTACCATAGCCTTGAACACATTGAATCTGTTTAGACTCTAGAGCTTGAGCTTTTTCCCTAAGAAAAGTAACCCATGTCATTCTAGAATAATCATCAATTAGAAGCATAAAATACCTGTCACCATTAAGATTTCTTGTTCTTGTAGGACCACAGAGGTCTGTATGAATCAATTCCAACATTCCGGTAGTTGATTGTTCTTTTCCTTTAAAGCTGCAACTTGTTTGTTTTCCCAACTAACAACTTCTACAAACAGTATTGGTAGGCTTTGTGATTCTTGGCAGATCCCTGACAACTTCTCTTGAACTAATCTTGATTAGGTTGTCAAAGTTTACATGTCCCATCCTCTGGTGCCATAGCCAACTTCCAATAGCACCTTTAAGCTAATAAATGTTTCCATATGTTCTTCCTGCAACTACCACAGTTCCAGACCCTTTTCTGATCTCACAAGTATTATCCTGAAATACAAGCTAAAATCCTTGCTACACATTTGTCCAACACTCAAGAGATTATGCCTTAAGCCCTTAACATAATAGACATCATCAGTACTGTGTTTTCCATCAAAACTAATTGTTCCTTTTCCAACAATCTTTGCACCAGAATCATCTCCAAACATGACTAATCCTCCATCATACTTTTCAAGTTTAGTAAACTTACTTTTGTCTTTGGTCATATGATTTGAGCAACCACTGTCAATTACCCAATAATCTTCGTCTTGTCTAGCATGAAAGGCAGCAACCAGAGTACCTTCCATCACTTCCTTCTTGTTTTCCGGACCACATTCCCTTGCACATCTTCCATGGTTAGTAGACACTGATTTATTCTCTGAGGCTAGAAACAAGCATTCATCTTTATCATCCTCAATATCAGATTCATCATAAAAATTCTAGCATCTTCTCTAACATAATACAATTTCTTGAACCTTTTGTCCTTTTGGTCTTTATTGTCTTTGTTCTTCTTGTGTATGGCTCTATTTGGACATCTTGAAGCATAGTGACCAATATTTCCACAATTGAAACATTTAAAAGGTAACATACCTTTGTACTTGCCAGTACCTTTCTTCAATTTCCTTGTAAAATTTGCTTCCAACTCCTCTGAACTATCACCATCCGAATCATCTTCTGACTTTGTGGCTTTGAAGGCTGTTTCTGTTTTCTCCTTTTCTTTTCCAAATTTCCTCATTTCAAATGTGGTCAAGGTGCCAAATAGCTGTTCTTTAGTGAATTTCTTTGGATCATAAACTTCCTCAATGGCTGAGACCTTGTCACTGCAGCTCTCTGGTAGGGTCATCAGAATCTTCTCCATTACATCTTCATCTGTCAGAGTACCACCTTGATTTTTGACTTCATTTACTGCAATGTCAACCCTCTGAAAGTAGCTTGCAATGTCTTCACCTTCTTCCATTTTCAAGTTCTCATATACGCGCTTAGTTATTAACTTCTTTGATAATTTGACTCCTATCATTTCCTTCATAGATATCTTTCAACTTTTCCCAAACTTCACAAGCAATGCCCAATGAAATAACCTTTGTTAGCTCAGTCTTAGATAAAGCACTATAGATTGCATACCTTGCTTTTTCATTTTCTTCATAGGCAAAAATCTCATCTGCAAAAGAAGGACCACTTGTTGGCTCAACATATTTTGTCTCAATAGCTTTCCAAGTCTTGTAGCCAAGATAGATCAGGTAACCTCTCATCTACACTTTCTAGAAACTGTAGTCAGATCCATCAAACACAGGGATAGTCAATTTGTGTGCCATCGGATCTACCTCAAGCGGTTAAGCTCTTCTCCGAGGAACCTGGCTCTGATACCAATTGTTGAAATGCACAAGACAACTGAGAGGGGGGGGGGGTTGAATCAGTTGTCACCAAATCACATTCACCACAGATCTTAAACAATTTCACATCCACTTTAATTTGTTATATTAAGTATGAGCATGAAGTGCAAATAATAGAAAGCAATATCAACACAAGAAACACTAGATTTACGTGTGTTGTGACCATTTCACACATCGCCCCATTGCAAATGGGGACCCCCTGTTTTCGCTTTTTGCCTCGGTGTTGCAGTTGCATGTCACTTGTCTTTTTACAATGAGGTCATCATTTTGAGGGTTCCAAGTCAGTCAATCTGCCGAGAGTCATCTGAGCCAAGTCAAGAATCCATGCTTGAATCAGCGCGTAAACGTCACCATCGTGCTTAGAAGGCCTGGGAGGCGAAGATCGACTGTCGTTTCAGTCAAATCCGACACTTCCAAATTTTTAGGGTTCTCACCCCGGGCCCCCTATTTTTTAGGACCTACTTTTTGGCACTTTTGGGCAATTCTGGGATCCCTATTTTTTAGGGTCTATTTTTGGAAAGTTGCTATTTTTGGAAAATTTCTATTTTTGGAAAGTTTCTATTTTTAGAAGGGTCCCGAGTTCTGAAAACGCACTCAGAAGTTCAAAAAACTCAATAGATCTCTCAGAAAATCGAAATGAAAATTTTGAAAATTTTTCGAAAAATCTGGAAAATTCGTTCAAAAATGGTGAGAAATTCTGGAAAATTACAGAGAAATCTGGTAAAGAGCACTAAAATGGTTGAAAATTTGACGAACCAGTCAAGAAATCCAAGCAATTCATGGAAAAATCTGAGAAACTCATCGGAAATCTGAGATAATGACTGAACATTCATGGAGAATCTGGAAATTCATGAGAAATCTGGGCAAAACTGAACATCTATTCATGGAGAAAACTGAGATATTCGCCTAAGTATGGAAGACTTTCAGCTCACAGTCAATGGTGAAGCTTCAGCCAAGCAATCAATGGCACAAAAATCTGAGCAATGGCCAGACCATCAGCCAAGTCCGCCCTTGGAAATGTCTAAGTCAAATGAGCCAATGGCCAGACCATCAGCCAAGTCCGCCCTTGAAAGAAGTCTGATGGCAAGCAAATGCAGCAAGAAGCATATCCTTGACCCATCCAAAGTCCGCCAAGGATGTCCAAGGAGGAAGGAAAGTCCGCCCAGCAGCAAAGGTGCTCATCCTAAGATCATAGAAAGTCCGCCTTGGCTTGAAAGGAAGTGGCAAGAGGGTTAGAAAGTCCGCCATCATGTGGAAGATGCCATCCAAAGTCCGCCTAGGCATATAGAAGGAGAAAAAAATCAAAATTTTACTAAGTGTTGAGGCCCAGCAAAGAGAATTTCGAAAATCTGCTAAGTATGAGGGCCTAAAAGGGTGGAAAATTGATCTTTGACAGGGATAAAATGTTGAGACAAATGCCAATCAGCTCCAAGGTCCGCCATGCATCCCTTGAAGTCCGCCATGTGCTCAAAAGGAAGTGCAAGGAACCTCCGAAGTCCGCCATCCTTGTCCAAACATCATCCAAAGTCCGCCATCTACTTAAAAGAGAGATGCAAGAGGGTTATGAAGTCCGCCCTTGAAAGATTTGACTTGGCTGAAGACTATCCATGAAAATTTCGAATTTTTTGCCTAAGTGCAAAAAGCCTAAAAAGGTGGGAATTCGAAATTTTGACTAAGTATTGTAGGATTTCCAAAGAGACAAAGGGTTAAGCAAAGTGCTAAAAAGTTTGGAAGTCCGCCATGCTCAAGGAGGTGATGTCCAAACTTCTTTGAAGTCCGCCCTAGAAAAGAGGGACGTCCAAGATGCATATCCGAAGAGGAAGGAAAGTCCGCCATACACTTGAAGAGGTTGGCAAGATGTTAAGGAAGTCTACCGCGCTTGTCCAAGGTGCTAAGGAAGTCCGCCTAAGCACATGAAGGGATAAAATGATGATTTTTGGCTAAGTGTCAAGGCCAAATCCAAAGAAGAGGTTCGAATATTTGCCTAAGTAAAGAAGCTAAGGAATGAAAAATGAAGACGTTGGCTGGACATTCGGACGCTTTCGAGAGGACAAATGCCAAGCTTGAAAGGGCACGTGCTAAAGAATATCAGGGTGTGGCGAAGAATAAAACGGAATGTGCCCAACTCGATGAAGGAAAAGAGGCAAAATTTGCCTAAGTATGGAGAAAATGTCGAGAAATTGCCAACTTTGACCAAAGAAAAATGCACGAGGTAAAGGGAAAGGAAGGATCGTCCTTGACCAAAAGGATGAAGAATATGTCAGACGTCAGGAAAATTCAACCGGCAAAGACATTCGGACAAGGATCTTGCTTAGAAAAATTCGACCGAGCAAGGAAGTATTTGACTTTGGCAGGGTAGAATAAGCTTAAAATCTCGCCTCGGCAAAGAAAAATGAGGATCTGGCAATAAAATCTTTGACGGAATGGCTTGAATTTTGGTTTGGCTAGACGAAATTGAGGATAAAATTGGAAAATACACTCTTAGCCAAGAAAAACGAAGAGGAAATCGAAATAGCCATGGGTCGAAGACGAACGGGTTGGAATAAATTAAAATATTTTAATATTTTAATAATTTATTTTCAATGCCTTGGACAAAATCAAATTCGCCAGACAATGTTTTGGAGGAAGATAATTTGTGCCGGCCAAAGATAAAATCCGGAGGGCAAAATTAAATTCACCATGGCTTCAGGAGAGAGAGTGGTAAAAAAATTCAGGAGAGAGAAAATCTGAATCTGTTTATTTTATTTCTTGCAGGTGGGTGACGACGCGAGGCGAATCTTTAAAGAAGAAGCAAAGGCATGGAATGGAGGCAAGTCTGCTTCAAGTCAAATGGAGCGAGGGAAAAAGGATGGGACGGCACAAGAAAGTCTGACTTTTCCGAAGCACGGCATTTCCAAACCTTTACAAAGTCCGACTTTCCTTGGAGAAAGTATGTCCAGACATCCATAAGATCCGCCAAGTACAGTGGCAAAAATGGTGCAAAGTCCGACCTAGACCAAGAAAAGAAATGGCAAAGTGTTGAGAAAGTTTGCCCCAGTGTAAGAGAAAAGATGGCAAGCATGATAAAGTTCGACTTTCTCCCTAGAAATGTTTGTCCAAAGTGGCTTGAAGTCTGACTTAGGCCGAGAGAGAAAACGTCCAAGCTCATATGAAGTCCGCCCAAGGAGAGGACGAGAAAATTGGCTAGAAGAATTCACTAAGTGTTGGACGGAAAACAGGAAGGGTGAAGAGGAAAAAAAAGAGGAAGTGAATAAAATTCTTGTCCAGGGATGGAATTTGTCCTACATAGCACAAGCCAGATTCAGAATTGAAGGCAAATCCACAGGAAAAGTTCGTTCGAGCATGGTGTTGAATGATCCAGATGATGTTACAAAATGAACGTGAATGGCCAAAATTTGGCTAAGTCTAGGAAATACTTCATAGAGGAAATTCCAATTTCCTCCATTGTGGCGAAAGCACAAAGGCATTCTTCTCCAAATTCTAGACACTTGAAAGGGAATCCAAGATGAAAGTTAGGAGGGAACAAGCACAACGGACAGAGTTATCGGCAGGGAAAATATTCTAAGGCAAGCACGTGGAAGAAAAACGAAGCAACCAAGGAAGACATCCAGCACGCTGAGGTGGCGCCTCCTCATCTTCCAACCAATCAAATTGTTCCAAATCAACATGCAACAACTTTCTATTTTATCTATTGGTTCATATTTGGTAAAAAGGACAAGTGTCCTCGAATACAATTTTCTCATCGGTCGAAGGGTAGCAAACCCTAATTAGGGTTTTATTTTGTAATCTCGGCCGTTGATTTGAAATCAATCTTGGCCCTTGAATGGTAATTGGGGAGCCTATAAATTGAGCTCGCCCCCTCATTTGTAAAGTGTGGAGACTTGTTATGTATATTGTCGCATTGAGACTATTTTGAATGATAAAAGCTCTTGAGCATGATTTGCCTTGAATCACTTCTTATTGTTGAATAGTAAGCGAGGTTACATATTATCTTCCACCATAGATTAGAATTAAAGTTAGCTTAGATAGAATTTGCTTTGAAAAGTTGTTAATTGAATGAAAGATTGATCGTATTGACTCATTGGTGAAGTGTAGCTCATACTTTCTTCGGATGGATGATTTTCATCCGATGCGTAAAGTTAGCCTGAGCTCCTAAGTGTGGAAGCCTAACTTCAACCTTATCCAAGGTTTGAATATCATTCTCACAACCCCTTTGAAGATTGCACCCATTTTTGCGTATGTTGTCCAACAGGAGGCGAAACAAAATGTGGTTTATTTCGCTTCACCAAGTCCTTATTGTCTCTTGATTTCTTAGGCTTAGACTAGATTCTCTGAACCCTATTCTTTTTGCCATTTTTTTTGAGATCCACAATTGAAAGTCCTAATTGAGAACCTACAAAGATAAATTTCCTAAGTCCCTAGCTTGTGAAGTTCTTTCTACGTAAGTCCCCTTGTTTATTACCAGCATTATCACAACGACCATTGAGCTTATCCACACGTCGAGACCCGACTAAAGAAACCTTGGAATCGCCTACGCGGTGGTTTTTCAAGAGAGGATAGAGTGTCTTTGGACATTTTTATTCTGATGTTTGGTGAATGATAAAACACTCATCAACATGAATTGGCGCTAGAAGGAGGGCTGAACAAAGAAAGGACGAATTATTCCAAGGAGGGCTTGAACATTAGGTTGTTTTCACAAGTAAGGAAATTCAGCTGGAAGGAGCCAGTATGAGCTTTGAAATGCCAAATCAGAGATATGTTAGATCTCTTTTATATCAAAAAATCCAAAAAAAGTAAAAAAATCAGAAATGGAAAATCCAAAAGGAGATTTCTCAATGGATGGGCATCCATTCCATATTGCTCAGATCCAAAGAAAATTGAGTGCACAACTATACCCCAGGAAGTTGTCCAAGTTTGCTTTGTCAGGAAGATGCCGGATTCATGAAACCACCAAACATGATGAAATGAATTGCTTGACATTCTTGTCAAGGGTAGAGCTCGTTCTCCAAGGAAAAATTTTCTTTTGGGATGTTCCCAAGCCAGGAGTGTTGGATATAGAGCCTGATGATTATAGCATTCCAGAAGTTGTATATGAGGCCTTCACAAGGTATATACTCAGAATCGAAACTCAGATAAAGCTGGGTAATGCTCAGTTGAATGGTGTTATGCTCCCTCGTTGGTGTCGGATTCACAATGCACCTCATCCAGAGTTCACTTGCGCATCATGTGAAGAGGCTATCCACTATGCCAGATGTCACCTCGGATTACCACAGCTACCATATGGATTCTTCAAGGACAAAGGATGGATTGAATATGTTACGCGAGTATTTTTAGCACCAAATGAAGAAGACACCACAATGTCATCTAATAGCATGGAGAATAAGTCACAACAGGATAATGTGATCAAGCTTGGGGATCAAGTAGATGAAGATTATTCCTATATCACACTGGAACGAGAAGCCGTTGGAGCAAAGATTAAAGAAGAAATGGAATACATTCAAGCAAGAGGAACCACCCAAGGCAACTGTCAGCATACTGAGGTGAATGAATATGTAAGATTGCAAGTTATTGAAGATCATCAAGAACCAGAAATGAAGGACTTAGCTCAAAGTAGAGATGGTGTGGGAAATTTCCAACGTTCATTCATCCGAGGAGGAGAACATGAAGAAAGAAGTGATTCCAATACACTTCAGGAAGGAATGATCCTTGATGAAGAAGTTCAATCATGCAAGATGGAAGAGATGATAAGCGGCTTGAGGCAAGATGATACGTTTGACGATCAATGGGCTACCAGGATGGAAGCAGAATATGAAATACATTTTGCATCGGCACTTGATCCACTATTCACAGTCATGGAGGAATTGCTTGATGAAATTGAAGCAAATGAAAGGCTACTTGATAAGCAAGCAATTGTGACAGAGATAGAGAATGAAAAACAATTCAGGTTGGGGCTTGATCCATTGCTAGGAATTCAAAAGAAGCCAGTGCATGAAACACTCCAAATTCCCAAATTCCCTTTTGAATCCAATTCCCACCCCACTCCACCCAGTTTGAATCGGGATGTTGATCTGCATATTTCAGATGCAAGTGGTATGGTTCACCATCAACTCCGACCTCCTGATAAAGTAATGGATGACGAGCAAGAATTCATGTCTGCAAATGAAGACCACCAGGTTGTATCTTTCCCTACTGTTGACTATAAGGAATATCATTTTGATTATGGAGATTCAGGAAAGATAACTTGTTTATGGATTGATCATGGTCCAGATGAGTTGCCCCAGTTACTAATCTTTCCTGAGGTTTTGCTTGAGTTTCAGATTTGTCCATTGAAAGAATATTTTTCTGAATTTAAAGATAAGTTTGCAAAACTTCGCACTGTGACCGCTACTTTGTTGTTGTTACATATCCTGAGAAATCATGCTAGGAGTTGTATATACTTAGGTCTTTTGACTGTTGTTTGCTTAAAAAATTTTGTTTTCGTTTAGAGTAGGTTTCCTTTCCGTTTTGTTTGCTTTAGATTAGTTGCTTTGCTTTCTTAGTTTAGTTTGCTTGCCCGTTTTGTTTTGCTTTCAATAAAGGGGCTCCCATTTGTGAAAGGCGTTGTATCTTAAGAACTCTAGCGTCTATGCTAAATCATGTTCAGTCCATTTCTTCGATTAATATTTGTTGAAAATCTGTGAAGCCTAGATTAATTGTCTCTAAAGTGTCCTAAGGTTGAGGATAGTACTTGACTGGGAAGGAAATCATCTATTGTGTCCTGATACCGAGTCTTGCAGTTATTACATTTTACACACTTAAAGAGTTCTCTGAGTCAGTGTGGTCTCCTAGGTGAAGTTGTTGGCTAGAAAGTAATCAAAAATCTTGCTTCAGCGCCACTATAATGCTCAAACCCAGGTGAGCTTCACTGCTTACAGGCCAAAGTGTGGAAATATATGAAAAAGAAAAGAATATCCAAAATAAATCAAAAAGAGAAAAGAATGAAAAATCAAAACACTTGGCTTTTGGGTGTGCGGAAATCTCTACAGGTGTACCAAAGAAATCAAAACACAAGAAAAGAAATAAATCGCCGGAAGTAGAGCAATCTCCGTGAGATTATAGCAGATAACCTCGCCGGGGCTATGGACGCTCGCTGGCAGCGAGGCTCTATCCAAGGATGCTTTTGGAGCTAAGACCCAAAAATATACTGGAAAGTCATCACGGAACCAAAGAGTCATGTTGGTCTTAAGAGACAGGAATAAACCCATGTGCACACACTTATAACTGAAGGATAAGATATCTTGATATGGTTTAGGATTTCTCTTCCCTTTTGAGTACTCTTCTTTGTCAAGGGGTAAGTTAGTGAGAATTAATCTGAGATTCCGGGTTTGAAGTAAATTCTATCTTTGAAATGTTCAGGAACATTTTTTCAGGTTGGCGCTAGATGTTGTGACCATTTCACACATCGCCCCATTGCAAATGGGGACCCCCTGTTTTCGCTTTTTGCCTCGGTGTTGCAGTTGCATGTCACTTGTCTTTTTACAATGAGGTCATCATTTTGAGGGTTCCAAGTCAGTCAATCTGCCGAGAGTCATCTGAGCCAAGTCAAGAATCCATGCTTGAATCAGCGCGTAAACGTCACCATCGTGCTTAGAAGGCCTGGGAGGCGAAGATCGACTGTCGTTTCAGTCAAATCCGACACTTCCAAATTTTTAGGGTTTCTCACCCCGGGCCCCCTATTTTTTAGGACCTACTTTTTTGGCACTTTTGGGCAATTCTGGGATCCCTATTTTTTAGGGTCTATTTTTGGAAAGTTGCTATTTTTGGAAAATTTCTATTTTTGGAAAGTTTCTATTTTTAGAAGTGTCCCGAGTTCTGAAAACGCACTCAGAAGTTCAAAAAACTCAATAGATCTCTCAGAAAATTGAAATGAAAATTTTGAAAATTTTTCGAAAAATCTGGAAAATTCGTTCAAAAATGGTGAGAAATTCTGGAAAATTACAGAGAAATCTGGTAAAGAGCACTAAAAATGGTTGAAAATTTGACGAATCAGTCAAGAAATCCAAGCAATTCATGGAAAAATCTGAGAAACTCATCGGAAATCTGAGATAATGACTGAACATTCATGGAGAATCTGGAAATTCATGAGAAATCTGGGCAAAACTGAACATCTATTCATGGAGAAAACTGAGATATTCGCCTAAGTATGGAAGACTTTCAGCTCACAGTCAATGGTGAAGCTTCAGCCAAGCAATCAATGGCACAAAAATCTGAGCAATGGCCAGACCATCAGCCAAGTCCGCCCTTGGAAATGTCTAAGTCAAATGAGCCAATGGCCAGACCATCAGCCAAGTCCGCCCTTGAAAGAAGTCTGATGGCAAGCAAATGCAGCAAGAAGCATATCCTTGACCCATCCAAAGTCCGCCAAGGATGTCCAAGGAGGAAGGAAAGTCCGCCCAGCAGCAAAGGTGCTCATCCTAAGATCATAGAAAGTCCGCCTTGGCTTGAAAGGAAGTGGCAAGAGGGTTAGAAAGTCCGCCATCATGTGGAAGATGCCATCCAAAGTCCGCCTAGGCATATAGAAGGAGAAAAAAATCAAAATTTTACTAAGTGTTGAGGCCCAGCAAAGAGAATTTCGAAAATCTGCTAAGTATGAGGGCCTAAAAGGGTGGAAAATTGATCTTTGACAGGGATAAAATGTTGAGACAAATGCCAATCAGCTCCAAGGTCCGCCATGCATCCCTTGAAGTCCGCCATGTGCTCAAAAGGAAGTGCAAGGAACCTCCGAAGTCCGCCATCCTTGTCCAAACATCATCCAAAGTCCGCCATCTACTTAAAAGAGAGATGCAAGAGGGTTATGAAGTCCGCCCTTGAAAGATTTGACTTGGCTGAAGACTATCCATGAAAATTTCGAATTTTTTGCCTAAGTGCAAAAAGCCTAAAAAGGTGGGAATTCGAAATTTTGACTAAGTATTGTAGGATTTCCAAAGAGACAAAGGGTTAAGCAAAGTGCTAAAAGTTTGGAAGTCCGCCATGCTCAAGGAGGTGATGTCCAAACTTCTTTGAAGTCCGCCCTAGAAAAGAGGGACGTCCAAGATGCATATCCGAAGAGGAAGGAAAGTCCGCCATACACTTGAAGAGGTTGGCAAGATGTTAAGGAAGTCTACCGCGCTTGTCCAAGGTGCTAAGGAAGTCCGCCTAAGCACATGAAGGGATAAAATGATGATTTTTGGCTAAGTGTCAAGGCCAAATCCAAAGAAGAGGTTCGAATATTTGCCTAAGTAAAGAAGCTAAGGAATGAAAAATGAAGACGTTGGCTGGACACTCGGACGCTTTCGAGAGGACAAATGCCAAGCTTGAAAGGGCACGTGCTAAAGAATATCAGGATGTGGCGAAGAATAAAACGAAATGTGCCCAACTCGATGAAGGAAAAGAGGCAAAATTTGCCTAAGTATGGAGAAAATGTCGAGAAATTGCCAACTTTGACCCAGGAAAAATGCGCAAGGCAGGGAGAAAAGAAGGACCGTCCTTGGTCAGAGGGAGGAAGAATATGTCAGACATCAAGGAAAGTCGCCTAACGAAGTCATTCAGACAAGGATCTTGCTTAGAAAAATTCGACTGAGCAAGGAAGTATTTGACTTTGGCAGGGTAGAATAAGCTTAAAATCTCGCCTCGGCAAAGAAAAATGAGGATCTGGCAATAAAATCTTTGACGGAATGGCTTGAATTTTGGTTTGGCTAGACGAAATTGAGGATAAAATTGGAAAATACACTCTTAGCCAAGAAAAACGAAGAGGAAATCGAAATAGCCATGGGTCGAAGACGAACGGGTTGGAATAAATTAAAATATTTTAATATTTTAATAATTTACTTTCAATGCCTTGGACAAAATCAAATTCGCCAGACAATGTTTTGGAGGAAGATAATTTGTGCCGGCCAAAGATAAAATCCGAAGGGCAAAATTAAATTCACCATGGCTTCAGGAGAGAGAGTGGTAAAAAAATTCAGGAGAGAGAAAATCTGAATCTGTTTATTTTATTTCTTGCAGGTGGGTGACGACGCGAGGCGAATCTTTAAAGCAAAGGCATGGAATGGAGGCAAGTCTGCTTCAAGTCAAATGGAGCGAGGGAAAAAGGATGGGACGGCACAAGAAAGTCTGACTTTTCCGAAGCACGGCATTTCCAAACCTTTACAAAGTCCGACTTTGCTTGGAGAAAGTATGTCCAGACATCCATAAGATCCGCCAAGTACAGTGGCAAACATGGTGCAAAGTCCGACCTAGACCAAGAAAAGAAATGGCAAAGTGTTGAGAAAGTTTGCCCCAGTGTAAGAGAAAAGATGGCAAGCATGATAAAGTTCGACTTTCTCCCTAGAAATGTTTGTCCAAAGTGGCTTGAAGTCTGACTTAGGCCGAGAGAGAAAACGTCCAAGCTCATATGAAGTCCGCCCAAGGAGAGGACGAGAAAATTGGCTAGAAGAATTCACTAAGTGTTGGACGGAAAACAGGAAGGGTGAAGAGGAAAAAAAAGAGGAAGTGAATAAAATTCTTGTCCAGGGATGGAATTTGTCCTACATAGCACAAGCCAGATTCAGAATTGAAGGCAAATCCACAGGAAAAGTTCATTCGAGCATGGTGTTGAATGATCCAGATGATGTTACAAAATGAACGTGAATGGCCAAAATTTGGCTAAGTCTAGGAAATACTTCATAGAGGAAATTCCAATTTCCTCCATTGTGGCGAAAGCACAAAGGCATTCTTCTCCAAATTCTAGACACTTGAAAGGGAATCTAAGATGAAAGTTAGGAGGGAACAAGCACAACGGACAGAGTTATCGGCAGGGAAAATATTCTAAGGCAAGCACGTGGAAGAAAAACGAAGCAACCAAGGAAGACATCCAGCACGCTGAGGTG
Organism: Sequoia sempervirens; assembly: GCA_007258455.2. Classification (NCBI taxonomy): domain Eukaryota; kingdom Viridiplantae; phylum Streptophyta; class Pinopsida; order Cupressales; family Cupressaceae; genus Sequoia; species Sequoia sempervirens. The sequence continues at coordinate 300,572,094 of VDFB02086081.1, read as the reverse complement.
GCGCCTCCTCATCTTCCAACCAATCAAATTGTTCCAAATCAACATGCAACAACTTTCTATTTTATCTATTGGTTCATATTTGGTAAAAAGGACAAGTGTCCTCGAATACAATTTTCTCATCGGTCGAAGGGTAGCAAACCCTAATTAGGGTTTTATTTTGTAATCTCGGCCGTTGATTTGAAATCAATCTTGGCCCTTGAATGGTAATTGGGGAGCCTATAAATTGAGCTCGCCCCCTCATTTGTAAGTGTGGAGACTTGTTATGTATATTGTCGCATTGAGACTATTTTGAATGATAAAAGCTCTTGAGCATGATTTGCCTTGAATCACTTCTTATTGTTGAATAGTAAGCGAGGTTGCATATTATCTTCCACCATAGATTAGAATTAAAGTTAGCTTAGATAGAATTTGCTTTGAAAAGTTGTTAATTGAATGAAAGATTGATCGTATCGACTCATTGGTGAAGTGTAGCTCATACTTTCTTCGGATGGATGATTTTCATCCGATGCGTAAAGTTAGCCTGAGCTCCTAAGTGTGGAAGCCTAACTTCAACCTTACCCAAGGTTTGAATATCATTCTCACAACCCCTTTGAAGATTGCACCCATTTTTGCGTATGTTGTCCAACAGGAGGCGAAACAAAATGTGGTTTATTTCGCTTCACCAAGTCCTTACTGTCTCTTGATTTCTTAGGCTTAGACTAGATTCTCTGAACCCTATTCTTTTTGCCATTTTTTTTGAGATCCACAATTGAAAGTCCTAATTGAGAACCTACAAAGATAAATTTCCTAAGTCCCTAGCTTGTGAAGTTCTTTCTACGTAAGTCCCCTTGTTTATTACCAGCATTATCACAACGACCATTGAGCTTATCCACACGTCGAGACCCGACTAAAGAAACCTTGGAATCGCCTACGCGGTGGTTTTTCAAGAGAGGATAGAGTGTCTTTGGACATTTTTATTCTGATGTTTGGTGAATGATAAAACACTCATCAACAACGTGGAAAATCCAATAAGGGAAAAACCATGGTGAGGATTAACTCACAATATAAGAGCAATTGCAAAATTGTTTACAAGAGGCTCACTGTCAGAGGGTTCACTGCCCAAGATAGGACTCACTGTCCAACAAGGAGGCTCACTGCATACAGATACATAAAGATAGAAAGAAGAATGTTACACAAAGAACATTATCTTAGTGCAACAGAAGATCCACCACAACAACTTGCACACATCCGCAACCTTGATCAGAGAATTGCAAACACCGTCAGCTCACTGCTTTTAGGAGTCTAACACATTGAAGTTCTCGTTGCCTCAGCTTACTTTCGCACAATTTGTCACATCTACTTCGCTTCTCACACTTGTGGTGTTTATACCATCTTCAACCTTAGAAACTTTCTCCAAGGTCGGCTACACACTCTTCACTTTACAAATTCAAATTAGGCTGGCAACTCAACATTCCCACGGTGGATGAGAATGAGAGCGGTCCAAACCAACACTTAACGAGTACCCAAAACAACATCTTAGATCAATCACACGCTTCCTTAATTGATACTTATCCTTCGTATGACGTGTAAACACCAGGTCGGCCAAACCTAATGAAAACACCAATGAACTTTGAATTACACGCATCCGTAACAAGAAGATAACATGCGAACCACATAACATGCTTCGCAATACACTGGAACAAATCTCAGATGCCTTTAGATTCATCGGCAACAACTGCAACAACCTTCATACACAAAACACTTTCCATCAGTCCATCCAGACTGTACAAACACACATAGTAACTTTGAAACTAGTCTTCCGGAGCACCAAACCACAAACACCTTTGATAGAACACATATAACACCATTACAAGACTTCTTCTAGATCCGCAAGACCTGAAACAAACCAGCGGAGGCTGTGGAGCAGATACATTTCTCCCAGTCCACAGACAAACAACTTTGCCAAAACTGTTCACAAATCGGTGAACTCAACTTTCATTCTTCATCAAACCAGAAACTATAATTCAGGGTATATCATTCAAGGATGCCCTTAAATAACACTTCAGATCCGCACAAGCATAGGATCGACAGAGAAGAAATGTGGAGCACATACCGGAGCACATTTTGAACACACACACAATTTTGACTTCACTATTTATTAATTTTCTCAAAAGCACTTGGTAACTCAACATATTAGCACACCTGCTACACCATAAAGATAGCTCCATGTACTCACAACATCTCTACAGTATCTCAACTATACATGCACCACCTGCAATCACTTGTTTCCTTTCTCTGTAACAGCCTATACTGTGTTAACACCAATGAGAACATTAATGACAACACCACCATACTCATTCATACTTGTAACAAAGGAAGTCTCTCTATGGCCTCAAACAAGCTCCACGAACTTGGTATGCCAAAATGGATTCCTTTCTTCTCTCCATTGGGTTCGCTAGATGCCACTAAGATCTGAATGTCTACATCTTGCGGCAGGAGGATGCTCTTCTCTTCTTGGCTCTTTATGTTGATGACTTGATTGTCACTGGGAATACTTCATCCATCATTGCGAGTGTCAAAACTGCTTTGTACGACATATTTGCCATGATTGACTTGGGTCTCTTGCACTAATTTCTCGGGATATAGATCACTCAGACCTCTTCCGGGCTCTCTCTTGCACAAACCAAATATGCTCTTGATCTTTTGTCTTGTTTTCATATGGTTGATTGTAAGCCTACATTGACTCCCTTTTGTTTGGGGTTAAGCTTTAGGTGGAATGTTCCACACCACTAGTTGATGCCACTTTGTATTGTCAACTTGTTGGTAGCCTCATCTACACGACTCATACTTGCCTTGACATTTCTTTTGTAGTTGGCATTGTTTCATGCTTCACGACAGAGCCCCATCAGCTTCATTGGAAAATTGCCAAACACATCTTGCACTATATCGAGGGAACTCATAGGTACAGGATTCACTATGCAACAGGGACAAGTTTAGACTTACTTGGATACATGGATTTTGATTGGGTTGGTGATCTTGATGATCTCAAGGCCATATTTGGCTACAATTTTCACTATGGTTCCAGTGCTATTTGTTGGCAGAGCAAGAAGCAACATGCCATTGCTCTTTCTTCAACTGAGGTTGAGTATCGGGGGGTTGTCAATGCCGCCATTGAGGCTATTTGGTTTCAAAATATCTTCACTAAACGTTGCATCAGTTTTCAGAAGCCATCAATCATCTATTGTGAGAACTAGAGCGCCATCCAAATCTCAAAGAACCTAGTCCATCATCAACGAACCAAACACATCGAGATCTATATGCATTTTCTCTGGGAGTTGATTCAGGAGCAAGTCATTGTTTTACGCTATTGTCCTACAACATATTAGGTTGAAGATATATTCACCAAACCCTTCACTAAAAGCAAGTATATCCATCTTCAATCTCTCTTGGGGGTGCGGGAAATCTCTTCTTGGGGGGGGGGTGGGGTCACCTAGACCTTCATTCATCCTCTCATGGGAGGGAGTTTTTCCCCAATGGGTTTTCTCCTCCTTTTATAGTTGAGAGGTTATTATGTATATGTGGCCTCATTAGGCCTATTAGCCAGGACCCATCTTTGCATCCTTTCATTGTCTACTTCTCCCTATGTTGCACTTAAGGGGGGGTGTTAGTGTAAAAGGGGTACTTTATTTATAACTAGTTCATTTCCTAGTTAATTACCCACTTAGGTCCTCTTCACACTAGATTAAGTTTACATAGGGATAAGGTTGTTGGGATTTAAAGACCTTGAGTTGTCACACCTCATAGGATGACAACACTTGTCACAATCTTATTGCATCCTATCTCTCCCCTTGGCCTATATAATGTAGAAACCCTAGTTTCCCCCTGTTTCCGAATTTGACTGTTTTTCTGAATGTTTTGTGTATTTTTGGTTTTTTGACTGTTTTTGGGTTTTTTGCATGAATAATGAAAGAATGCGATTTTGCAATAAAATAATATAAAATCTAAATAAATTCAAATAACTCCGTAAATGATTGAAATCATTGAATCTCCAGTTGCCAGTCTATTTAATAAACTTCGAAGATGATTACAATAAGGATCCAGATACATGCAATCAAAAAGCAATAATATTTTATGAAACCCTGGTTTTATTGCAGCAAGATGAAGAATGCCTTTGATCTGGTACGACAACAATGATTACCCCTTTCTCCCTCTGTTCAGAGATCCAAAACAATGCCAGATAGATAGGCGCTTCTGTGAGTGAAGAGTGAATGCCAAAAAGCTGAGCACTTTTCTCAAGACAACAAGTACGACCCTTGCTGCTGGTACGGACCTGCTGTAAAATGGTACGACTGGTGTCAGCAACAATTAATAAAAAGGTACGGCTCCCTCTGAAGGTCTCCTGATGTGAAGAAATAGGCGCCTTGATATAAGAACTCTTCTGGATGAATGAGATAACTGAAACCCCGAAGATTAAATAACTCTGAAGCTCTATAATTTCTTCTGGATGAAGAAATCTCTTATCTGGCAATAAATCAGGTGATATCTCACACCCTCTGAACTGCTTTCACTGGAGATGGCTCGTTCCCCAATGCATTCGAGACTAAAACCCTAAGTTTCTGTGCTCAGACCAAACTTGATCAATTTTCAATAACTCAATATGACATAATGGCTCCAATTTCCAAGCAAACTGCTTATACTCATGAAAAGTGCGATTTCCTTAATAATAGGAAATCATTAAAATTTCGACTTTTTTTTAATTCTTTTCAATAGTCTCAACTCAAATATTTAATTATAAATTTAATCGTCAAATGGCCCCTTTCTGATGATGGGCGACCCCTTCACTGAAATCACTTAAGTTATAATAAAATATTATAACTTTATATTATAAACTCCAATTAATTAATATTTAATTAATTCAATTAAATATTAATATCTCTCTCATTATTCATCCGATGCACGAGCCGTCTGAAGCTGACGAACACTAAAGTGATTCTGAACGCTATCAATCCATACTGCTAAAAATAGCAGAGGTCCCACGCTGAGTGCCAGATACTGCTAAAAATAGCAACTCAGCTAAAAGTGTTTGAATGAGCCCAACGAAAGCCAACCGATCAAGTAATCGACACCAAGCGAGCCAAGCTCCATCAAGACCCTCTATCCAATCAGCCTTATGAGGGTCGCATAATAGGCTAATCCTGTTCAGAGATGTCAAGTAGAAGGGGACATGACAGTCCGCCCCTCCTGAAATTGCTTGTCCTCAAGCAATCTCAACTCCGGATGCTGCAGAATATCCTCGCTCTCCCATGTAGCATCCTCAACAGGCAAATCTCTCCATTTCACTAGATATTCCCTCGAGTCCTCCTACGCAACTGCTCTCTGTACTCCGTGATAGACTCGTGTACTAAGATCAATTTTCCTCATCATCTAAGGGAGGTAGAACTGCAGACGGTACCACACGATGTCCCAACGCCTTCTTGAGGCGTGATACATGAAAAACATTGTGTACCCTGCTCTCTGCTGGAAGCTCAAGCTCATACGCCACCTCTCCAACTCGCCTCAGGATCCTGAAAGGATCGTAATAACGTGGCTTAAGCTTCTCTGACCCACTCTTCCTAAGAGTGGACTGACGGTAGGGCTGCAGCATGAGGTAAACCATGTCACCCACCTCAAAATGCCTCTCCGTCCTCTTCTGATCTGCATACTGCTTTTGCTGATTCTGTGCCTTGGCGATATTCTCCTTGAGAGCCTTCATGGTATCCTGACTCTCCTGTAACAAGTCTCCAGCACTCGGCACTCTACTGTTGCTCAGTAGCAAATCCAGAAAACTCGGCGCCTCATACCCGTATAACGCCATAAAAGGGGACATTTGAATGGTCATATGGAATGTCGTATTGTAACAATACTCACACAAATGTATCCATTTGACCCACGCCTTCTGCTGCCCTGCAATATAATTTTTGAGGTACCCTTCCACCCACTTACTCACAATCTCTGTCTGCCCATCAATCTGCGGGTGGTAACTAGTGCTCGGAGTGAGCTCGGTCCCACAAAGTCTGAATACCTCCTGCCAGAAGTGACTCAAGAACCGAGTATCTCTGTTGCTCACGATGCTTCGAGGCAATCCATGTAGTCTGAACACCTCACGAAAGAATACCTCTGCTACCTGTGTAGTTGTGTAGGTTGTGGTGATCGGAAAGAAGTGGGCATACTTCGTAAGCCAATCCACAACGAAATATATGCAATCTCGCCCTTGGGCTTTAGGCAAGCCCGTAATGAAGTCCATCGACAGGCATTCCCACTTCCTGTTAGGAATCGGAAGTGGCTGCAATAAACCTGCCGGGTACGTGTTCTCCTGCTTGTTCTGCTGACAAACAGCCACTCACGCACGTACTGAAGAACATCCGCCTTGAGTCCTTTCCATGTGAATCTCTCCCATATCTGTCTGTAGGTTTTGAAGTACCCGGGATGTCCTGCTGTAGGCATGTCATGAAAAGCCCGCATGATGATGTTCTTCACCTCTGAACCGGGGATCAAATATATCCTGTTCTTGTAAATGATCAAGTCATTTACAAGTGTGTACCTGGTATCAACTGTCGATCCCTCAACAATACTGGAGGCCCAAATGTCCTTGGCATACTCTGCCACAATCATATGCCTCCAATCCTCCGTAATATGAACCATAGAGCTCAAATGTGGCCTGCGTGAAAGAGCATCAGCTACTACGTTCTGTGTACCTTTGATATACGAAATATCAAAGTCATAGGCCTGCAATTTACTGACCCACTTCTGCTGACGATCATTGAGATCTCGCTGCCCTAAGAAGTGTCTCAAACTGTTATGGTCAGTTTTAATACAAAATTTGCTGCCAACAAGATACTGTCTGAATTTTGCTAAGGCATGCATGATAGCGAGCATCTCCTTATCATATATGCTATAAAGTCTCTCTGGCCCTCTGAGCTTTCGGCTCTCATACACAATCGGGTGCTTGTCCTGCATAAGCACCGCACCAATGCCCTCACCTGATGCATCGCACTAAAGCTCGAAAGGCTTCGTAAAGTCTGGTAGTGCTAAAACAGGGCATGTGGTCATCAACTCCTTAAACCTCATAAAACACTCCTGTGCCTCAGGAGTCCAAATAAATGCACCCTTCTTCAACAAATCTGTCATAGGGGCTGCATGTCGTGAATAACCATTCACGAATCGGCGATAGAATCCACACAAACCGAGAAACCCTCTCAACTGTGTCAGGTTTGCCGGTGTAGGCCAGTCAATAATAGCGCGGATCTTTTCAGGATCCATCTGCACTCCTACATTGATGATATGACCTAAATATAACAATTTGGTCATTCCCAAGTCACATTTGGATTCCTTGGCGTACAAGGACTCCCTCTCAAGAATACTTAACACGGTCTCCAGGTGAGCCAGATGCTCCTGCCAAGTCCTGCTGTATATAAGAATATCGTCGAAGAAGACCAACACGAATCTCCTCAGCAGTGAATGAAAAACTCTGTTCATCGTGGACTGAAATGTGGCTAGCGCGTTAGTGAGCCCAAATGGCATCACTACGAACTCGAAGTGCCCACAATGACATCGGAAGGTAGTCTTCTCTATGTCCTGTTCCCGGACCCTGATCTGATGATACCTTGACCGTAAATCAATTTTGGTAAAGTAACAGGCACCATGGAGCTCATCAATAAGCTCGTCAATCCGTGGTATCGGATACCTGTTCTTGATCGTCCTCTTATTCAGGACCCTGTAGTCAATGCACATGCATAATGTTCCATCCTTCTTCTTTACCAAGACAACCGAAGAAGCGAATGGTGACTTGCTAGGCCGAATGTGACCCATAGCAAGTAACTCCTTTATTGTCTTTTCTATCTCATCCTTCAGTCTCTTAGGATGCCTGTAAGGAGTTATCATAACGGGCTTAGCGCCCTCCTCGAGCTCAATAATGTGCTCTATGCCTCAATGCGGAGGCCTCACTGGTGGAATATCGTTGAATACCTTATCATGCTTGACTCTCAACTGCTGAATGTTTGGATGATACTCAGTCTTCTGTTGTCCCTCCTGTATAGGTGCTAAAGTGCACTCGGCAGCCCACTCTACCATGTCGTGACGCATGAGCCTCTCCATTCGACGAAAAGAAATTGTTTTGATGTTGTTGTCCCGAATTGCTTTTAGTATGTGTGTCTTCCCATCAACATCAAAACGGATCTCCATGTCCTTGAGACGAAGGGTGACTTCCTCCAATGAATGAAGCCACTTCATTCCCAAGACCAAATCAATATCTCCCATATTAACCACATAGTAATCAGCCTTGAACTCATAATTGTTCAAGCGTAAAGGGAGATCCTTTATCATGCGTTCACACCTCAAAGTGTATCCATCGGCCACCTTAACCCTAATGCCCTCGAACTCCTCAGTAATGAGTCCGCGTTTCTCAACGAATCTAGCATCTATGAAATTGTGTGTAGCTCCTGTATCAAGAAGGGTAATGACCCTCTGCCCTGCTAACACACCACGAATCCTGAATGAGCCCTCCTGCTAGATGCTAGATAAGCGTGCCTCCTGTATCTGAAGTTTTGACTCTATCTCTGCCTTAGGCTCTGAAGCCTCCGCCTCTGAATCCTCAGAACTCTCCTGCTGTTCGGAATTTTCTGATTCCGAATCCTCATAATATGCCCACATCACTCGATTTGCCTTGCCCTTAGGTCTTAGAGGACAATCGTGATTGGCGTCATAGGGACCTTTGCAGTAGAAGCAAAGCTTCTTCCTGCGTAGATCATTAAGGGCCTCTCGATCCAAAGGTGGAGCTGCTGATTTACCTTTTGAATCGTTCTTAAAATCTGATTTTTCTTTGTTAAAATCAGACTTGTCTCTGTTTTTGTTAAAACCCTTATTGTCCCTGAAAGATGAATTACCTCTGGAGTTAAATCTACTAGAAGGTGCTGCCAACTCCATACTCCGTGCTTTCTTCATCGCTTCCTATAATGAAGGAGGGATCAAAGGCTTTGATCCAACCTCTCAGTGGCTCTGTCAAACCCTCCATGAAGAGCACTACCAAGTCGCCTCTCTGAAATGTTCGGAACCATGACTGATAACTTCTGAAAGTCACCAATATAGGACTCCAAACTGCCATTCTGTCCAATTGAGCCAAGTCTCTGAAGTAGGATTCTGGATCCTTCCTGTCAAACCGCTCAACCAATCTGTCCACAAACTCCTGGATGACGTGATCCTGTCATGCTGTAAGCGTCACCATACCATGGTGCCACCGGTCGTAAGCTACCCCTCAAGATGCGGTGTATATCGATAGCATCTCTCCATCGGGCGCAATGTGAGAAATGTTCCAGCTTACTAATCCATGCCTGAGCTGTCACCTTACCACTACCATCGAACATCGCTAGATTAAGCCTGTTGTTGCATGTTTTAGGTCATTGTTCTGGTATCTAGGTCTTCAATCCTGTCGACCTTTGTGGTGCTCTCGCCTTTGAGTGACAAAACGGTAAAACCTCTCTCTAACCTCTGGTGGTACTAACTCCCACTCCTCGTTCGCTGCCATAAGTGTGTCTCGCGAACAACTCCTCATGCTCCTCGCAATAGCCTCCTCGCCTCGCTCTCACAAAAGTAGGCCTAGTGGGCCTATCGCTGTCCGTGAGGACGTCCTCGGTGCTGCGGATCCTGCTTCACTCCTCTCATCGTCACGATGTGGTGACAGTCTCCTGAAGTACCCAATCTCTGAGTGCCACTGTCAATGTGCAATACATCATTCGACTGCCGTTGACCTGCACGTAAATCTCGAGTGCATGCAAAACCTCTGCATCATCCTGATCTCTAGGGTTTTGAGGAATCTCTGTTCTAGGAACATCTGTTCTATCAGCCATGTTTTCCGGCTGCCTGCTCAAACTCTGTTGCCTGTCAATCAGAGCACGTCTGTGTGTATAATACCTGTGAGACCCAAATTGTTCTGGCTGCATAAGACTGCTAAACCCTTAGGATGGCAGGATTTAGCTCTGATACCACTGTAGAAACCCTAGTTTCCCCTTGTTTCCGAATCTGACTGTTTTTCTGAATGTTTTGTGTATTTTTGGTTTTTTGACTGTTTTTGGGTTTTTTGCATGAATAATGAAAGAATGCGATTTTGCAATAAAATAATATAAAATCTAAATAAATTCAAATAACTCCGTAAATGATTGAAATCATTGAATCTCCAGTTGCTAGTCTATTTAATAAACTTCGAAGATGATTACAATAAGGATCCAGATACATGCAATCAAAAAGCAATAATATTTTATGAAAACCTGGTTTTATTGCAGCAAGATGAAGAATGCCTTTGATCTGGTATGGCAACAATGATTACCACTTTCTCCCTCCGTTCAGAGATCCAAAACAATGCCAGATAGATAGGCGCTTCTGTGAGTGAAGACTGAATGCCAAAAAGCTGAGCGCTTTTCTCAAGACAACAAGTACGGCCCTTGCTGCTGGTACGGACCTGCTGTAAAATGGTACGACTGGTGTCAGTAGCAATTAATAAAAAGGTACGGCTCCCTCTGAAGGTCTCCTGATGTGAAGAAATAGGCGCCTTGATATAAGAACTCTTTTGGATGAATGAGATAATTGAAACCCCGAAGATTAAATATCTCTGAAGCTCTGTAATTTCTTCTGGATGAAGAAATCTCTTATCTGGCAATAAATCAGGTGATATCTCACACCCTCTGAACTGCTTTCACTGGAGATGGCTCGTTCCCCAATGCATTCGAGACTGAAACCCTAAGTTTCTGTGCTCAGACCAAACTTGATCAATTTTCAATAACTCAATATGACATAATGGCTCCAATTTCCAAGCAAACTGCTTATACTCATGAAAAGTGCGATTTCCTTAATAATAGGAAATCATTAAAATTTCGACTTTTTCTTTTTAATTCTTTTCAATAGTCTCAGCTCAAATATTTAATTATAAATTTAATCGTCAAATGGCCCCTTTCTGATGATGGGCGACCCCTTCACTGAAATCACTTAAGTTATAATAAAATATTAGAACTTTATATTATAAACTCCAATTAACTAATATTTAATTAATTCAATTAAATATTAATATCTCTCTCATTATTCATCCGATGCACGAGCCGTCTGAAGCTGACGAACACTGAAGTGATTCTGAACGCTATCAATCCATACTGCTAAAAATAGCAGGGGTTCCACGCTGAGTGCCAGATACTGCTAAAAATAGCAACTCAGGCTAAAAGTGTCTGAATGAGCCCGAATGAAAGCCAACTGATCAAGTACTGACAATCTGAAGCTGAGCCAAGCTCCATCAAGACCCTCTATCCAATTTATCAGCCTACGAGGGTCGCATAATAGGCTAATCCTGTGCTCTGAGAGATGTCAACTAGAAGGGGACATGACATATAACCAAGGCATGCCCTTTGTAATCTCAATTCTCAAGCTCATTGTAAGCTTTTGCATTTTCTTGAGTAGAATACAGTTTATTTCTTGCTCATTTTTTATTTCTATATTTGCTTTCCCTCATTCATTTGCATCTTGGCTAGGTTTTTCATCATATCTTACAACTATTAACCATTATTCCAGCTGCAGCCAAAAGCCAAAAAGAACAAGCATTGGGAAGATAATATCAAAGTTAGACGAGCCCTAATTTATCAATTCCAAAAATAAAGTTAAGACCCCCCAGTCCCTAAAATCTTCACTTTCAATAGAAGATAATATTCAACAATCTGTTCACTCATTTGCCAAAAGGTCTGCTGCTTTATTTTGTTCATGGAAGCAATGCATATACTTGACTGTGGCAAGCCTTTTTTATCCATACCATAGATTCCCACATAAGCTTTCATCCTCCAATTTGGACTGTTGCTTTTTCTGAACACTTGTATTATGTGAGAGCCACCTTCGATTTCAATCTCACTGAAAGCCTCCTTACCTGCTAATATTAAAGCTGCAATAAGTGACTCTCATTCAGCTTCATTGTTGGTTTTAGAACCAAGATAATCAGGTCAGCTAAATAAGAAGGAACCAATATGACACCACATCAAATAACCTGCACTAGCTACCCTTGGATTCCCTCTAGATGCACCATCTAAGTTCAACTTGATATCTTTCTCTGGACCAGACCAACCAAGACATATTTCTAATTTCTCTCTCGAAATCTATTAAAAGGTGTCCCATTACCCTACTTGATAATTTGTAGACACTGATATATATATATTTATTGATTGAGAATATTCCACTAAACAATATTTTATCTTTCATAATTAGGTTTGGATGATTCCCAGACCTCTATTTTAGTATCTCTATGGCCTGTTTGTTATTAAATTATTTGTCTCTTCTGCATTTTTTCTGAAATATTTCAATGAAAGCTCTATATTGGTTGCATGCCAGTAGTTCTTAACTTTCACTCCTAGATATTTTGGAAAATGTTTAGATTGCCTAAATGTCCAATACTGTTTGGTAGTGTATTGGGCAGCTTATCTTTTTAAAGTTTTGCCACTAGACCATCTTTAATATTTGGAAAAATTAAATCCCGAGTCAATAACTTGTCATATCTGATAAAGTTCTAAATTGAAGAACCCTGTAGAACATTGAGAGAAGTGAAAGTTCTTTCTGGAAGTGTGTAGTTTTATAACTTTCCATAAATGTTTTACTCCAAAGGCCTACTATACTCTTATTATATTCTTCAAATCAGTTTTTATCTGAGTCCAAATCTGGCTTCTTAACATGCGGTCCTCAAATATTTTGGAACACAAACTTTTGCCTGTATGAGTTGAGGAAATTTGTTGGAATCTCTAGTCTGTTTGCATTATTTTTTTCATGGAATATTGTTTATGAAATTGAAAATTCCTGCTAGGACCTTTAAGTTATAGAACAAATTAATTGGAACTGTATTCATCAGAGAATTTCATTAGCTGAATTCTTCAGGCAAGAGTCAATCAGTTATCTTTCCAGGTGAACTGCCTGCTGATGATTAATTCCTGATACAGAGTTTTGTAAACTGCTCTGCAAAGTTAAGTGCCCTCAAATATTTTCCAGGAAGAGAAGTCCTTACTGAAACCTCATAAGATACTAATCCTATCTTGGCATGTGATATCCTTATTGAAAGGAAATATGTGGAAATTTGACACTATATCTCATATTTTGGAAGACTCTTCTCAAAGCTCTGTTTCTTTAGACAACAGCTTCCCAGCAATTAAAGTACTATTAAAAAGCTGTAGACAGGAAAGTGACCTGATATTGGAGGTAAAATAAATAAGTGTCAATTCTTTCCTATTTTTTTGCAGCCAAGAAGGCTCTGCCCAAAGACTTGGGAATTGGAATATAAGGGTAGGGCAATGGGGATCACCCTCCCCTGATATTCTTTCTGCTCCGAGGGAATACAATGTGGTTCATTAGTTAGAACTGATAATCTAGGAGTGGATTAGAAGCTTTTAAATCACTTGCACCATCTATAGAACAAGCTAAATCTGTTTAAAATTTGTTCAACAGGTCCATTTAACATGTTAAAGCGAATTCGCAATATCTAATTAGATTATCATACCTCTTGTTTCATTCACACTATTCTTACTAATCTATGTTCATCGTTATATTGCAATTCTAAATAACATATATGTTTCTTGGCAGCTTATCCAGCTGGTACACAAAATAATACTGAATACCTTGCCCCTCCTCCTGTGGAAGGTGTAGCTGGGGGTGGGACTGGATATGGCTGGAATGATGTTAGCCTTAAAGGTCCTTTTGCTTTTTCTAAAGTTATAGATTCAACAAGATTGCCAACCCAAGATCTTTTGCATGTGTGGGGCATGCCAAGTACAGCAACAGTTGGGCATCAAGAACCTCCAAGACCACTAGAACCTGTAAGGAGTCTGCAGAATTATCTTTTTAATATATTTGAATTCACTTTTTTAGACGTTAGTACTAGGCATGAAGAAGAAATTCAATGCATAAAAAATGTAACAAAAGAGTGATATGCTATTTTTCTTTCCAACTAGAATGTTTTTGAGTCTATGTCTCATTAAGTGTGTTTTGATTGCATTATGATTGTAAATACTTTCAGTTCATTTAATGCTGATAAAATCTTTCTATAGTTTATAAAAGGGTAAGATGACAAATGTATGGATGGACTGTAAATAGATTTTTCTTTTAGATCAGCTTCATGTTCTCAAATGACTTCCATACCAGTGTTCTATGCAGTGTCAGAATGGGGGGATGGGTTTTGGGGATGGCAATTTTTTTCTGAAATTTTGGAAAAATAATTATAAATAATTATACAGATAACATATTGGAAAAATAATTAAAAATAGTAAAATAAATTATAATTTATTATTAACAATGAAGTATGAATAATTTAAAAAATATAAATAATTTTTTATATGCAATTCCAGGGGATCTATCGTGGGGCCCCAACCCAAGATCTACGACTAAAAAGTTACAAGAACAACAAACTACCTACAAGAGCAACTCTGAAGGGAGAGTAGCAGGCAAAAAAACAAACGAACATTACAAACTAAACTGTACTTGCTGGAATCAGGCCAAACCTTTCTTCCTGTGTGACTGTAAAACCATATGGCATAAGGATTGTTTCTTAGGGGCAGATTTCCCATTATTAAATGGCATGCACTATGCCACCCTCATCATAATCAGAAGAAATGGGAGAAGCTGACAATGATTGGTTAACAGTTTCCAGTAATGAGTCTTTGATTATTTGTCCCAACTCTCAATTCTTCAGTTAGGGCTAATGAAACTAGGAAACCTAAGGACCAAGCAACAATTCTAGGCCCAGGGAGAGGCCGAGTAGTAGCAGACTTTGAATCACCTGAAGCAAATGACAAGCTACCAGACATCGTAGAAGCAACCAAAACAGGAGACTTATGAGGCAAAGCATCTGAAGCAAGAGATTTGCAAGATAAACTGAAGGCAGTGATCACTTTGCAACTGTAGATTTCACTATGTTTGAATATCATGGAGGGGAAGGGGGTTTCTCCTCCCTCTTATTAGCTTGCTCAAAAAGAGCTAATTTGTTCACATCACTACGTGTCTGAATAACAAGGGAATCTGAGAACTGTCAAATGTGATAGACATGGGTCCTTCCACCATGTAGCTGTTTTAGCAGTTGACTTGCCCAATGGGCAATCAACTGCCACATGACCCACTTGAAAGCAGCATCTTTAGCCAAAAACTTTGTTTAATTGTTTTCATAATCTATTTGTTACTTCAATTTGATCTTCCACTTGAAGCCATATTTCATCTGGAAGGCCTTTTGAATCGTCCTGGTACACCTGAATCCTAACAAAAGTAGAATGGACTAGCTCATTGGTTTCTGGGTCAAGTGCCAAAAACTTGTCTAAGTATTACCAATGCCATGCAAGCAGGAATCAGCCGCAAACTGGAGTGGGAGATATGGTAAGCAGATCCTTAAAGGCATTACAGAGAAAAATTCTTTAGGAGATTTAAATCTTGGAAACCAAGGTTTCACTAACAAGACATACTTACCTTAGAACCAGGAACCTTTTGCTAGGATAAAGGCCTTGTCCTCAATGGAGTGATATAGGAGGGGAAATAAACCTTCAGCATTGGGAAAGATTTCAATTGATCCTTGGAGATTGGAGTGCTAGGATTGAAAGATCCAATCATGCAAGGCAGGTAGGTCCAGCCAAAAATTATTAAACCTTTTTGTGAATATTTTTTATTCTAGCTTTTGCTATAGTACTTATTTTTCCTAAATCCAAGAGTGGACAATCACTTGAGCAAGGTATGAGATCGATGTGATGCCATAAATAATTATCAATATATTAACAATAAATTTATTATATAAAATAATAATAAAATAAATAACAATAAAATTCATTAAAATGAATATTTATTTATTATGATTATTTTTTCTTTAAATAGTGAGGATCTATTGGGGGCCCTTGCCCAAGCAAAAGAAACTAATTACAAAAGAAATGACCAAAAGGTCGAGAAATGAAGATTTATCCAAAAATTTATTAAAATGAATATTTATTTATTATAATTATTTTTTCTTTAAATAGTGAGGGAAACCTAACCCCATGAAAATTGAAACAGTTGCACCTTCTTCCTAAACCTCAATAGTGAATCTATGCTAGAAGTTGGCATATTGAAGGTACTTGATACCTACAAATACTCATGAGAGTGTGTCAACATCAAAATGTCTACCACTTTGTGCAAGTCTAAGCCATAATTCTTCACCTCCTGGAGCTCCCTATAGAGCGTGAGAATCTCCCACCTAGCCAGATCAATATCTGCCATTGTTGTCATATTGGAAGAACCCCCAATCTTATCTTCATTCCCTTTTTCTACACCGCTTTTTTCTGAAATGAACTTTAGCTCTTTTTTTATCTTTGTACTGGTATAAATTTTTGTTATTAATTCAAAAAAACCATGAAATATAGAGATTTTTAAGGATTTACGACTTGTATCATGCACCCCTTGATAAATAAATGTTAAAGATCCAACAAACTAATCAAATAGAAGCTACTTTGATCACATGAGTACAAAAGTGGATTTTAGCTAAAGGAAACAATGGTTTTAGATATATAAATATTGTCAAGTGTTTAAGGCGTGCAAAACTGATGGATTATGATATCCATGCCACCAAAAACAAAAATCACAATATGGAGTCATGAACTATGAAAGGAGCTTGTATTCCTCAACCCAATACTAGCTCTATGTGGAGTCGTGCTCTTGTATCTCATACAAGTTTGCAAATGCTACTATAGCCTTAGGAGCATTGCTAAAGATAGGGTTTGACTTAGCAAACTAGAAGTATAAATGTAATTTAACTACTAGGAATTTAATTGGGAAAAAGTTGAAAAAATAAAAAAATGTTGCTCTTCCATCCAACATGGCTCAAAAAGATATTCATTTTTTTTGTTTTTTAAAACTAGAGTAGGGATTTGAGAGTAGTGCCCCTAGTGGGGTTCAAGGGGCAGTGCCCCTTGTGGGGATCAAGGGACAATGCCCCTGGTAGGGCCGAGGGGCAGCTTCTCCTTGCGAGGTCCAGGGGCAACACCCTCGATGTGCTCCTTGTCACAATATAGGGCGGGGTCAAGGGGTGGCTTGCCACCAAGCCCAAATTAAAGCCTTTAAGACCACACAAACTGTCATGGTGCACACTATTTTTCATGATTTCACTTTTAACCCTCCTCCAAAAGTCCTCCTAACCCTTCAAAGAATGCTTGACTTTCATGCTCTTACGTTTTAAGCATTTTCAAATTTTTATGCTTTTTTCCTGGTTTTCATAGACCTAATCAAGTCTACTTGTTGGGATTCGCTAAGTACTCAGGTCGTGAGTCCCCAAGCCTTGTTTCGACTTCCATGCCTTGGGACTTGCCTAGTCTGGGTGAGTCTTGGTGAGTATTGTAAAACTGATATATATTTAATAGTGCCATCCCCCAAAAGTGGCCCTTGCACTGCCATCCATGAAATGTGTCCCCTGCTGTCCGTCATCCCTATTGCCATAACCCTGTGGAACATAGATATAAATATTAATAAATGGTAAATTTATTAAAGCCAAATGTGAGTGCTAATATGAAACAATAAAACTCAGTTAAATTTAAAGAGGAAGGAAATAGTTCCAACTTTATTACAATAACAAAGCTAATATTTACGTCTGGACTTAGCTCCTGCTTTGGCTTTCCTTGGTGGTATTGTTTGGGATATTCTGCGTTTATTGGCACGTATTGATGACAGGCCCTCTATGTGCTGGGGTCTCGTGGTTCTGTGGAGGGTGGTGTTGGGAGTCCCCATTCTTGTCGGGCTCTCTGTTGGTCTGTTTCTGCCTGTGATGGTTCTGGTTGTCTACAATAAGGGGATTATCCTTGGATCTGTTTTGCGGTGGTGCTTGCCAGGTTTGCCGAAGGGTGGTATGTGTGCTTTTCCTATGGGTGTGGTGGCTTCCTCCTTGTTTCCACAGTTGAGTCCTATTGAGGTGGATTCTTCTTCTATAGAGGTGAAGTTGAGGGCTGTGGTTTTGTTTGGAAGCGTCCTTTCTTGGTTTTCCCTGCGGTTGTCCCTTTTGAGGTGGGATCTACTCCTATGGAGGTGGAGTATTGGGCTGTTGGAGATCTCTGGGTCCGGTGGGAAAATTTTATATATGATCCTCTCCATTAGAGGGGAGCTCTCTCCTTTAGAGGCGATGCTTGAGTTGGCTTCCTGGTTCGGTGCCTCTGCTGCAAGGAGTGATTCTTACCCCTTTGTGTGTAAGAATAAGGTTGGCTCTGGTTGGGTTTTGTTAAATGGAAGGTCTGTTGCAGGTCTGTTGCTGCTGATGGTCTTTGGTTTTTTGAGTGGAAGATTTGGTCCTGTCTGGCTTTTTCAGGGCTTTGGTTCGTTGTGTTCGGTTGCTCCTCAAGATTTAGTTGAGCTCTGGGTTGTCTTTTTTGATTGGAAGATCTGCTGCAGGTCTGCTGTTGCAGAGGGTTTATGGCCTTTTGTGTGGAAGGTCTGTTACTGTCCTCTGGTTGCAGGGTATTGGTCTGATATGTTTGTTCTTTGTGTTCGGTGGCTCCTGGTCTCTTGCCAAGAATGGGTTGTAAGCCGTTTTTGGCTTGGTCTGCTCTGGGTCTTTGGCTCATGCTGTGGTTCTACTATTAATGGCCCGTAGGGCCTTGTTCGATGGGGACGACACCATTGTTGTTCTGTGGTGTTTGTCTGCTGTTAATGGCTTGTAGGGCCTTGTTTTAAGGGCTTGCGCCCTTGTTTGTTTCTGGTTGTTGGCCCGTTGGGCTTTGTTCTACAGGGACGGCACCCTTGATTTGCCGCTTTTAATTTCAAAAACAAAGCTAATATTTTCTTATTAAACTTTAAAATATGCTGTGCGGTAGTTGAATGAAACATTCCCCTGAAATACCTTATTTGCTGTTCTGGAGTAGGCAGCTTGTGATAAATGGGAGCTGCTGAAATGGAGCACTATTGTAATGAATTGAACGACATGCATTGACAGAAGCAAAATATGACGGAATGATCATTGGCTGTGGATGAACTAGTGTCAGTCAAACCTATATGGCAGTGTCTAGGAACCATAGTTGAAAAACTTGGACTCCGGCAATTACTCAGCTAACCCAAAATTTTGAAAAACTCTGGACTTGACAAAAACTTGGCAAATTTATTGAACATTTAAAAATACAGAAATTTTAAAAATAATCTTCAAGAACATGCATATTATTGAACTTATTGAACATATTACTGGATTAAAAAAAAAAAACCTTCACTAACAGGCTAACAGTCAGAAAAAAGAAAAAGAAAATTATGAATCTATGATTAAAAAGAAGTTAAAAGCGCCTTTCAAAGTTTCAAGTTTTGGACTCCAGTCAGCTATCAATGGAATGCAGTGAGAAAAACAATTAAAAGGAAGCAATAAAACACAAATATAAAGGTACAGTTGAATGATGGATTCATTGTATTTCCCTGCAAGTTCATATACATGAATATATTTATTATTAACCCACAAACCTGCCATTTTTAATTTTGATTTAAACCCATGATTTTTCATTTTGATTTCAGGTTTTATCATACTTTCAATTTCATTATAGACCAAACTCCAAATCTTGTCACTTGCTACCATTGACCAAACTCCAAATACTAAGTGAAATATGGTGGTTGAGTTTTTCATGAATCACGAGTTATGATGGTTTTTCTACGAGTACAGTGAGTTTTCCAGTAAAATTGTGGGAAGCTATTTTAATGACTTGGCCCTGAGTTATTCTTGTGAGCACCCGTTTGCTTTTTGGATGCACGAGTACTCGCAGAGTTTCTCAACTGTGCTAGGAACAAGCAATCAGAGGCAATGGAAGATTCTGGTAAATGAGTGGCAGTTGACAGCAGGCTTCATAGAAAGCTGCCCTACCAAGGCTATATAATGCATGACTCAAATCTTAGCCTCTTTATTGGTCTTTATGTGATTATAGGTTCACATTATTGAATTGTAGCATGTTGATTTATTAGTTGAAACATCATAAATTGCCTATATTAGATATTAGGACTTCGTCATTTTTAGTATTCAATTTAACAATATGAGAGTTAAATAATTTGTATTATGTGAAATGGCCTCACTATTTTGATGTATTTGTCTCCCATTTCATTCTGTTAAATTCTTAATATGTGACAATACATTAATTTTGAAACTTTTAGTCCTTAAAATGAATCCGTCTTCCTGCAGATTTCCATGCTTGTAGCAAGGAATGAGAGGGAAAGTGCACAGATTGCCTTACGTCCAAAAGTTTCATGGGCTAGTGGCGGTGCTGCTGGGCATGTTCAAGTTCATTGTACAGACTTGTGTTCCAGTTCTGGTGATAGGCAAGCAATCCAAATGCAATTCAATGCGGTGTTTCTTCAATATCACTGATAGTTGATTAACATTTAACCTGTATGAAATGGTACTTATTTGTCTCATGCTTAAACAGGCTAGAAGTTGGAAGATGTTTGACACTGAGGCGTGTGGTTCCAATTCTTGGTGTACCTGATGCACTTGTCCCAGTGAATTTACCCTGTGCACGGATTAGCTTGCTTCCTGGGTAGATATTTCAGCTAGAAATATTAAATGTTATGTCATCTTTGAATTGTCTTTTTTAGGTTATTTTCAGAATGGCAAGTTCATGACTGATTTGGAAAATTGATTTTTAAAGGTTCTTTAAAAGTTCTCTAATTGTGATGTAAAATTGACTGATAAGTTATTTGTAGTTTCTATTTGTCCCTGAAATAGGTTTAATTGCTTGCAGAGAAACTTCTGCTATATGGGTTTCTGTGGATATTCCTTCAGAACAACCTCCTGGACTTTACGAGGGACAAATAGTCATCAACGCTGTGAAGGCAGATGCAGAGTAATACTCTAGCTTGTTCAATTGCCTTCTAGAGGTCAGTTGGTACTGTAGGTGGTTTTGTCAATACAAGGCTAGTGGTCAAGATTGTTAGTGTATGCCTTGTATAGGTTAAAGGTGTCTAACATGATATGTTTAATACTTGGAAGCATAAAGATTGTCCAGTGTTCTTTGGCCCTTATCATTGAGCATGGATATTCATCCTTGCAGTTCTACAGAGGAGGGTGTGGTTGAATCCGACAAATGCGAAATTAGAAGAGAGCTGGAAAATACTCTAGCTATAGCCGAGTCTTCACAAGGAAAACCAGTGTATGAAATGGTAAGTTGATAGGACAGACTTTTTTCCTCGACACTTTTCAAGAAGATATCTTTGGAATATCCTAAAATCAATCACCATTGCATTGTGCTATTTTGGATGCAGTTAGAAGGATTAAGAGCTGTCACTGCAGGATTGCAAAGATTGCTCCAATACCCATTGCTTTCAGTTTCAGGTGAAAATGGCAGCATGGACATGGATGAAGACAATCAGGATGCTTTTTCCATTCGTGTGAAACTTAGTGTTACTGTTTGGGACTTTGTCCTCCCAGTGACTCCTACTCTGCCAGCAGTCTTTGGTGTATCTTTCATTACCAATAATTTTCAGTTCCTTTCTCTTTATACATCTGAGATTAATTTCTGAGATGATTTGATTGGCTTTATGGTTTTATAACTGGCTTATGTGTACCTTTATTTCTATGGCTAATGTGTATAAATGCCCTCCACTTAATTTTTTAAAGAAAAGTTCTATCTTGTTTGAGTAATGGAACTTCTGCTTAAAGATGAAACATTTTCATAAACTCAAAAGATTCAGAATAATTTTTGACTACTGGATTATGGTTCTTTCCAAATGATTTGCTTGTTTCAGTAGTTCCTTAGTGTTCTCACTATTGGTAATTAGTCATTGATGGGATTATAATTCATAACATATTGCAAAAAACATAGTACTGACTGCAAGTTGTAAGTAATGATTGATAACATATGAGAAGTTAAATTTCTTGGCTTTCATACTAAACCTGTGAATGTCCAGTGCAAAGACATTTGTTTGATGGTTGACTTACCAAGGTATTACGAGTTAGTATTTGCTGGTAGCATAATCTGTCTGATCTGATGGCTAATGATTGACCAAAATAGTTCGTAAAGTTCATATTGGACCTCTTAGGAGGATTTATTGACAATTCGTTAGATGAGGGAATAATTTATATGGTACAAGAATATAGTTGGATAGAACAAATTGGCACTTTGATTTCATAGTAGGACTTCATTGGAAGACATATTAAATGATAGTCTGTTGGTCAGGTAATCTGTGAAGAGTGACATCACACTTGACCATATCTTATTTCATTTTGTAGCATAGGTCACATGAAAGAAAATATATTGAGCTTACCAAATCCAACAAGTGCATGCATATTTCTTAAGCGTTTTCTGCTTGGCATATGCTTTAACCTTTGTGGTGGTAGGTGTATTGGCATTTTTTCTGCATTTTTAAAATTTTGCATTAGCTATCAATTTTTTGGCATAAAGTCATATTCCTCATTCCCAAATTGCAAATTTCCCATTGTGTCCATTCACAAGGGTGATATGTTGGAGAGATTGGAGAAGTCTCCCTAGTATTTTGAAGGGGATTTGAATTTCACAGATTCTTTATATTTTCCAATGGGTATGAAGTTTTTACCATTTTTGGGGCAGGGAGATAAAATTTAAATTTTAATGTATGAAGTTTCACCTTTCTTGTATTTACTTATGGTAATATGGAACAAAGATCATTGGTGGGCCTACAACTTTTGAAGTTGATTAAGAGGGGCACAATGTCATCTTTTGAAAATAAATTTATATGGTGCAAATACATATTTTTAAAAATGAATGTATTTTGCAACTGTTGCCTTATGAAAAAGATGGTGAGATATTTTGGGAAAACGTGGTGGATTTCTATCAATTTAGGCATATCAGTAAAATGTATGGTGCACACTTTGGCTATTTCTCCGTTTTAATCCTATCCATTGATCCAAAAGGTATATCTTTGCTGGACATTGATTTTTTTAAAGAGGTATGACATTGGTGGGTCAAGTTGCTGAGGCAAAAGAAATGGTATCATTGTTTTTAATGGCATTCACTAAAGGAGTTCAAGTTACCAAACAGTGTATGGTGCAAATTCAATCACGAGAGGTTTTAATTTTTTCTCAGTAGCTTAGAGGCATCTGGAACACCTCTTGGGTGGCACTCCCCAGCGAATGTTCCATTAACAGCCTGTGTGGAACCAATGAATTTTGTATATACAACCCTGAGGCCGCTTGTACTTGTTTCCCTGGTTTCCACATGAAAGATCCTGCTGACATGTTCAAAGGCTGATGAGTGTAAGAGGTTGTGCGTAAATGATAGTGAATGTGCAGGTTTCAGCTACATTTCAGATGGCCATGGAAGATGCTACCCAAAAGACCATCTTCTCAATGGATATTGATCTCCTGCCATACTCAATGACATAATGAGGCCTCCATCAGTGATTCCTCAATACTAAATTCCTGTTTGTGTTGTTGGGGGCTGAGAGACACAGTCAAACCTTATGATCCATTTGCAGACTCTGACACTGGGTTAACATTTGAACTTGCAGAATCATCAGCATTGATCCATGTACTCTGGGTATGCTTTACAGGAATATTGTGACTTGAAGCAAATTTAAATGCCACTTGAAGCATTGTATGAGTCAAGACCTTAGTTGGGACACAGCTGCACAACAGTACAAGGAAGTTCTTTCTGCAAAATATCAATGGTGATTCATTCAACAGAAGCATGACTGGATATACTAGCATGTTCTTAATTCATTGCCAATCATTAATATATAATTTGTTAGTATGGAGCCTTTTCTTGCAAAAACATGGAGAAACAAATCATGGGAGATATTGAGCTGTGGTTCCAGGAAGAGAAAACTAACAATGCTGTGAAGGAAATGCAAAAGCAAGTGCACAAGGGTATGTAAATGCTATTATTCATAGAGAGAAGCCTAATATTTTACTGGAACATGAAAGAGTTTCACATGGTCAAAGTGCTTTGATGAGTGTAGAATTGGTCAAAGTGGCAGAGATTGATCATGGTGAAAAGGTTGGTTCTGAATTAAATGACGCACATACAACACTCAATGCTGAATCCAAAAAATGTAAAGAAAAATGGGAGCAAGAGGAGGTGTCTATGAAGACAGAAATGATGAGTGGAGGACATATGCGACCAGGTGTTCAAATCTTAGTAAAGCAACAAATGTGTTGTGGTATGTATCTTTGTATCCTCCTTTTTTCCATGGACTGTAAATCTCTGGTTGGTTATTGCTGGCCATTGATTTGTTTCAATTATTAAGTGAGTAGGTTTGGTGTGTGGTGGATCTGCAGGTGAGGAAGTTTAGATGTGGATTCTTAACTAAAATGGATCGAAATGAATTATATTGTCGGGGAAATGTATATGCTCTTAAGATCTTGGGAATGCCTCCAAATTAATTACCAATAGTTTTTTACTATGGCCCAACCACTAGATATCTTTAGTTTGCGCAGGTTTAATAAAATGTGTGTGTATGTTTGAGGCTTGAGCATACTTATTTTTTAAATGAGAGGTGAAACCTTGGGATCTAAGGTTTGAATATAGAGTGGTAAGAAGTTTATTCCCTAGCAAAGGGTATCTTCTATTTTACTAATTGTATATCTTGGAGCCACATTATTTACCCAGGGAGATATTTTGTTCTAGAGCAGAATATTTACATAGGAACATCACAGTTTGTTTGCTCACTTTAGTTTTGGATATTTATTCTGCTGGAAACTTCTTTGGAGCCGGGTAATGGCCAAATATATATATATATATTTGCTGGAGCCATATGCAGGAAAATTGAACACTTTATATTGGAGCCAAATACTCCGGGTAGTGGGTAGAGATATCTTTTTGTTACACAATTTTAGAGTCGAATCAGATATTTTTGTTCTATTTGTTGTTTGAAGCTTGAGTGCGGAACAGTTTTTCTGTTACCTCAGAGGCAAATATAATGGAAGGTGCATAAATAGATTTGATTTCACCCAGTTAGGAATCAGATGCAATGATGGATATTGAAACATCGGTCAAATGTGACAACAATCTGAATAAGTATTCTCTATATAAAACAGATCGCTTGGTCAAATTTGTACAGTGTGTCCTATGGTCTTTATGTTCTCTAGTGTCAAATTTTAACTATAAGTCTGAAGTCTTGTGTGAGTTATGGTTTTGTCAATCTGCAGAAGGTAATTGCAAGCAAAAATTATTTCTATGATCTGAATCTTGAAAGGAAATAATGCACCTGAATGCAACAATTTCCTACTCAACTGTATGTACGAGGAAAGCAATACAACAAATTCAAATATGAAAACAATTTCAACAGAATAATAATACTTAGAAACAAATAATGAAAAGAATAATAGAACATAGGAGATACCTTGGGAAAACACATGGAGGCGAAACACCCAACAAGAAATGAGCCTCAATGTATTAACAACAATATAAAGATAACAATACACTTCTAAAGATGAACTCTTCTTAGAAGATCTTCAATCTTCAATTCAGGAGACAATCCAACAGCATAACTCTGCAATGCATTCTTCAAAACATCTGAAGAATCCAATACTTGTCTCCCTTCCATCTTCAATACTTACAAAGATAACCCTTTTGAATGAATCAAACTGTTCACCCAAGACTTATTTATAGAGGCAAGTAGCGGACTTGGAAGCCATTTGTGGTATACAAAAGTAAAACCATGGGCTAACCAACATGACACCTCATCAAGTGGCAAATATTCCCAAAAGCTGTCATGTCCCCATTTTTGGCGAGCATCTGAGTTCGTAAGAGTTAGCCTATACTGCGGCCCTCGTAGGCTGATGCATGGTATAGAGGGTCATTTCGGAGCTTGGCTCAGCTTCAGATTGGCAGTTTTGATCAATTGGCTTTCGTTTGGGCTCGATCGGAGTCTTTTTTGCAGAATTGCTATTTTTAGCAGTTCCTGGCAGGCAGCGTGGGACCCCTGCTATTTTTAGCAGTATGACTTTGGCAGCGTTCAGATTCACTTCAGTGTTCGTCAGCTTCAGACGGAACAGTAATCGGATGAGTGACGAGAGAAATATTAATATTTAATTGTATTAATTAAATATTAATTATTTAATGATTATAATATAAAGTTATAATGTTATATTATAACTTAAGTGATTCTTCTTGAGGGGTGCGCCATCATCATAAGGGGCCAAATGGACATTTAAAATAATATTAAAATATTTGGCTGAGACTATTGAAATGATAAAAGAATTAAAAGTCAATATTTTAATAAAACCCTATTCTTGAGGAAATCGCACTTTTCAGCCA
The DNA here is from genome assembly GCA_007258455.2 of Sequoia sempervirens. NCBI lineage: Eukaryota > Viridiplantae > Streptophyta > Pinopsida > Cupressales > Cupressaceae > Sequoia > Sequoia sempervirens. Next base: position 300,545,881 of record VDFB02086081.1, on the reverse strand, counting down.
TATAGTGCATTTGCCTTGGGAATTGTGCCATTATGACATTTATGAATTAAAAATTGATCAGCCTTTGCCAGAGAACAGAACCTTAGGGTTTGAGTCTCGAAATTCATTGGGGAACGAGCCATCTCCATTGAATCAGTTCAGAGGGTGTGAGATATCACCTGATTTACTGCCAGCTGTGAGATTTCTTCATCCAGAGGAAATTATAGAGCTTCACAAGTTAATCATTTACAGAGTTTTGATTCGGAGTTCCATTCAGAAGGCAAACATTCATCAAAGCGCCTACTTCATTGTTGTTCTGGAGGCTCAAGGAAGAGCCGTACTTTTTATTGCTATTGGCTGCTGTCTTAAAGGCCGTACTGTTTTGTACCAGGCCGTACATCTTCAAGCTTCTTTGTGATTCAAATCTCAGAGGGTTTTGCCAGGATTTTTATTCAGAAGATATATTTCTATCAGGGCGCACCTTTTTACAGAGTTTAGACACTGATCATAAGTGAGCCGTACAATCTTTATTTAGTGCAGCAGCAGGCCGTACCATATTGTCAGGCCGTACTTGCTTGGAAAGACGTGTTTCTTCATCATATGAGAAACGCCTTCTATATTGGCTTCACACATTCAGCACTGGAGGCGCCTACTTGTCTAGAGCCATCAGTAGTCACCAGACAGGAGGAGAAGGACAAATATCATGCAGCCGTACCACTTCAGCTAATTACCAGCAAGCTGCTATCTCCAGGTTTTCATTAGAAATCATTGCTTATTTCATTTGCATGTAACTGGGTTATGTTGTAATCGTCTTCAGAAGATTCTATAATGAATAAGCTTCAGTATTTGCCGTATATTCTGTAGTTTCAGAGTTAGATGAATTTTTATTGAATTTATTTTAAATTCTAGCAAAATCGCATTCTTTACATTTATGCTCAAAACTCCAAGAAACGTCAAAAAAATAAAAAAATTGCAAAAACAAACCAAAACTCAGTCAGACTCAGTAACAGGGGAAACAAGGGGTTTCTACAAAAGCTCTCTTAGAAGTATTCCAAAATGTGTCCAAATAAGTGTGCACATTAAATCAACCTTATCAAAAATAGATAATTCTATTTTAACAGTTTTGTCTTCTTCTTAACAAATTTGTTACTTCTCAACCAAATTTGTTCTTAGGTGTCTCCTTGTGCTTTTGTCTTTTAGCAGACCTAATCAAACATTCCAAACAATAATATTATGCGAAGCGTATAATACTTTCCTAACAATCTCCCACTTGTTGTACACATTGCAAAACTGCAATAACCATGAGATTACAAGTGAGGGGTTGAAAGACCCATAGTTTTCTTGCTCTAGGAAAACTTATTTGCGCTCATGGGATTTGCCAAAGAATTTGCAACATTTTGTAAAGTGTCCACCTTCTTGATCAGAATCCATTTCCATATCTCTAACAAAGTGATATTGCACATTGATGTCCTTTGGCCAAGTTAATTGCACATTGACTGTCAAAACCAGTTCATATTGCATCATGTTTTAGGCCAACATTTGAACACAATCTTCAAAGCTACACTATCTCTTTGCAAGCGTGGGTAGCTGCTATGTACTCAACTTAAGTAGTTTAAAGAGCAACAATAGGTTGCCTCGTACTGATCCAACTAATTGCACCACCAAATAGGCTAAATATATAACCATTGGTGGATATCCTTTGATCACTATCTCCAGCTTAATTTACATCAACAAAACCCTATGTAGCAAATTGAGTACCCTAAAGTGCCATAGAGATATTTGAAAACCCTTTTCATTGCAAAACTCTCGCTTTTTGTGCAATATTTGGTCTTGTATAGACCATTGCATACATTAGGCTTCCAACAACACTAGCATATGGAATATGACTCATGTCCTTAATCTCAATAGGTGTCTTAGGACATTGTTCCACTAACAACTTTGTTTTCATAGGTATGGGAGCATTTTGGCTTATTATCATGCATCTTGAAGTGCTGCATAACAGAGTTAACATACTTTTTTCTGGTTTAATCAAAGTTTCTTATTAACCCTATCTCACCTAATCTCCATTTCGAGAATGAACTTGGTTGCCCCTAGGCGCTTCATATCATATTGAGATGAAAGTTGAGTTTTAAGCATCTTAATCATACCCATATTGTTATTGATTAGCAACATATCATCAACTATAAAACAATGATGATAAATTGATTATCAAACTTCAGATACCACATCCTAAGTGGTTGCTTCAAACCATAGAGAAACTTCTTCAATCTGCAAATCTGCAATCTAGTTTTTCTTTGCCTTTTTCAGCATTGTGCTCAGGTTCATTCATGTAGATTTCCTCTTCTCTACATGCAAAATCGTTGTCTTAATATCCATCTGCTGAATCTCAAGATTATATGCAACAACAATAGATAATAGAAATCTAATGGAAGTTAATTTTGCAATTGGAGAGAAAATATAACCAAAATCTATCCCTTCAACTTGAGAATAACCTTTCGCCACCAGTCTTGGCTTGAAATTTTTGATCTTTCCTTCAGAACTATTTTTTTTTTGAAAACCCATTTGTAGTCGACAACTTTCTTGTCCTTAGGAAGCTTCATTAAGTCCCATGTATCATTCTTCTCTAGTGCAGTCATATCATCATCCACGGGCTTCTTCCATAATTTTTTTCTATAGACCCTAATGCATTCTCATTGTTATGGGCTCATCAATGTTAGCAGTCAAAGTAAAAAGGCATCTGAAATCAGATGGGCTATAATTATACCTTATAGGTGCTTTCCTTTGTTGATTAGACCTTTAGAGCAATAGAGTATGAGGTTCTTCTTCTTCTGCTACTTCATCTCAACTCTCACTTGCTTCAACTCCATGAATAGACCTTGCATGCTGAATTTCTTGTTTAGTCTTTGGGGTAGCTTTCTTGATCTTTGGCTCTAGCTATATTCTTTGTTGCTCTTTATTTCTAAGTCGCTCAATAGAAGATGATTTGATCTCTTTGAATATCACATCATGACTGTACATAGTTTTCTTAATTATAGGATTCCAAAGTTTGTATCCTTTGACACCTTCACTATAACTAATGAAGATGCATTTCTCATCTTTGAAATCCAACTTGGATCTCTTCTTCTTAGGAACATGCATGTATGCATCATAACCAAACACTTAGAGATGTTGAAGTGAGGGCTTCTTGCATATCCAAACCTCCTCAAGGTTCTTATCAACTAGAGCTGATTTAGGAGATCGATTGATAAGATAACAAGTAGTACTCATGGCTTTAGCCCAAAACTTTTGCTCCAAACCTAAACTACTAATCATACTTGTAGCTTTTTCCATTAATGTTCCATTCATCTATTTTGGCACTCCATTTATTGAGGGATGTATGGAGTTTTCTTTTTGTCTTGCTATGCCATTTTCCTCAACAAATTTTTTCGAACTTTGTTGAATAGGATTCTCTACTATTATCTGTTCTCCAAGTCTTGATCTTGTCACCTTGGTTCTCCACAAGAGTTTTGAACCTACAAAAAACTTAATTCCTTGAGAAAGAAACCCCAACACTTTTTGGAGAAATCATCATTAAAAGATACATAGTAAAGGGATTCGTGAAGGAAGGTACATCAATAGGAACCAAATGCAAAATCACTTAAGATCTAGAAGACACAAAATAGAACTTAACATGATTTTGTTTCCAATACACACAATGTTCATAGAAATCAAAATCTAAAGAACGATCAACAAGCCCCTCAACCATATCTTTAGACTTCAAGGTGCCTAGACCTCTCTCACCAATGTGAACTAAATGCTCATGCCACAACAATGCCTTTTTAGCAAGAAGCTTTTGTTGTTCATGATCATAAGCCTCTAAAGTATTACATTCAATCATGGTGCTTGCATCAAGCTGAAATAGAGTTCCAATGTAAACTCCTTTGGCTAACATTGTGGCTCATCTCACCCTTTTACATCCGTCCTTGCTAAAAACAACTTGCACTCTTGCATCATTCTTTCTGCTTAGAGAAATCAAATTTCTAGCTAGACTAAGGATGTGTAATACATTAGTTAGGGTTCTCACCCTTCCATGAGAAAAACCAAATTTACCTTCCCATGGACAACCATACTTTGAAATGAATTGTCTTCTTAGAAGACGTTACCTTCATCATCAAAAAGCCACTCCTTGTGTAGAGTCACGTGGTATGAAGTGCGAAACCCGATCAACCATGCATTAGTGCATGCATGCATGCTTGAAGATGCTAGGAACACATCTCTAGATTTTTTTGGAGAGATTTTGGAGTCTAAATCCTTCTCTTTTTAGAACTTATGAATATGGCCTTTTTTTCTTGCAGCTCTAGCATTTCAGTTTTGGCTTTCTAGGAGACTTGGATCTGCCTTTTTACTTTCTTGCTCTTCCTTTCTCATTCTAATGACCTCTCATGAATAGAGCATCCTTGACAAATTTTGAAGTTTTTTGCCTCATTTGTTGTCATGTCCCCCAAATTGCAACACTAAAATATAAAAATAACCAAACGTTGAAATGTAAATAAATAAATATATATTAGCAATTTTATTATAATTATAATTATCAGGATAATATTATAATTATAAATATAAATATTGGTAATATAAATATTAGATAATATTATATTATTATAAATACAAAATAAAACAAGTTGATATTGTAGTTGTTATTATACAAGAAAACTAAATCTGAAAATGACTATGCTTTAAATTAAATAAACAAATAATAATCATAAAGCACTTTATCGATTCCTAAAAGCGTTGGTATCAATTCATAATTTCAGTGATCACTAATATCACTAAAAGCTACGATTGAAGTGATCTGACACGTCCCTCCAAAACAGGGCAGTAAGATACCAAAGAACATATACCTTGGCAAGTGTGCGACCATTGGTAAATTAGGCTATACAAAGGAGACGAGTCCAAAACAGATAAGCATCGGTGAAAAGAGAAGGAAATCTGAAAACAAAACAACAAATAGAAATATATCTATATTCAAGAAAGAGGAAATCGAAAATCTGAATAGTGTAGCAGATTGGTAAGGAATAAATCCATTGGATTAAGTATTGTTGGCAAGATATATTTCAGGCAGTAAGTTCATATATATATATATATATAACATTCAGGTAAAGATGATCATTAAAAATAATTACATATATATATATTTATATAACATATGTATAATATACGACTAGGCAATAATGATGCTTGCAGCAATTATTGAACCTTATAAGTAATTGTGATGTTTTAGTATAATTACGGATAATAGATTCTTATGTGATTGATTTATGCTAACGATATCTCTTGAGTGCTAGGAACAGGGAATCGACTTGGGAAAGGAGTAAAGAGATCTGCATTATTATTGTAGGTATGGATTTAGATGTTGTTCTTGAGAATGCCATAACATGTATGGATGCTATTGAATATTAATGCCTAAGGATAAATTTGAGTGTTTTAAAACCTATTCGGGAGGAAGGGCCTGAGAAAGTGGTGCCTAGAGACCCTGCTTAAGATCTGCCTATTCCCAATGCAAGGAGGGGCCATGGATGAGTGGAGAGTCCACTTAAGATTTGCCCTGTCCGAAGGTAGGGATAGGCTGTGGATGGGTGGAGGTTCCACTCAAGTCCGCTCGGACCAAAGAAGGGAAGGGCCATGGAGGGGTGGTAGGCCTAGACCACTATAAGTTCCGCTGGCTTCCTCCAGTAGGCGAAGTGTTTTCTTAGTACATAATAGTTACATTTGTTATGTATAGTTGCTATTACATTTTTTATGTGTTTGAAAACTTGCTCAAGAGGAAGGGCCCGAGAAAGTGGTGCCTAGAGACCCCACTTAAGATCCGCTTATTCCCAATGCGAGGAGGGGCCATGGATGAGTGGAAAGTCCACTTATGATCTGCCCTGTCCGAAGGCAGGGATAGGCCATGGATGGGAGGAGGTCCCACTCAAGTCCGCCCGAACCAAAGAAGGGAAGGGCCATGAAGGTGGTGGGCCTAGACCACTATAAACTTTGCTGGCTTCCTCCAATAGGTGAAGTGTCTTCTAGGGTTGGACATAGTTAGGGAAAGCAGGTACAAGTCGCTAGCAGGTAGAGTTGTGGTATACAACCTCCTAGGCTTGGCAAATGGCTTCGGGCAGACCCACCATGTTGCTCCTCCTAGTTCACAATAGGTTGCATTATTGATAAATGTGTTGCCATGGATTAATGCTAATAAATGTATATATGCATGTTTGGGAATATTGTTCATGGATTGAATGCAAGTTTTGCAATTCCGGATTACATCATCAAGGAGCTATTCAGTTTGTGGAAGTTGTGACCCATAGGCAAAGTCTAGGGCAAACTAGGATAGGGGACATTATAGTGGTATCAGAGCATCTTTCCTGCCATCCTGTGTAGACTTTATGTATTATGTGTATTCAAGTGTATATTGTGTACTCATGTGTTTGTCTATCAAGTTGCTTAAGTTAGTTGGTTGCGTGCTTGAGCTACTTGGTTGTGTGCTTGAGCTGGTTGCCTACTTGCTTGAGCTGTTGGCTTGTATCCTTGAGCTACTTGCTTGTCTACTTAAGCTACTTGCTTGTCTACTTAAGCTACTTGCCTACGTGCTTGAGCTGGTTGCTTGCGTGCTTGAGCTACCTGCTTGCCTACTTGAGATGGTTGCTTGCTTGCTTGCTTGAGCTACTTACTTTCTTGCTTGAGCTACTTGTTTGCCTGCTTGAGCTACTCATCTGTATGCTTGAGCTAGTTGCTTGCTTGCTTGAGCTACTTGTTTTTTTGCTTGAGCTACTTGCTTATGTGCTTGAGCTAGTTGCTTGCTTGCTTGAGCTACTTGTTTGCTTACTTGAGCTACTTGCCTACTTGAGATGGTTGCTTGCTTGCTTGAGCTACTTGTTTGCCTGCTTGAGCTACTCGTTTGTATGCTTGAGCTAGTTGCTTGCTTGCTTGAGCTACTTGTTTTTTTGCTTGAGCTACTTGCTTATGTGCTTGAGCTAGTTGCTTGCTTGCTTGAGCTACTTGTTTGCTTACTTGAGCTACTTGCCTGTGTGTTGGGGTTGGTTGGTTGGTTGCTTGAGTTACTTGTTTGCTTGGTTGAGCTATTTGGTTGTCTGCTTTAATTTCTGATTCATGTGGAGGTTGTCATTGTGTTTACTCTATGCTTAAAAACTATGAAAATGTTAATGTTGTCTGTCAAAGGGCTTATGGGGTTGGGAGGCACTAACAAAATAACCTATCTAAATCTAAATTATTATTAGTATCCAAATACAATGAAGAGTTGTAACTATTGAAGTGAAAAGGTGTGACCCCCTCAAATTTGGGATACAAAAGGGAGCAATATTCTTACAAATCTTAGTTGTGATTGCTTGAGAACAAGCAATCTTGGGTGGGGTGGACTGTCATGTCCCCCGAATTGCAACACTAAAATATAAAAATAACCAAACATTGAAATGTAAATAAATAATAAATAAATAAATATATATTGGCAATTTTATTATAATTATAATTATCAAGATAATATTATAATTATAAATATAAATATTGGTAATATAAATATTAGATAATATTATATTATTATAAATACAAAATAAAACAAGTTGATATTGTAGTTGTTATTATATAAGAAAACTAAATCTGAAAATGACTATGCTTTAAATTAAATAAACAAATAATAATCTTAAATCACTTTATCAATTCCTAAAAGCATTGGTATCAATTCATAATCTCAGCAATCACTAATATCACTAAAAGCTACGATTGAAGTGATCTGACACGTCCCTCCAAAACAGGCCAGTAAGATACCAAGGAACATATCCCTTGGCAAGTGTGCGGCCATTGGTAAATTAGGTTGTTCAAAGGAGATGAGTCCAAAACAGATAAGCATCGGTGAAAAGAGAAGGAAATCTGAAAACAAAACAACAAATAGAAATATATCTATATTCAAGAAAGAGGAAATCGAAAATCTGAATAGTGTAGCAGATTGGAAAGGAATAAATCCATTGGATTAAGTATTGTTGGCAAGATATATTTTGGGCAATAAGTTCAAATATATATATAACATTCAAGTAAAGATGATCATTAAAATTAATTACATATATATATTTATATAATATATGTATCATATACGACTAGGCAATTATTGAACCTTATAAGTAATTGTGATGTTTTAGTATAATTACGGATAATAGATTCGTACGTGATTGATTTACACTAATGATATCTCCTGAGTGCTAAGAATAGGGAATCGACTTGGGAAAGGAGTAAAGAGATCTGCATAGCATTTCTAGTATTAATATGCATTATTACTGTAGGCATGGATCTAGATGTTGTTCTTGAGAATGCCATAACATGTATGGATACTATTGAATATTAATGCGTAAGGATAAATTTGAGTGTTTGAATGCATTTGAATACCTGCTCGGGATGAAGGGCCTAAGAAAGTGGTGCCCAGAGACCCTGCTTAAGATTCGCCTATTCCTAATGCAAGGAGGGGCCATGGATGAGTGGAGAGTCCACTTAAGATCTGCCTAGTTTGAAGGCAGGTATAGGCCATGGATGGGTGGAGGTCCCACTCAAGTCCGCCCGGACCAAAGAAGGGAAGGGCCATGGAGGGGTGGTAGGCCTAGACACCCATATGCTCTGCTAGCTTCCTCCAGTAGGCGAAGTGTTTTCTTAGTACATAATAGTTACATTTGTTATGTATAATTGCTATTACATTTTTTGTATGTTTGAAAACCTGCTCAGGAGGAAGGGCTTGAGAAAGTGGTGCCTAGAGACCCCACTTAAGATCCGCTCTGTCCGAAGGCAAGGATAGGCCATGGATGGGTGGAGGTCCCACTCAAGTCCACTCGGACCAAAGAAGGGAAGGGCCATGGAGAGGTGGTAGGCCTAGACCACTATAAGCTCCGTTGACTTCCACCAGTAGGTGAAGTGTCTTCTAGGGTTGGACATGGTTGGGGAAAGTAGGTACAAGTCGCTAGCAGGGAGAGTTGTGGTATACAACCTCTTAGGCTTGGCAAATGGCTTTGGGCGGACCCACCATGTTACTCCTCCTAGTTCACAATAGGTTGCATTATTGATAAATATGTTGCCATGGATTAATGCTAACAAATGTATATATGCATGTTTGGGAATGTTGTTCATGGATTGAATGCAGGTTTTGCAATTTCGGATTACATCATCAAGGAGCTATTTAGTTGACAAGGTGAAAACCCTAACCCTAGTTTGTGGAAACTGTAACCCATAGGAAAAGTCTAGGGCAAACTAGGACAGGGGACATTACATTTGTTCAAACAATAATGCAACCACCACCTCCTCAAGTTTCAATTTGGAGATAGAGTTATTGATTGCCATGAGAAGTTTGTCCCATGAGTCTAGCAATGAACACAAGAAGGTAATGCTTGGATCTTCCTCCATCTTGTCATGACCTTGAAATTGTAACACTAAGATAGAAAGCATGGAAATACAAATAAACAAGTAAAATAAATAACAAAATACATATTAAAAATATAAAAAGAAATATTATCAATTTAATATAATTATAATTATAATTATTATAAGATAATATTATAATTACAATTATCAAAATATAAATATAAATATTAACATCCTAAATATTATTATAATTGTAAATATTGAAATATACATATATGTTAAACAAGAAACATGTAATACATTAGATGTGTAAATATAAAATAGTGTATATAATATAGAAAGGAATTAACATAAATGATATAAACTGTAACTAATAGTATATGCAGCAATGGACTTAAGTCAGCAAATAAAAGCAGCGATGGAATTAAATATAGTTACCTTTTAACTTTAAAGTGATCAATTAGTTTGGAAAGGGCAGCGATCATGCTGTTAGGACGAGGGATCGACACTTAGAAAGGCAACAGAATGGAATAAGAACAGATTGGAGCAGACCAAAGAAGGAATTTTGGGGAATATAACAAAAGATACATTCATATGATATACTCAGAATTAGAGGAAGAAATATATGGGAAGAGGTTGGCTCAAGAGGAGATAAATGAAGACAAACGGTAAATCAATAAGGGAAGTAAGTTGAATAGAATTAATTATAAATATATAAATATATCTAAATATATATAAAATCATATAAAGTGATTATTGGAAGATGGAAATCAACTAGGAATAATTATCTATATATATATCTATGTATTTATATAAAACATATGTGTGTGTGTGTGTGTGTGTGTGTGTGTACACACACATATATATTATGTACGATTATGCAATAATGATGCTTGCAACAATTATTAATCCTTATCAGTAATCATTCTTTGAACTAACCTATTAGTTCTCTGTTGTACCCAAAATAAATTTTTGCTTCAATAAGGCATTTTGATCAAAATGGTCTAAATCATGTAAAATTACTGTTAAAAGTCCTTTTTAGGTCAAACAAAACATAGGCTTTTTGTAGGTTTACAACAAGGAAGATGCTTGCAAATTTATGAAAATATGAAAATTAGGGTTTTGTACCCCTGTTTTTAGGAAAATCCCTAAAAATAGGACCTTTCTAGAATTAGTTGAAAATGATTTTGATAAGATAATATGACTTCGCGATCACACTCGTCAAGTCAAAATCACCAAAAAGTTTGTTTTACTCTGGTGGGTCTACTTCATGTTTTCAGGAGAAAAGCTAGGATCTCCACAGCCATTAATGGCAGATGGCCAGTACTAGGTATCAAAATCTAAGCCTCAAAATATTCAACGAAGAATCCATGGTGAAAGATGCTAAAAAGATGCTCTGTGACGGAGGGGATTTTCAAAAGTGAAAAATGCTGAAAAATTGATCGAGTTTGGAAGATGCACGCCTTGCTACAAGGAAGAGGCTACACAGTCCATGCCTTAGCCATTTTTACAACACTCGTACACGCAACATGGTGAAGGTGATTGCTAAGATGCACACGTTTGCGTCGTTGACGACAATGCACAAGCTAGTCAAGCTACACGACAAATGCGAAACGCAAAGAGATGAAGATTTTCAAAGAAAAATGATGAAACTACAGCCAAAAGCGCCCCTGTTGGCCAGTGGCGCCCATGAATTCAAAGGGTCAAAGGCAGTCATCAAGTTTTGTAGAGACAGTCATCTCCTTCATAATTCTACTGGCTTTCTGGCGCATCGTCAAGGAAGATTCCCTGGTTCATTGATCACCGACAAATGGAGGCAGAGACGGAAGATGTTGTAAGCAAATATCATCAAAGATTGCAGTCAAGTAAGGAAAAAGCGCCCTTGTTGGCCAGGGGCGCCCATCATTTTGAGCCACCTATTGAGGTTTTCAGCAACTGCTTTCTCCAAGGCATCTGTTCAGCATCCTTTTATCTTCGCGATCAATCCAGTTGCAAGCACATAGGACCTGTTGAGCACTCACAAACGAAGATCAAGCGTAAAATGCTGAAAGCAAAGGTAGAATGAAAGACATGAATTGACTAAGTGTTAAGGAAAATGCGCCTTCCTAGAAATAGGTGCCCAACTTTTTGAGCAATCCGATGCAGTCTTCAAGATCCGTAACCTCCAGGAAGTCCTCCATCTTGATCAATCTCAGCAATGACACCATCAACAGGTTCAACAGATAGATCAAACATTTGACGACAAAGATCAAACTAGGGCTGTTCGTGAAAGGTTGCAAACTGAAAATGACAACACAAAAAGTCAAAGGCGCCCCTGCAGGCCAGGGGAGCCCATACTTTTGAGACCCCTAAATCAACTTTGACAACTTGTGAAGCCAGTCATCCTTTCCGGGACTAAACTGGTTATCCATCCCATGTTTCAGCAAGATCACCAGACTCATCAGTCATTGGTGATCTCAGATCAGAGCACTGAGGGTCAAACTGGAAGAATTGAAGAACACCCAAGAAACTGACTAAGTCTGGTGAAAAATGCACCTTCTTGGGAAAAGGCGCCCAAGAATTTGAGGCTTCAAGTTCAAGTTTTGAGCGTTGCAGCTCCCAAGCACACTTCTTCAAATTTGATTCAACTCTGCAATGGATTTGTTAGTAGCACCTCAAGATCAATTGAGCAACCAGATCAGAGATCAAACGGAGGTACTTCGTCACAGAAAGAAGAATGAAAAATGTTCAACTCCTCAACTTGGATGCCTAAAGTCAAACTAGGCGCAGTTGACTGGATTTGTCTATTTAGAAAGCCTTTTCATGTCTAAAATGTCTCCAAATTTGTGGAAATCAGTTATGTGAACTCTAGATTAGGCAAATTGACTCCTCACTCATGTGTTGGCACCCAAACTTGATGGATTCAACATCAAACACTATTTATCAAGTCTAGGCATCATTATTCATCATCTTTCTTTGCAGGTTGAAGCTCAAGAACAAGCATTTTTCCTCTACAATGTTTTTTTGAAGATCTGACAGAGGATTTTCTCAGTGTTCTTCATGTTTTCAAGAATAAGTTGCACAAAGGGACAGTTCATCAAGGCCTACATTTTGACGTGATTTTCTTGAAGGGTCCAAGAGGCAGTTGATAACTTCCAAACTTCTTCCTTTCTTTTTCTTCTATTCTTGTCTTAGATCTTCTTGCATATCCAAGTACACGGAGGTTTTTCATAGATTTGCCCTTCTGGGTATGATCAACACAACTTTTTCAACAAAACCCATGTGCCAGATTTTTCTAGAAAAAGTTGCCTTGCTACCCCTATTTTTTAGGGTTTTTGGAAAAAGTCAATTTCAAAAATCAGACAAACCCATGTGTCAGATTTTTTCGAGAAAAATAAGCCTCTGCTGCCTCTGAAACCTCTGCCCCAAAGGGCTCTTGCATGTATGAGGAAAACTAACTTTTTGGAATTTTTGACATTTTGGGTCCATTCAGAAAATTATTCTCAGCAAAACCCACGTCTCAGATTTTTTTCATAAAAAATACCTCTCGACAAGGCTATTTTTAGCAGTTGTAGAAAAGTTGTCCGAACAAATGCTGGAGCTTCCCGCAGAACAACATTAGCTATGTCAGCTGATATGATGTGCAAAGCACTTGAGAGATCAAGTGGAAGAATTTGTCATTAGGGGCCAGTGTATACTTGCAGAGCTGTACCAGCTAAGGTACAGAGCCCATGACCTTCACGCGGAGATTCGACAATCAGAGCAAGATCCAACAGAGAAGAGGCTTGCGGACGAGATCACTCTATCAAACTTGCAGATGGCGTACAAATCAGTTACCACAGAGGAGAACAAGCAACATCTTTACACTTGGAAAGAACATCTTGCATACAAAGTGAAAGCTTATGATACAAACTCTGTGGAATTGATTGAGTACTGACAGATTGTGCAGGTGTTATCAAGTAAGTAAGAACGTTGGTAACATCTATCCATTGCCTTTACCAGCATGAAGGAGGTGCATACGTTGAGCTAGCTGAGGTACAAACACAGCTTCAGGATCTCATTCGTAGCAGTTTCCGCGGGGATCTTATTGACTGCAGGTTAAGTTAGATCCCAGCCATATCAAATAAGCTAGATGACGCAGCTGCCAAGACTATTGAATATTAGGAGATTGCAGGTGGTGAGGAAATGCTGTGATGACACATCATCATCTTACGTAGTATCAGATGCCCAGATGCAAAGGCAGTCAATGACTGGTTAGAGGAATTGTTGACTCGAGCTGATGAGGTGTAAAACACCTAGTTAGGATGTCCTACCCCTCCAAAATAGCATTTATGACAACAAGAGTTAACTTGATACCTCTTTCCAAGTTAACTCATTGTCCCACTGATCATGCATGTCTATTCCCACTAATTGTGGATGTCTATTTTGGAGGCACTTTTTTATTTGGAGTTGTCTTTTAGTTTAGAATCAGTTAACTGAAGTAGACTTCCCAGTTAACTGTTAGGTTACCTACTTTTAGACATAGGAATAAATCTTGCTGATTGATTGGCAAGAACTCATTGTTAACTCAAGGAGACTTTAAGGTTGCCTACTCCTTTGAGTTTCTATAAATAAGAGCCTTGGGCTCATTGTATTTTAACTTTACTTCACGGCAGCAAAACGCTGAGCTAAAAAGCCTTTGACTTTGTTCGCTTAGTATATGTTCTTGAATTGTATTTGTTATAGCTAAACACTGCGTACAACTTGCATTCTTTCTATTCAGATAGGTATGTTCAATCGATGTTCATGTTTTATTGGTTGATCGCTTCTTGTGTGATTATCTCTTTGACACAAGTTGCTGTCCCAAAGTGTAATCTTTGATCGAAGTTGAGATAATAAATCAGGAGAGCCTTGGGCCTTTGATCCAAAAGTCTCAAAATCTGTCATTGTATGTTGTTCTTAATAATCTTTCTTTCGATCTACACCTCAGAAAGAGCATTGTCTCTCCTTAGGAATTTAGAGAGTAGGATTATCGTCATATGTTGTTTCTAGTAGTCTATCTTTCAGCCTATACCTTGGAAAGGACACAGTGCCTCCTTGGGAATCCTGAGATCTAGCCTACTGTTTGATGATTACTTGCATGAGTTTTATTTCGGCATAATTTGGAAGTTCAGAGCATTCAGAAGCATTCTAAGAGATAGTTCGTCCAAGTGATCGAACCATACCATTCTCGCTCCTATACCCTCTTGCTCTGTTTTTCTAGAGGAAATAGGATAGATTAAAAGTTAGCTTAGTTGTAGTTAAGATTTGTAGAAACCAGAGAAAACCTTAGCTGCAACGCCTGAGTTTATGCACCCTTGTGCTCTATTTTGCAAGTATGAGCAAGTTTGGTGGTGTTGTCATTGATGTCAACACAGTTCAGTATGTTGCAGATTGTACATGTATAGTTGAGATGCTTTTGAGATGTTGTGAGTACATGGAGCTATCTTTATGATGTTGCAGATGTGCTGAAATGATGAGTTTCTAAGTGCTTTTGAGAAAATTAATAAATAGAGAAGTTAGAGTTATGAATGTGTTTAGAATGTGCTCCAGTATGTGCTCCGCGTTTCTCCTGTGTTGATCCTATGCTTGTGTGGATCTGAAGGTTTGCTAATGGTGATCTGATGGTGATATCTCCTGAGTTATAGCTTTTGGTTCGATGGGATGTGAAAGTTACATTCATCGGTGTGTGAACTGTTCTGGCAGAGTTGGTCTTCTGTGGACTAGGAGAAATGTTTCTGCTCCACAGTACTCCTCTGTTCTATTTCAGACCTTGCAGTTTTGGAATGTGTCTTATAATGGTGTTCTATTGGTTTTGGAAATTTTTTTTTTGTTTGGTGATCCAGAAGTCAAGTATCAGAGTTGTATGTGTTTGCAGTTTGCACAGTCCAGATGGACTGATGGAAGGAGTTCAGTGTTCAAAGATTGTTGCACTTGCTGCGGATGTATCTGAAGGAACCTGAGATGTGTTCTCGTGCATAAGGAAGTGTTTTGCGTCTTCCGCGTGTTATCTTCTTGTTGGGAAGCATGTACATCAATGATCATTTGTGTTTTCATTAGGTTTGGCCGACTTGGTGTTTACACTTCATTTGAAGAATTAAATTTAATTAACGAAGTGTGTGGTTGATTCGAGACATTATCTTTTGGTCTTGGATAAATGTTTTATTGGTCCACTCTCATTCTTTTCCATCGCGGGAATGTTGAGTTGCCGACCTAATTTGAATTTATGAAATGAAGCTTGTGGTCGACCTTGGAGAAAGTTTCTAAGGTTGAAGATGGTATAAATGCAAGTCGAATTGCGAAGAATTGGATGTAGATGCAAAGTGATGAAGTAAGCCACAAATCAAAAGAGCAGAAGTGTGTGAAAGTGAGTAGAGACAGCAGTACTTCATTGTGTTAGATTCCTGAAGACAATGAGTTGAAGGTTTCTGCAATCTTCTGATCAAGGCTGCGGATGTGTTAATTGCTGTGGTGGATCTTTTGTTCTCTTTTGTATCAGTTGGCAGTGAACCTCCCTGTTGGACAGTGAGTCCTTTCTATAGGCAGTGAGCCTTTGTATTTGGACAGTGAGTCCTCTTTTGGGCAGTGAGCCTCTGTATTCGGTTTTATAATATCTTTATATTGTAAGTTAATCCTCACCGTGATTTTTCCCTCATTGGGTTTTCCACGTAAAAATCTAGTGTTCATTGTGTTGAGTTTTCTTTCTGTTATCTGCATTTCATGTTCATACTTAATAACAAAATAGTGTGGTTGTGGAATTGATAAGTGTTGAAGTTTTAAGTTTGAATTGTTGTGACAACTGATTCACCCCCCTTTCTCAGTTGTCCTGCGCCTTTTAACACTCTGCCGCTGAGTAAAAAAGATAGGAACTTAGTGTGTTTTACTTTTATGCAACCATCAACAAAAGAGGGAACTTCCCCTCCATAATTTGAAGAGCAGTTAATTCTGTGCATAGCTGTCCGTGTCCAATAAGCACTATCTTCTGAATATAAAAATCATGGATTAAGGAAGAAACATACAGACCAAGAACAAGAAAGAAATCAATTTTGTTCATCATAGCATAGTCCTATTACTAGATATAAACATATATTCAGGTGTATTTTTTCCAATAATTGTTTACATGTGTATGCATTTTCCATGGATAATAAAGTATGTTTAATGTATAATATTTGATGATAAATATGCGTGAGTGTCTGAAACCTACCTTGTGGGAAGGGCTTGGGGTTAAGTGGTAAGAGTTAAAAGAGCCCACTTGTGACCTTTGCCCAATCACACAAGAAGGAAGGGCCTGGGGTGAAATGGTAAGTGCCAAAAGAGCCCACTTGCGACCTCCGCTCAATCCCACAAGTTGGCAAGTGTCTTTAGGGGGTTGAGACATTGATGGTGAAAGCAAATACAAGCCACCAAGGGGGAGGGCTGTGGTATACACCCTCTTAGGCTTGCTATGGAAATGGCTTCAGGCAGACTCATCATGTCCCTTCTCCCACAATCCTAGTATGTTTGCATTGTTGATAATCTATGAATGTGATGTAATTGTCTAACTCTCAGAAGCATGTACATATCTTTGCATATATTGTTCATGTGGTGATTGTAGGATTCAAACCCAAGATTGCATCATTAAAGAAATATTTATTTGGTAAGATGAACCCCTAACCCTAATTCGTAGCAATTTGTGATTTGTGGGAAAAATCTAGGGTGAATCAAGAGAGGGAAATTACACATCTTCACATCTATGGAATATAATTGTCTCAAGATAATGTTGAATGCATTCAAATGCTTTGCAACAATCTCCATCATTCATCAATAAAGAATACAACTTATTTTGTAGAAAAAAAGATTATTTACCAAAGATTTTTTTTAGTATAGTTTTCCCAACTTCTTCCAGAGGAGTGCGATGAAGACTTCTCTTGAAACATCAAGGAGCATCGTTTCTTATAAACAAAGCCTAATGAGGCTTCTCACTTTTTGGTCCAACACTTTCCAATCTTCATTAGTCATGGCTGAAGGTTTTGAACCAAAAACTACAAACCATAGATTTCTATCGACATGTAGGTCCCCCATCTTGAGCTTCTAGAACTTGAAGCTGGTTCCATTGAACTTCTTGACCTCAATCCTTGCATTAGAGCTTGCCATTACTTTGTACCATGGGAAATAGATCCTCCTATGCACAACTCCCATTCAAGCAAGAATTAATTTCAAACTAGTCCTCTCACAAATCGAACAAGTTGACCAAGCTTTGATGCCAAGCGAAAGAAAATAATACACCAGAATACAACAATTTGTTACTTAATTCTACGAGGAAAACAATAAAATTAATCCAGCTCTAAAAACAATATCCACAGAGTAGTGATATTTAGAGAGAAATAAAGAAGAGAAGAATGATAAAAATAAGAGATACCTTGGAAAACCAATAGAGGGGGGAAACCCTAGCGAGAAGAGAGCTTTATTGTATTAACAACAATATAAAGATTACAATACACTTCCATAAGAGATTCCTTGGAAAACCAATAGAGGGGGTAAACCCTAGCGAAAAGAGAGCTTCATTGTATTAACAACAATATAAAGATTACAATACACTTCCATAAATGAACTCTTTTTAGAAGATCTTTGATTGTCAATTGAGGAGACAATCCAAGAACATAACTCTGCAATGCAATCTTCAACACACTTGAAAAATCATGGGCCAACCAACATGATACCTCATACAGACAAAGATAACCATATTGAATGAATAAACCACTCACCCAATACTTTTTTATACAGGCAAGTAGCTCACTTGGAAACCGTTAGTGGTATCTGAAACAATGGGCTAGCCAACATGACACCTCATTAGGTGGTTCCATGAGTTGGTACATATTCCCAAAAGCTCTCAGAAGTATTCCAAGATGTGTCCAAACAAGTTTACACATTACAACAACCATAACAAAAATAGATGATCCTATCTTAATGGTTTTGTCTTCTCCTCAACAATTTGTTACATCTCAACCAAATTTGTTCTTATGCGTCTCCTTGTAGTTTTGTCTTTGAGGACACCTAATCAACATTCCATGCAACAATATTATGCAAGGTGTACAACACCTTCCTGACAAATGTCTGCATCTGTCAAGGAATTTCATAGGATAAGTGATTTGTATTTGGGGCTACATTTGTTAGCTTGTTGATATTTCTGGTTAGTATTCTGTAACAACAGTTGTAAAAGCTTTCGATTAATGTCATATGGGGTTGTTTGTTTATTTATGGATTGTTAAACAACATTTCATTATTTTGTCCAATGAAGTTTCTTGAGTTTTTGAATTGCATTTAATTGAAACTGTAGCTAGACTGATGGGATCTTGTATGCAGTTCTGGTTCTCTGCTTTGGTTGATTCATATGTAGTTTTTAGGCTTCGATTTACATATATGCTTCCTCATTTGTTTAGGTTTTGACTCTGCCACCAATAGGTGAAGATATCAGTCTTTTCTTGGTTATTTGATGAAAATTTTACAGTGATATATTTGTTGTCCTTTGTAAATTATTTGTAATTTATGTCCTACTAGTTTGCATAAGCTTAGTAATACTTTGAGAGCCTACATTTGTTTGCACATTCTTCAAAATTTTATACACTTTTGGAGTTTTCAGGTTACAAATGAAGCATGAAATTATGAATAAATTAACATTTGGGGATATTAATCTGGTTTCACATTTTGAGATGTATTTGTTGAGAGATTTGCGGTCTAAAAGATTGGTAAGCCAACATAATGAATATGTAGTGACAACCTTTTGAGGTATTATCATTATGCAAAGGGTATTGCTAAGCCGTGTACTTAGTTTATTTATTTATTCTACAAGATCTCTCGGAACACTCTTGTTGGCCTTAGCAGAGCTAGAAGAGTTTCTTGCTCTTGGTAGTTGGCTAGAACTGCCCATAGTTTGATCATGAATCCAACATGATTACCTAGCTTGACATTGTTGAGGGGCAATTGAAGACAATTTTTTTGCCTTTTAAAACCACAGCAGGGGTCTGGGGGTGGCAGCCCTTGGGGGCAATGTCACTAGAGTGTGCACTATCACGATACAAGGTGGGGTTGAGGGTCAACCTCTTGTTGCCAAGACCAAATTAAGCCCTCGGAGGCCACATGGACCTTTATGGTGCATGCCTTTTTTTTAATGATTTTATCACTTAAACAAGCTCCAAAGCCTTCAAACAATGCTGGTGTTGAGGCCACAAAATGAGATTTTGGCATTAAA
The DNA here is from genome assembly GCA_007258455.2 of Sequoia sempervirens. Lineage (NCBI taxonomy): Eukaryota > Viridiplantae > Streptophyta > Pinopsida > Cupressales > Cupressaceae > Sequoia > Sequoia sempervirens. The sequence goes on along the minus strand of VDFB02086081.1, from coordinate 300,526,305 downwards.
TTGAAAAAAACAAGTATTTTACAAGCAAATTGAAAAACTGTGGTTTATTTGTTTAAACTGGCCTCAAGAATTATGCTAGTAATGAGAGGGAAAAATTGACAGCCTCGGGAATCATGGCAGTGATTAAAAGAAAATTGGAAAAATATTAGAAACAGTCAATTTTATATAAGCATACTTGTTGCAGCGATTTATTCATGACTTAATGGCCTTTTTTGCTTTCCAAAAGAATTGGCAATCCAAGCTGATTCAGATCGCAAACATGTGCAATTGCAAAATTTTCACATTTTTTTGGTGATTTCTGCTAGTATGATGTTTACATCTGTCAGAGTTACTTTCTGAAGTTCATTGGTCCACACTGTGAAATTTGCAATTGAATGCATTGGTCCATCTTGTGAAGTCTGCAATTTCTTACTTGAATCGGTTATGTCCTGGCAGTGATGGGGGGAATTTGATCTTCCATATACAAAGAAACTGTAAGTTTCAAATGACAATGTTCTTTTTTGTAAGGCCATTCTGACAAGTATTTGTTTTGCATTAGTCACAATGAAAGGTTATGCTTAGATTAGCTCACAAGCTATTGCAAGCAATAATAAAACTGAGAAAAACTGATGCTACAAATTAAGAGCATTTGTCCTTAATATTTGCTACCGAATTTGGTGAAACAAGTTTATGTGAAAGAACTAAGCCTGTCCAAGCTGCAAAAGAGGAGAGATCCATCTGCACGAGACCTATACATACCCAAAATATCTGATGACCTGCTTGGAAAAAAATGGTAGTGGTTTTAATCAGCACAAGCCAGGTTTGTGTGGGCATCTGCTAATATTCTATTTGTCTTAATTAGCACATCTACCAGATACTCAAGATAATCATGATTCTTTGACATGAATATTTTGCAGGATACAAATACATTTGTGGGTAGAAATGTTGCCCTTTGTGCATTTTGCATGCTAAATAATAAATGATTAATAAGTTGTTAATATCCTCTAGATGAAGCTATAAGTTATATTTGTTAGTTTTGAAGAGTTATGTGAAAAAAATTATTATAGAAAGTTGTGATTGGGAAGTCTCTTATTAAATAAAAAATAACTTTTGTTATCAATAGAATTTGCTAGTCCCCTAATCTGCCACTTAATGTATTGAATATTGTATTGTATCCATTTGTGCACATGCATGTAATGTAAATGTAACATCAGACTGTTTTGTATAAGGGCTTATATTACCATGGGAAATACCACAAAGATATGTATCAGTTCGAGGGTATAGAGATAAACATGCAATCAATAATGTTGGTGTGATGAATGCATCCTCCCTTAGTGATATATTCATTGTGCCTATATAAGAAGAGCTTCCTTATGATGCAGTGGTAATTGTGGTTGTTGCTATTGATTGTTGATGAATAGAAAGGATCCCTGTTGCTCTATATTGTGTTCTCCTTTTGTTTTCTTTTGTTATGTTATAACTAGTTTTGACTGCATTCATGTTAATGTTGCACACCAAGTCTTTTCGTGTCGTGTCAACCCTTTTATATAGAGTGGTATAGGGTAACCATTGCTTGCCTTTGGTAAGCAATCTGTAGACTTATATGCTGGTAGGACTGGATGATAAATGTGGTTATTGTGTAGTTAAACACTGCATGGAATAGGTAGCAAGAGGAACATACTGGCATAATGCCAGAGAAGTTGCATGGTTGTGAGCTGTACAACTCTTTGTACAAAGTTTATTTTACTGAACTACCAGAGCAGTTGTTCAAATGTATCATTGCATTGATAAAACAATGGAATTTACACAAATAATAGATTGAGTGGACTGCAAAGAAGATTGCCTGATTGCAAGCATTGGATACTGTCTGGACATGCTTGGTAGGTGTCATCGTGGATTTCATTCCGATGTTTACCTCCTTTAATTCTGTAGTTTTCTGGCCATTCAAAGTTGAAGTTTGCAAAGCATATTGAGGGCAGTGAACTTTTGATGCATTTCTTGCATTGGTCGGAGGTTGACGGGGAGCCTCAATAGGCAGTGTTGGTGAGAGTGGTTTTTGTGGTTTGTTTAAATAATCCGCTGAGTGCTTTGGTATCAAATGGGGTGGTTATGAATAGCATTTGATAGGTTGATCTAAAGAACAATGCTGTTGTACCCATTATATCTGTAGTTGGTAATGTGTGCACTTGCAGTTCTTGTCTGCTGATCATTAAGAAAGGAGAAAGTAATTCATCGTTGAATCTGCTTTTTCTTGAACTTCTTGGATGTGGGCCATGTGGCTATTTATAGCACTTGTTTGGGAAAATCATATAGGCTGAGGAATTTTACCTGCTACAATAACTGTTGGCACAAAGAGCAACGTGGTTTGTTTCACAAAGCAAATGTTTGATCTTAAAGAACACTTGTTTAATCTTCCTTATTAATATGTAAAACATTTATAACAGAAGGATTCACAATTGCATGAGTTCTTTGACTAGATAAATCCAGATATCTGAGACTATGATTGAAGATCGTTTTGGGTTGGAACATGGAAGTGAAGCCTGGTATGGTTCATTAGACATGCATTACAAGTGGCTGCTGCAGTACAGGATAAGTCCCTATTTTTGCAGATGGGGTGACAACATGCGTGTTCTGACATACACTTGTCCATGGCCTGGTAATACTTACAGAGTTCATGTGTCTATCTGTTACTATTATTTATGGAAAGATAAATTGAAAGCAGTTTTGTTTTCTGGTTGGTAATATAATCTCCTTTTTTGGGTTTGGTAGCTGATCATCCAAAAGCAGAAGAATATTATTCTGATCCAAGATTAGCAGTTTATGCAGTACCATATGCACCAGTACTGTCAAGGTAACTTTTCTACTGCAAAATTCCTTGGCTCTTGGTTTTTAATTTTTATGGAAGGATGTCATTTTGAAGTCTAATGGGAACTGTTTTCTTGGTCTCTTATAATTTAATCACAGTACCTATGAAGCAAAAGATGTACTGAGGAAAGAAATTGAAATTCTAAAGACAAAACCTCATTGGAAAAAATCATACTTTTATTTGTGGGATGAGGTATGTGTGGCAATTCCAAACTACTGAATTCAACATTTGAAATCGTTGTCATTTGTGTAGGATAATATCTTGTTGAAATTATCTATATTGTCACGTGTCTGATATCTTTAGCTTTTGAATTTTCTTCATGATAATGATTAAACTAAGCTCATTTGGTGCTGTAATTTGGCAGCCTCTAAACTCGGAGCAGTATGACATGATTCGCAGCATGTCCAGTGAAATAAGATCGCTTGCTCCAGATGCCCGTGTTTTAACGACTTATTATTGTGGTAAGTTAGCAAGGTAAAGATGTAATGCCCAATTTTAAATAGGACATTGGCAGGGTAAAAAAGAGACCAAACAAATTTTATTCGTGCTCACAAATACTACACAAATAGTGTTGCGATGCACACACTAATGCACAAATGTCATTGTCTCTATGACAGTGCTAGCACAGGCACCCAAACATGCATACTGGTAACACACATGAAGAGAGATACAATGCCATCTTGACAAGGAAGAAGTGGTAAGCATTTCAATACAGGACATTCCCAAAGCAAAAGCATAACAGACACTTCTAGCGGCACATTACCAAATCAATCTACTAAAAAGGTACACAACACATGTGACATTAACACGCACGGCAGTGGAAAAATACAAGAAGGAGACATAAAACGGTTATTTGTTTAGATTCATCAACCGGGGTGAATAGATGAGTCAGATTCAATAAGAAGGAAGACTTGAAAAGGAAGAAGTGGTAAGAACCTCAATACAGCACACTCACAAAACAAAAGCATAACATACACTACTAGAGAGCTATCACCAACTCAAACTTCTAAAAAGGTACACAACACATGCGGCATTAACACACACCGCAGCAGATAATTACAAGGAGGAGACGCCAAACGGTTCTTTCATTAGATTCATTAACTAGGGTGAAGAAATGAGTGAGATTGAATAAGAAGGAAGACTTGAGATGGAAGAAGTGGTAAGCATCTCAATACAACACACTCACAAAGAAAAGGCATAACACACACTACCAGAGAGCCATCAACAACTCAATCTACTAAAAATGCATGCAACATATGGGACATTAATACACACCACAGCCAAAAACTACAAGGAGGAGACACCAAACAGTTCTTTCCTTAGATTCATTAACCGGGGTGAAGAGATGAGTCAGATTCAATAAGAAGGAAGACACCTTAGCAAGAGTCGTACAATGATCATTTAGATTTTATTGATCTATTGATCTCATCGATTCTTTCAATAGCATTGAGAGAATTCAAGAGAGATGGAGAGGAGATGAGTCAGATTCAATAAGAAGGAAGACACCTTAGCAAGAGTCCTACAATGATCATTTAGATTTTATTGATCTATTGATCTCATCGATTGTTTCAATAACATTGGGAGAATTCAAGAGAGATGGAGAGGAGATGAGTCAGGTTCAATAAGAAGGAAGGCGCCTTAGCAAGAGTCCTACAATGATCATTTATATTTTATTGATCTATTGATCTCATCGATTCTTTCAATAGCACTAAGAGAATTCAAGAGAGATGGAGAGGATACTTAATAACCACACTCAAGAGAAACACATCATTTTAGAGAGAGAGAGAGAGAGAGAGAGAGAGAGAGAGAGATCATGCATAAGACATGGAACTAGGAACCTATCAATATACACAAAGTAGAGAGAGAGAGAGAGTCATCCCCATAACATCAATCCTTTCAAAAGAATTCAAGAGATATAGAGAGAATCCTTTCATAAGCACACTCAAGAGAAACATATCATTTCACAATTACAACATGGACTCAAAAGTAAGAACTACCATTCCTTTGATAATAAGAGAGAGATCAAGAACTATCATGCATAAGACATGGAACTAGTAGAGATAGTGGTCATCAAGACCCAAAACCTATCAATACACACAAAGCATTTAAACCATTATCTAACGTCTATCTTTTCTCCAATTTCACTTGCACGAGAGATGGAACACTAGGGAGGTTCTTTGGCTCACTTAGTTGAAACAAGAGAATGTCTATTCTTACACAAGAATACATTTGCAACCAATAACATAATGAGACACTTAAAGAATCATAATTGAACATTTTAGGTGAAGACGAGACAAAATAGGTCTTAGGGATCAATTTTCATCTTTTGAACCTTCTTGAAAATTCAAAATTTCACTTCCTTGTCATTGTTTTCCCTGTTAGCAATGGCGTTTTTCCCTTGTCAAAGGGGCAACCAAAGTGTTTGCTTGGTCAAATAGGAGAACAATCTTTTCGTAGACAAGAAAAATGACACTATCGGAAAGTAGCAAGCATGCAAAAATACTCATTTTCCAATATTTCTCCCAATGCAAAAGGGAAATGCTCACCTGCAACATTGCTATGGTAGCAATACAATTATACTAAGATTCATGGAAGGAAATCATTTCTACAAGCTTGATTGCATCTGTAACAACAAACATTTTAACAAACTAGGAAAGAGGCTTTGGAAACACAAATTTTTATGTAATTTTTGACTATTTCAATCTACAATAAACACATTATGCCATTGAATTCTAAATGTTATCAACTACACAAATCCAAGACACAAAATATTGGAAACCAACACTTTTAATTTTGCATGTTAGTTCACATTTCTTTTTACTATAAAGAAAATGGCCGTTTTTGTTCAAAACACATAACATGAATGATATTAGAAGTTTACGTATTAACCCATAAAACACATGGATTGATATGTTTCAATTTGATCTAAAAGCCCAAACGAGATGATTACCTGCAATTTACACATTTGCTCAACAGAGGATGTACTCACCATTCTATCATTACCATTATCAAGTGCAATAGATGTCTATGCCACTCTAGGCAACCCTCAAGCTATGGAGGTGGACAATGGATACACCACCACCAAGGACTTTCTCAAGCACACACAAATGTCTCACACAAGACTCAAGAATCCATACAAGGGTCTATTACAAGACTCACCAAATGATTCATGTTCAATTTTCTCTTACAATCTTCTCATGGCTTCTCACAAGGAAATCATATAAATGAGCTATTGTTAGCTCCACTCAAGAATTGATCACAATCACACAAAGGAACCACAAGAGTTTTTCATCAAGATGCCTCAGAAACCATTTAGTCTCAAGACTGAAATCTACAAAGTTCACAAAAGTTTACTCTCAAGTAACCATGGACTCAATCAAATATCCAATAATCAAAAGAACAAGGGTTTGAACCCAATTATTCAACACAAGGCTGAAACAAGGAAAATATTGTTTCACAAATGATGAGTGAAACACTCGAATAAACTAGATTAAAAAAAAAGATAAATTGTAGAAAAAGAGACCTTTTTTTTGAAATTTAAGGGCATTTCCATATCATAGAGATATAGAGAGCAAATAAAATAGAGTTTAACCCATGAATTGTAGATAATAGGATTTTGTTGTTTATATTCATATCGCTGATTACATTGCATTGCACAAAGCATACTTCATAGTGCATAAAAATAACTAGATGGTTACAGTTGACAAAATGTCAATTACAAGATAGTTTGTACAAAGTCAACCTATAAACTAAGTACAAAGTTCCAAAAAATCAAATGTAGCCAATGACTCTTGCTACTACAAATAGAGCTATGCTAGAGGGCTGTAGGTCTTGGTGATGAAGCTTCTGGTTCAAAGCTTTTCCTAAGTCATTCAACCTCATGACTATCCAGGATGGCTGCTAGGATATCAAAATCCTCAGGCTGAAGAAAGTCATTAAAAAGACAGTTTTCCTTTGCTGAGAAAACATTATAAATTACAAAATGGGAATCAATTGGTTCATAAGTGTGATTTAACAGTACTTGCAATTTCTAGAACAATGTCAAAGAGAACTATATGAAGAGTGTGAAAGGGAAATTATATGACAAAGGAAGCAATCGCAAAGTTCAACTTAGTAGGTTTTGAATCAAATAGCTCAAGATAGAGTAATAGAAAATGTTTTTGAAACAAAATCTTAAATCTCAAATGACCATAAATGATATTGAAACGTTCTCATTGATAACTATTTTAGCATATTTGTAAAAGAGTAAAGGGAGTGTTAAATATTTTTCCATTAGATAATAAAGATTTGCTAGTACAAAAGAAGAGAGCCACTATTTGAGCCACAATTTTAGCTATTATTATTCAAGTAAATTTTCCTTGATTTTGTGTATAAGTGGATGATGGAGTTAAAAACATTGATGGACTTTGAGTTGAGAATTTGAGAGATTATAGGTACAAGTTTTAATGGAAAATCAAAGCGCGGGGAACATTCCCTTTAAATGGGACAGTTGTTGTTGAAATCTATTTGGATTGTTAATGAGAAAATATATGAGGCTTGCTTTGGGAGGGATTAAGATAAGCCCACAAGACTAGGGCATGACTTCTCTAAAGCGTTCATGTATTGCTATTGTACTCCTTGGAGGCCTTCTGAACCTCCATGTATATGACGATCCTAAATGGAATGTAGTTCCCTAACTAGTGCAAGGCATGCATTTAAGCAGTGAGTTTCACCAATTAACAAAGCATTAAGCCTATAAAATATATAGGAAATTTAAATATAGCCAAAACGATCCTTCATTTTGATATAAAATACTACTACTACTACTACAATTTATTCTTTTCAGCACTACAAGCTAGTTTCTACCTTTCTGATGGGAACCATTCTGTTTCTGGTTCCACAATGTCTATATACTATTAAGTAATATGTATATGCTTATGCTTCCCACTTGATTATACAATTGTTACTACCCTACCCACTTATCATTAAAACTTGATGGCTAGTGTTGAATTGAAGCTCCAAATTATCACACTTTGTTAGCATCTGGAAAGGAAATTTGTCCCAACCTAACCTTGATAATTGAAACAACCACCTTGGTATTATTGTTGACAATTGAAATGTTAAAATTCTTTTTGAATAGTTAAGATCACAAGAATTCCAAGAAACAAGCCTCTTTAGGTTGATATCAAGCCAATAGAGTTTCGTTTCAGTTTAGTCTGGCTTTCTATATTTAATTTTGACAAGTAGTCTTATAAGGTTCAAAAATATTAAAAAAATAAGATAGAGGCCTTACTTAGTATTTCTGATATTGTCTACTATTTCCCACTAAATTGTGTCTTTGGATTTATATACATGAAAAGCATTACTACGAGCCTAATGCAAATGATAGTAGTGTGGAATATAGAGAAAAAAGCAGCACATCTCTTAACCATTCCATGTTAATGTCCTTAACATCAAACATAGAAGCACACCAAAGAATGTGTCTCTATTTTAATATCCTTAACATCTATTAGAAATATACATCCATTCAAGGTCACCTACTTGGGATTTTCCTCAGCAACTTGATGAAATTTAGTAAATCTTTGATAGTGAATTGCGTCCTGACGGCCTACACTCATTTTTGTGCTAAAAATCAATGAAAAAACCCAATTAAATAGCGATTTTGCTTGGTTAGGGTTTCAAGACTGGCTGGCTGGGTGACTTTTTCACAATTTTTTTGCAATTTAAACCCTTCAAAATAGTTGAACATTATGGCTGATTAAATCGGGATTTTTTGGGGAAAAAATCGTTTCGGATGGAGATGTTTAAAAAATCAGGATTTTTGCGATTTTTTGAGATTAATGCTTATATGGTTTTCTGGCGGTAGCTTGTCCTTGATAAAATGGAGAGATTATTCAAGGATCCTAGAAACCTCTATAACTAAGTTTTATCAGTTATATCTTTTGGATATTTTTCAAATTGTTTTAGCACATGAGGTTGTAGATGAATTCTTCCTTGTTTAATATCTAAGCTGAGAAAAAATTATTTCATATAATCCTATCTTCATTTTTGAAGCTGACAGGACAAGTTCATGTTTGAACATAGGATTATAGAATTTTTTAAAATATTCCAGGTATTGGTTGATATTTTTACTGAATAGTGAATACTAGAATATCATCTATATATATAATAAATATAAATACTAATAAAAAAATTCTGTCCATTATTTTGTGGAATGAACAAACGTTTTTTAATATAACATTTACTTAGCCTATTATAATTTGTCTCCATTCTAGCCTTTGCTCTTTTAATTCCTAAATCTTTTTAAAAATATAATACTTGAGAAGCCCATTCACTATGACTTTCTTTACTCAAACATTTTTTGAGCAAATCTTTTATGTCAGCTTCTGCATATTGTACATGTGTAGGGGAGAAAATTAAGCTATTAGCTTAAAATGAGAAATGTCCTATTTTATCTTTGTCTATGGGAAGACTTAACATAATACTTTTCTTTTGTTTAAAATGCATTTGACATTCTGTGTATAAAATCTGAATTCTTTTTTTGTGATTTGGCTTAAGACTTTATTATTTTTCAATCATTATCAGCTATGGTTCTTACAATCTTGTTGGTTGAAAATTTTGTATACCTTGAGGATATGCAAAATTGTGGTTTCAACCACAGTGTGTGAGATAAACTCTCCTATTTAAGGGAAGGCTCCCCCTTTTTTGTCTATTTTAACAATTCAGAAATACACTCTAATTATAAATCTATTCTAAATCTGGGTGAAACTCTGTCTTTTTCCCTTTTTCCAGAAAAGACACTTATTCTTTTTTCTTATTTCAGAAAAGAATCATAGCTGAAAACATAAATGATTTATGAAGTAAACAAATAAAGAAGCAAAGTTTCCATAAAGGCACAAAGTCCTCCGTTGCTCCTCCGGGACGGGAAAACAAATTGAAAGCACAAAGTCTTTGACAATTTACTCTCCTATCAACCTTTTTAGATGATTTTCTGGTAACCAAGTACAGTATGTAGCAGCTCAAAATAGAAAATAAAAGCAACACAAAGTTTGCAAGTTACCCCCTTTGTTTGAGTGTTCTATAATAGCTTCAAACATGACAAACAGCTCAAAGTCTGTAGTATCAAATCTGAAAACCATTCTAAAACTCCACACTCAATAAGCAGCTCAAAGTCTGCAGAATTGAGCTTGAATCCCTCTTGTATAACACCACAAAACTCACAATCAATTCCAAATAATGTCATCACATCACAATCTGTACCAACACAAAGTTTGGAAGCAATTTGTTTTCTTTATTGATTGCAATTTGATTTACATCTAAACTCAAAGTCTCAGAATGCATACACAAATTGGCAGAATTTTGTTGCATTGCCAAAAGATACCCTATTACAATAGAGCCCCTCAAGTATTTATAGGAGGGAGGTCTGGAGAGAAAGGTGGAAGGATCTCAACAAACTTGAGAAAATCTCTCAACCGATAACTAATTGCAATTGACTTATTCAAAATTACAATCTTATTGTAATTTGATTACATGCAATTACATTTTACAAAAATGTAAGTGAAAGAAACACTTGCAATTGCAAAACTTGTTTTTACATATACTTTGTAGAAAGTAAAATACATAAAACAACCTAATATTTTCAACTTGTCTCGTTCCTAGCTCTGAAAGATAAGAACTTGCTGATAATTTCTTGCAACTCAGCTGGATCAAGGCCTAGTGTGTTCTTGGCAACTGCAATCTTATCACAGGCTTGGAGTAGTACCATTTCTTTAGGAAGTTCTTCTCTTCGTTGCGTCTTTTTTCCATGCTTGATTTACTTTGCCCCTAGATGGTTTCATGAGGATTATTAACCTTCGAGCTGCTCCATGAATTACTATTGTATCTCTTCTTCTTTTGTTCACTGATGAAGAACCCATAACACCTTACTCAAGATGAAATTGTTATAAAACAATGCCCATGCCTTGATTTGTTGGTTTGATAGATCATGTGTGCAAACAAGACTGACAAGGGAAGGGATAAATTGATGCAAAAATGGGCTCACAAGTGAATTTCGGGTTTTGGAAGGCTGACAGCAAGTAAGGTATAATCGGGATTTTGTGAAGCCATTGCAAGTTTATTTCCTTGTGCTAACTTGTAGTTGCATTTTAGACAAAAATGCCCTACTTGCAATTGATTGGAAAAATTCCGATTTGCTTTCTAGGGCATTTTTATTCTTTTCTTCTTTTCTAGAAAATGGTAATGAGATGGAATGAAATGTGAATGGAATGAACAAAAGGAGAATGAAAATGTATGACGGATGAAATGAAGGGCAGAAATGGAGGAAAAAACATCCTTTTTATTAAAATGAAGAAAATGCATTTCCAATAATGAAAAAGTGTTTTAATACAAGACGTTTTCAATGGATATGGCGAATGAAGGACGTGTGAAGTGGAGAAACACATTTTCAGCCATACACGTTTTTTTTATAATATGCAATCTCAATCTCCATAGAAAGGCAACCCAAGAACAAAAGATTTAAAGCAACAAAAACAGAAAAATAAAAAGAAACAAAGAACATACCTGCAACAAGAGTTTACAAGCCAAAATAAAGAAAAATAAATAAATAAATAAACCCTAGGCGCCTTGAGTAAACTCAAATCTGCAAAAACATGGCAATGGTAGAGCAAAAATGGGGGATTTAATAAAGTTGCAGACCTTGCCAAGTGTTCTTCATGCCAAAATCTCTTCAATCGGGGTACATATGAGCAATATCAAGCTACAAAATTCACAAAAACACTTGCAAAACTCATTTCGGGTTTTTTGATGGTCATTGCAAGTGAAAAATAACATGTAAAACTTCATTGCAAGCATTTCGGGTTTTTTGATACTCATTGCAATTTTACATTTTGTCAAATAGAAGAAATCGGACCTTTTAGCTCATTTGACAATTTCATTTTAATAAAAAAAAGGTATTTTTAGACAACTTAAGCAAAATCGGAACTTTTGGAAGTTTTAGCAATTTTGCTTTTTGCAATTTCGGGATTTTTTGGACATTTAGCAATTTCGGAACTTTTGGAAGTTTTAGCAATTTTGCTTTTTGCAATTTCGGGATTTTTTGGACATTTAGCAATTTTGGAACTTTTGGAAGTTTTAGCAATTTTGCTCTTAAGCTTAAATTTCCCTATTCTGCTGAGTTGCCTAAAAAACCCGAATTTGGTCAAAAAGACACTAAAAATGACTCAGAATTTCATGAAAACGGACGAGAGTGAGTGAAAAATGTTAGCCAAAAGGACTATAGACCCAAAACTGAAATTTTCTAACCTTTTGCACCTCGTAAAACGTGCCTTAGAAGAGAAAATCTTCAAATTCTATCAAAATTTTGATAGGTTATCCCAATTTTTAACAAGTCAAAAATGAGGGACAACAAATCTTTATCACTAACAACCATATTAATCTGCTTATAACCTGGTGTGTTTACTTTTATATTTTGCATTACAGGAAAAACTTATGTGTGTCCATTAACTGTAGGACTTACATGGAATCTATATTTAGTATAATGATAACAGTGCTGAAATAGCTTGCTATCTGCCAATAAGTTTGTTGTTTGTTTTTCATATTGCCAAAAATTACATTTAGTCTGTGTTTTCTATTTTGATATGAATACTTTTTACACATCTGTCTTGTGCAAACATATTATTGTCTACATCTTTTTGAATTTTCTTTTATCTTTTGCTTCAGTAGAGATGGTAGTTCATTATATTTATCCAGACTTGTCATAGCAAGTGTCACTAAAACTTGTATAGGACACAGGTGAAAACTTTATGCTATAATATATAATTAAATAATTGTTTTATCATCAATATTTTGCATAGGTGAGTTTTTAGTTTGTTGGACACAGTATTCTAAGGGAGGTATACCAAGATTTTTTTCTAAATCCCTTGTGTTTCTTGCCAGGGTTCTTGCTTTTCTTTAGAACTACTAAGTTCATTGATTTGTTTTGAAGTCTGACTCACTATTGATTTAATATTTGTTTTCTATTTTTATGCTATTTCCATGTTTGTTTATATTTATTTTCACCACACTCTTGCATAAGTGCTGCTATTTTCTGTTCAAGAGACTGAATTTTGGGAATTTCTCAAGGTCGACAGAGTGCTAACTCATTTTTTTTTGAGAAATAAGTAGAGAATATTCATGAGAACCAGAGAGCATATTGGTATAGTGAAAATGAGCTATCTGATCTAAATTAGATTCTAAAGAGGTCATAGAATGAGAAGAATGAGGTGAAGTGTCACAATTTCTATAGTCTTTATCCTTTTTTGGAAGGTTCTTTTTTGTAAGAAGAATTACTGGTTCATTATTTTCTTCATGATATCCTTCAATAAGATCTTATTTAGTGTAGTTTAAATTTTGATTATGCATAATCATTCTAACATGCTCGTCTTTTGATGTTTTGGATTTGTGAGTGTAGTTATTTGTCAGATGATTTATATATCCACAAATATAACATTTGCATTTCTGTTTACTTTCTTTAGGTCTTCTTTTAAGATACCACACTTTTTTCTCCTAGACATGAATGTATCATTCCCAGTAGGCAACTGATTGAGTGACATAGATCATTTTATCCTATATTTTGATTTATATATACAATGGCATGAGTTTTCAGTTGCACATCCAAAATTTAAAGTATCTTTGAATGGATTACCAATTTTTTGAGAATCATATTTTTAGTTTTTCTCAACTAAGGATTGTAATTTCTTTTTGTTAACAGTTCTTGTATTTCATTTTTTTGTGAGTTGTTCTATCCCACCAACTATTAAATGTTTAGATATGTTGATTTCTGATTTTCTGTAGTACCAGTATAAATAAGAATCTTGTGAATATAATATAACTTCATATTTGCATTTCCCGCACTCACACTTTCTCTTATTAATCCGGACATCATTCACGTATATTGTTTTCATAGTCCGATGTCACAATTTTTGCTTAATATTTTTTTTTGAACTCTGTGCTTCATTAATGATGTTACCATAGAATTTATAAAGTATGATTTGGATTAAATCTTCAATAGAATGTTGACCTTGATGAATTTTTTTGACATCATCTCTGGCGGTAGCCCACTATTTATACATCTGACCATTGAACCCACTGGTGATTAATGAAGCAGCTGGTTGAGATTTCTGCTTAGTAATTCACCTTGTGTTTCTGTCCAACCTAGAAGTTCACGCACAATTCTTCTAATCTCAGTTCTGTTGTTGCAATCCAAATCAAGGATAGGTGGTATGACAATTTGTGAAGGTAACTATCCTTTATCATCCTTGGGCTGACTAAAAACTGAATTTTTGTATGGCTTTTGAAAGCTACTGCTAGATGGTTTAGTATCTACCATTTAAATGGTGACAGATATTTCTTAAGGTTCTTAATGAGCTACATTTTTTTGCTGCTGCTCCAGTGTTGATTGCATTTTTAAGTTTTTGTCCATGCTTAAGATAAATTTGTTAGAATGAATTAAAACTTCTTACATCATTATACTTGTAAGCATTCTGGACTTTGTTCTTTGAGCTTCTTTTCTTATTCTTTCCATCTCTTTTTCTCTTGCTAACCTTTTTTCTTGTTCTTCCCAGAAATCTAAAAGAGCCCCTTTTAACTTGAAATCTCCTACAGTAGTCTTGGTGAAAGGAAGGTTAGTAATCCATAACAATATATAATGACTGAATCATCTACTTCTCAAGAAGTTTCTTTATTTGAGATAATTGGAGTTAAAGATAATGATGATATTTATGGTTCTGAAGACATTATAAATTGCTCTACATCTGAAAGTCTGGAGTGGGCTCATCAAACAGTTTCAAAATTAAAACATGTCTAGTAACTATGAGTCAGTTAATTGTTGAAAAACAATATTCTTCTGCACCTCATAATTTTTCTATTGAACATTAGTGTAAACAAAGCTAGCAATATGTGCATGTTGGTTGTGTTATGTGGACTATAATCTCCATGTTCATTAAAAGCTCTCAACATCCATGTTCTAAGTTGTGCCATCCATGTTCTAAGTTGTCTATGTGATACTAGAATGTGTTTATTGTTAATCTGCTTGGAGCTATTAATGACACTGTCTTGTATGGTAGTATAGCTAGAGTGTCCTATCATAACTATAATATTTCTCTCCAAGATCCCCATATCGAGAACTTTAAAAGAGTTTCCATTCTTATAACCTTTATTGCTTGCCATGTGGTCTGCTTCACAGTGTCCAATTTCCTATTTTGAATAGTTGCTCTGACAACAAAAGTGTGGTGATGAAGATTGATTTAAGAGGTGATTTAGGAGAATCAGTACAATTTTTTGAAGTATCGTTCGTATATTATAAAAAGAATGGATCATAGATTATGAATAATGAACAAAACAAAATGTAGGTCCCAAACCCTACTGAAAATTAATGGTGATCAGCAAGATGTCAAAATTGTAAATTCCTATCAATGAAAATGTATACTATGATCCACAAATCCAACCATCCTCACAATGGTTATGAATTATGAAACCCTCAAAGATTGAAAAGTAATCAATTTACTGATGTATGACAGCTGGAAATGTATGACACTGTTGTGTATTGCTCCAACATTTGAAAGCTTCAAAAGCATCACACTTGTTCTTCAAAAAGTAAGCCCATATATATGCAGATTAATAAATTTAAACATGTAGTGTTTCATACTTATACTTGCCTTGGACATGGGACCACACAAAATTGAATGAATAAGCTCCAATGGATGACTTGTTTTCTATGTACTTCCAAGAAACTTGTCACCATGATGTTTTCCAAGTATACCATAATTCTTTGATACAACATATGCAATCCTTGAAAATTAAGATGTCCAAACCTTGGTGCTGTAACTGACTTGCATCCTCAATATTAGCATAACAAACATTTGATTCACTTGCTTTAATTCTCTATGGGAATATTTGGTTCTTTGTTGTGTCTGCTATAGCAATTAACTTTTCTACTGGCCTCTTATCATAAATAGTACAAAATTTATCATCAAATACCAGTTTAAACCCTTTTTCAATGAGTTTTCCAACACTCATTAGATTATGCCTTAGCTGTGGTGAGTAGTATACATTGGCAATTACCGCTTTTCCTTCTCTAGTGTCAATATCCATTTTTCCTTTTACACAAACTTATATTACTTTATTATCACCCAACCTTACTTAGCTCCTAAAATTTTCATCAATCTTTGAAAATGCTTCTCTGCTGCCCAGGATATGATTAGAACACTTTGAATCCAGAAACCATACCTCATTATTTGTGTTTTCAACTTCATTGCATGAAAGGGAGAAATGTGGTGGATCTTTATCTCTATCTTGCCTTTGACTTTCATTTGAATTACTTGTGTACTCTTGAACATAGTTTTCTTTTCTTCCTTCATTTGAATTCTCCAATTTGTAGTCTCTCTATATGACCAAACTTTTTGCAATAATAGCATTGTATTGGCTGCCTTCCTACATTCAATTTGCCACTGCCTCTTGAGTTACCTTAGCCTCTACTCTGTCCTCTTTGTTTAAAATAAGAACTATACTCTTGATATGAGTTCTTGCTCGTTTTGCATTGAGGAAAACTTGTACTTGATCATTGATTATTGTAGATTTTTCCTTTGACATCAACTCTTGATATGGACCACCTATACATTGCCTTCTCTTCATAGATATGTAAAGATTCAATCAACTCTTTTGAATTTATAATATCTAAATCTTTGCACTTATTTAAAGTAATCACAATATGCATCCACTTGGGGTGTAAGTGATCTCAAGATCTTCTTCACAACCACATCTTATTCACCATATTTATCTTGCTAACGCAACAATCTTCAATTTTTTCATCATCCTTCTTTCTTAATTTCGCAAAATTCATTCTCGGGTTTTGAAGGTATGCAACCCTTACCAAATTTGGACCTTGATATGAAGTTTTAGACTCTGTCCCTGTTTCCTTCGCTGTCTTGCAACTTGCAATTCTTTGGTAGATACTTGGATTTATTGCACTCTATATATAGAAAAATGCTTGAGTATCTTTGTTTTTTTTTCTCCGTCTTATCTTTTGCATTTAATGCCCTCCAATCTTGAGGTCCAACTTACCTGCTTGCTATGATGTCCCACACTCCTTTCAATATCAGTAAACTTTTCAACTAGTCTTTCCAAGGGTCAAATTCTCACCTTTGAACTATGGAACTGGCACTACACCATTGTCTGCTGCCATTATAGCTATCAAACAAAGTTAAGGTCAAAGACTTAGGTTCTTTTTACTTTTACTTTGGTGAAGGAGCTTTAGATCTGAACCTATAGTGAAATTAACACTTACTGCTGATAAGACCTTTCTCTGATTCCACTGTTAGTTAGTTTAGCATGGGATAGGAATTGGTCAGAAATTGGTACACCAAGAAAATATTATTTGTTCTGAAAGTTGACTTTCTTGAGTCTGAATACGATTTGAATTTTACTTTCTAAATTCCTTTCCACTAAACTTCTTCTCTGTACAAACTTAAAAACAATGTGTCTGATATAGAGTTACACACTTCAAACATAACTGATGGAAAATGCAATTTAAACACTCCTAAATTAAGCTGCCTATATGCAGTCTTTCAATTGGGGGATTGAATCTAAAAAGAAGACTAAAAAATTGGGCGAATAAATCAACATATTGTGTCCTCTTAAGATAGTGTTTAACTTTCTTCTAAAATAACATTTAATTAATAAAGAAAAACCTAAATTCAGTTTTTAAAAATAAACTTAATCTGCTGAACAAAACACACCTAAAACAGAATCACCTCTTATTAATTACATGTGCCAAAAATTCCAGCAAACTGTAGAAATTATTGAAATGTCTTAAGCAACAACTGTCTTTATCTTTGTCTACAATTATCTACCATTTTCAACAAGAACTGTTTGCCATCTTCGTTAGCAATTGAAATATCTTCAACAACTACTGTTTAACTTCAATAACATCAGTTAACATCATCAATATTTTGTTGTTTGACATCATAATTGTTAGTTTTAGGATCAGATTTGCAATAAGCAGAAATACAACAACACATGAACAATAAACACAACACTTTTACCTTGGGAAAACCCTTCTACTCGAGGGAGAAAAACCCAGCCACAAATATATCACTTATATATTGAATAAAAGAGCAGCAAATTGCTTTACAATTAGGCCACACACTAGGCCCAACTGATGAAATGATTATAGCACCTCTCTAGATGTAAATACACAAGCAATAATGAATATCGATCTTCTTGAATATATATCAATCTGCTGTAGATATGCAAACTCCTCTTGAAGAATGCGAATTCCTTGAAAATAATAATCGATCTGCTGTAAAATGATGATCTCCTTCTAGGCGTGCGAAGTTGTCTTGAAAAAATTAATTGGTTGCCAAATGAATGTGAGTCGCCTTGAATATATAGACACCAAGATGCTTTTCCATGAAGAGTCGACCTCTTTCACATAAGAGACGACTTTACACAAAATGATGCGACTTCTCATCAAGTTGGCTTTAAGAAATAAATAAATTATCATGTCCACCTCAGCATTTAATATTGTTTTATATATATTTTTGAGTTCGAAGGAGAAAGAAATCTCCTGCCGCTACTATAACATCAACACTCCCTCTTAGCTAGGGAGATATCTTTCCAGATATTCACGTCATGGAGTCTCTCAACATGACGCCCACAATGGCTACACCCATTTGTGGAAAGCTCAAAGGTTCATCACGGAGTCTCTCAACGTGATGTCGTCATGGAGTCTCTCAACATGACGTCCACCATGGCTACTCCCATGTGTGGAAAGAAACACACGTACAAGTGCCCATCACGGAGTCTCTCAACATGATGTCGTCATGGAGTCTCTCAACATGACGTCCACCATGGCTACTCCCATGTGTGGAAAAACACAAGTACAAAGGGTTCATCACAGAGTCTCTCAACGTGATGTCGTCATGGAGTCTCTCAACATGACGTCTCATCTCAGTCTTAGAGATGAACAAGGGCTCGCACCTCATATTTGTCCATCTCAGAGAAATATACACTGCAAGGGCTTTCACCTCATACTTCTCTGTCACAGAGAAATATACACTAACAAGGGATTTCACCTCATACTTCTCTATCACAGAGAAATATACACTAACAAGGGCTTTCACCTCATACTTCTCCGTCACAGAGAAATATACACTAACAAGGGCTTTCACCTCATACTTCTCCGTCACAGAGAAATATACATTACAACAGATCTTCATGATGATGTGACTCCCTCTAAAGCTTCAAGTACTTGCATCAACCTCCTGACCTCCTCGTCCAAGGTTGCCTCTGTTGGTTTGTCAGACTCCCTCTGAATGTTAATTCCTCCTCTTCGAAGAAACTGATCACAATGAAAATCTGAATAGGTTCTTCCTCTTTGAGAGATGTCTCCAGTTATGTGCCACCAACTCAGTCCCATGGCAACAAGCTGTGTCTCCATTCTTCAGCTTGCGTGACTTCCTCACAGGATGCATCAAGCTCTTCCTACCTTGAATGCAATCTCTCATCATCCTTATGCTCCTTGGTCCGTTCTGAAAGCATTTTAGAGAGTTTAATAATAGTTCATAGAACTAAACTATCCCGAAGAGAAATACCAATGCTAGAATCATACATGATTCACTATTCCAATGTTATTGCATGAATTAATAACTACATAACATTCATTCAAGGTACAAGCATAAAATACTTCTCTTTATGTTGGTACACCAATGAGCTAGACCTGTAGATATGTCTCATCTTCGCCACCTTCACTTGATCTCAGCCTCAAGGAAAGTTGGAAAATGAATCGACCGTTTATCAAAGATTGAAGACTCCATTTAAATCTTGAGATCACATTATGAATCAACGCACCCACACTCATGCGATGAACGAGTTTAAGTAATCAAAAAGAGTGAAAAATAAATCATCACGACTTCTTTCCACACGGCCAAAGAGAATGCAGCAAAGGAGAAATGCCACAAAGTGTTAAGCCACCCGTAATCAATGAATCAACGAATACCACAAGAGTCGTCGCTCCAAACATCACCACTGCAACCACATTGAACATTTATTGTGCATCGAACAGGCCTGTGGCTTCAATCATTACTTCCCGACTGAGTTTTTGTTTAACCAAATCTGATTGGATCTTTTCATTAGACCCACTCTGATACCATCCTTGTTTTAGGATCAGATTTGCAATAAGCAGAAATACAACACATGAACAATAAACACAACACTTTTACCCTGGGAAAACCCTCCTACTCAAGGGAGGAAAACCCAGCCACAAATATAACACTTATATATTGAATAAAAGAGTAGCAAATTGCTTTACAATTAGGCCACACACTAGGCCGAACTGATGCAATGATTATAGCACCTCTCTAGATGTAAATACACAAGCAATAATGAATATTGATCTTCTTGAATATATATCAATCTGCTGTAGATATGCAAACTCCTCTTGAAGAATGCGAATTCCTTGAGAATAATAATCGATCTGCTGTAAAATGATGATCTCCTTCTAGGCGTGCGAAGTTGTCTTGAAAAAATTAATTGGTTGCCAAATGAATGTGAGTCGCCTTGAATATATAGACACCAAGATGCTTTTCCATGAAGAGTCGACCTCTTTCACATAAGAGACGACTTTACACAAAATGATGCGACTTCTCATCAAGTCGGCTTTAAGAAATAAATAAATTATCATGTCCGCCTCAGCATTTAATATTGTTTTATATATATTTTTGAGTTCGAAGGAGAAAGAAATCTCCCGCCGCTACTATAACATCAACAATAAGTACATATATTGTTGTTGTTTGGTTCATTTTGTCATTAGGATATCCTTCAACAAGATCCCATTCAATACGTTTTAACTTTTAAATCTTGATTATTCATAACCATTCTAAGGTGCTTGTTTTTTGAGGTTTTGAATTTGTTCGTGCTTTTATTTGTTAGGTGATTTGTAGAGCTACATATATAACATTTGAATTTTTGTTTACTCCTGGGTCTTCTTTTAATATATCATGATTTCTTTCTGCTAAACTTGAATCTAGTATTCCTACAAGGTGATTGATTTAATGATGTAGATCATTTCTACTTATATTTTGATTTAGGGATATAGTGGCATGAATTTTGAGTTACACATCCAAAATCCAAAGTATATTTGAATTGATTACAAGATCCTGTAGAATCATATTTTTTGATATTTCTTGACTATTGATTGTAATTTCTTTTTTTGTAGAAGCTTCTTGGATTTAGTCTTCTATGAGTTGTTCCATCCTGCTAATTGTTAAATGTTGGACATCTGCATGTTGGTTTTTAATTTTCTTTAATACTGCTGCAGATAGGAAGTCTTTGAAATATAACGTCATATTTGCATTTTTTGCCTTCATACTTTATTTATTAGTCCAGATGTCATGCACTTATGTTTTTTCCACACCTTGATGTCACAAAGTTTCTGCTTTTTAATTTTTTTGAAACTCTGAGCTTCATCATTGATATTAACATAAATTTCATACATTATGGCTTGGATTAGATCTTCAATAGGCTGACAATAGAGAATTCAATTTTTGACATCATTTGAGATGGTAGCCCACTATTCATAAACCTGAAGTTTGAAACCATTGGTGATTAATGAAACAAGTTGACTGAGATTCCCACTTAGTAGTTCAGTTTGTGTTTCTGTCTAACCTAGAAGTTCATGCACAATTCTTCTAATCTTAGTTTTATATTTGCAATTCAAATTAAGAATAGGTGATGTGACACTTTGTAAAAGTAATGATCTTTAATCATCCTTGGGTTGACTGAAAACTGAATTTCTGTATGACTTTTGAAAGCTATTTCTAGATGGTTTAGTATCTACCATTTAAATGCTGACAGTTGTTTCTTAAGATTCTTCATAAGCAACATTTCTTTCTGCTGCTGCCATTAATTTTAATCTTTGTTCTAAAATGCCGGTGACTGTATCTATAAGTTCTTGTCCATGCTTAAGATATATCTCTTTCAATGGATTAGAGTTTCTTACCACATCATTATATCTATGATCATTTTGATCTTTGATTCTTTGAGCTCCTTTTCTTATTCTTTCCATCTCATTTTTTCTTACTAAATCTTTTTTCCCTGTTATTCTCTAAAATATAAGAGAGATTTGTTTCTTGTATAAGCATCTGGATTTTGGACATAAGATTTACTAAATCTTTGGATCTATTTTATAAAAGAGAAGGGTCTATTTTTGTATGAGTTAAAGGATCAGGAGAAGGCACAGGATACATGGATGATTCTCATTCTTCCTGTTTTGGTGGTTCTTGTGTTAAGATCTATCGTATATCATACAAGTGCTTAGTAATTTGTTTTATTTTTCATGTAATTGTTTTGCAACATGTGATTTGAGGAACTTAAAATTTTCGTTATTTTCTTTCACCCAAGTACTTATAAGTTATATCAACTAAACTTTGGGATTTTTTTTGTAATTCTTTGGTCATGATAACATTGTTTGCCATATCATCTATGTTATCATTGAGGTATTTTAGTGCTTTGTTAGTCTAGTTTTGTTGTTGAACAGTTTTTGGGATATCAGTATCTTTTGTTGAGAGATTTATAGAGTTGTAACTTAAAGTTTTTCATCTTGGTTATTTCCTATATCTTTGCATAAGAGGGAATTTTCCTTCATGTATACCACCAGTACTAGTTTTATGCTCGTGCTGACTCTTTTCTCTAAGAAGAATAGACTTCTAGGATGAAGATCTCTATAAGCTTTACATTGGTCACAGTCTATGTGAGTACCTTTTATCTAAGTATAGACTGGTTTGATTAGCTGCTTTTTCTATTCTAAGAAGAATAGACTTCTAGGATGAAGATCTATATAAGCTTTACATTAGTCACAGTCTATGTGAGTACCTTTTATCTAAGTATAGACTGGTTTGATTAGCTGCTTTTTGTAGGATATGATCCATTTTAAATTTTTTTAGAGGAAGCCTTTACAATGATAGAGACTTTGAGTTTGAGATTGGTTTCAACTTTTCTTGTTCTGATTCATAATCTATAATCCATTCATTTGGTAGAGTGAGATTTGCAAAAGAGACTTTAAATTTTGATTGGTTCTCCTGAATCACTTTTATGTCAGGTTTCATCACCAGGCTCTTGCCATCAATGCACTTGTGAAGAGTAGGAACTTGGACGTGGTTGGTAAACCCTGTGACTGGGCAAGCTACAAGAGTGAAATGAATAGAATTCCTTTTCATATTTAGACCATTGGCCATCAGATTTAGTTCTAGGAAGTCCTGGATATGGGCATTTTGTAATGAAACAGTATAAATTGGGGAGGATACACCAGCTATACTACTTGAAGACTGTATTATTAATAGCTCTGAGATGACTGTCAGGGAACACATTGAACACAGTATCACATGAATAGTTTAGAACATAAATATCAAAACTTTTATGGAACATTAGGATGACAATGCACATTACACATCCTAAATGCATATCTTGAAAATGTTGTTTATGATAGTATTCAACAGGTAGATTATGTGAGACTGAAAATATTTGCTTTTCTATTTTTGACCGACTTGTAAATAAAAAACAAGTGTTAATTTTAATAGAATTCTGGCTTTGTAATTTAACCTACTAAGCTTGCAAACTTTTCTCTTGGAAACAGTATGAAGAGCCCGATCCAAACTTTCAGATGTAGAAACTTTATGTTATCTTTTGAGTTTTGTGCCATAAATATTAACACCATTTCTAAGTCCAAATATTTTTGATAATGAAACTTTTTGAAAAGTAGATTAGTCAGCCATTATATATTCTTATGGATTATTGACCTGTCTTTCATTTAGACTATTGAAGGATATTTCTCTCTTGGTGTGTGTGTGTGTTCTCAGAAACTTGTTACCCCCTCCCCAAAAGTTAAAGAAACACTGCATTTTATGGTACAAAATAGATATTTGTGAAAGCAAAGTATAATAATGTTTGATAATCATCATCATGACAAACAAGTAAAGTTTAGACAGTAGTAAGTTGGAGACAAGGCCTAGGACATGAACGCCATTATTTTAAAAACATGGTACATGGTTACGTATAGATGGTATCATGGTTGTGTGTATGCGTGTGTGTTATATACATACCATATGGTTTATTATTTATTAGCACAAGCTACTATCATCTAGCACCTCTTTTTCCTGTTTCAATCAATTGATAAAACTTCAGTGCACATAAAATATTTTAAGCATTTTATTCCTTCTCTTCTTAGTGGATCCTCATAGGACTTGGACAAGAAAATTCTTTGCTACAAATATGTAAAAAGCCGTTCACTGATTTTCTCAAAAAATTGCTTTCCCAGATAATACGAATGTAATTAGTGTTCACAATCAGACAGATAAATCCAATACAGAAATTAGGATTGCAACAGATTTTAGATATGGTAAATATTCTTGACAGAAAGCAGTCGTATGTCAAAGATTCGACAATTTATTAATAGCATTGAATTTGTTTACACACTAGATTGATTAATATAACCAGTTCATCTTGCTTACACAGTTCCGCCGCTTCTCATGAGATAACCTGCTGACATATGATGGACAGACAGTCACTTTGTATCTTGAGGCGGATTTCTGTCAGTGTCGTGAACTCGAGCAAACCCGTCACCTTATGTCGGAATAACTTCTACCGCTGTATATGCGTGTTCAGTGAATCTTGAATGGGTAGTCTGGATGTTGTTCGTTATTAGTGTCAGCAATAGCAGGGTGCTCAGGATGCTGATATCGGTTGGGCTGTTGAAGATCCATCGGGTTCTACTGCTGGCGAACTTAGGGAGCAGCTTCCTTCAGATGAGTGTGTATGCTTGGCCAGAGCTGTGAGGCTCAGCCTGGTCGGAGATCACCTCTCCTTAGGTGTCGGATCTTGTACAAACAGCTGTGTCGATGATGCGAATACTCCAGAATGGGTCTTGATAATGATAGGCCTGCAATCCACAATAAACTAGAAATGAACAATTGGAAATCAGATGGCGAGGAAACATGAATCTTCTCAGGTATAGAAGCTACGCTTGATACCTAAGTGCCCAAGTTAGAGCAGCTACGCTCTCTGCAAACTCAGCAAGACCAATGTCCAAAATTCGTGATGAGTCTAATGCTGGAGTGACCATGAATAAAGACTAATGCTGCACCCAACTTCAAATGAAGTCGGCCTCACAAAAAGGAATAAAAATATTTAAATTCAAATCTAAATCTATTTAGGTGCCAACCAAGAAGGCAGGGCGACCAGAAATTTGAGTCCTATTATTCATTTGATTATATATTAGTGTTTATAAACACTTTTTGCATTTGAAAATCATGTCGGCCTCCTTAGTTTGATTTTGGGACATTACAAAATAGAACTAACAAGTTTTCTTGAAGAAAATTGAAATAGTTTATTAGCACAAGCTACTCCCTTGGGTACTTGTCTTTGCCATTTCAATCAATTGCTAAAATTTAAGTGCATGTAGATATCTTAAACCTTTTTATTGATTCTTTTCTTGGTTGTACTTCTTTGGTATTTGATAAGAAAATTTTCTGCTACAAAAAGATTTGTAAGTTTTCTTGTGAAAAATAGAATATTAGTGTCTCTCTTTAGTTCTTATATTTTTTTTCTACCAGATATGAACATTTGAGGAAAAATATTAATGTAATTTACGTTATATATCCAATTTCTTTAATAGGAAGTCTCCTAATTATCAAGAGACGCTTGTAGAGGGCATATATAGATGCTAAGAAAGGTCCTCTAAAATATCTTAACGCCTGGATATGTTCTGGTATGTGTCTCTGAGATGGATGCATGTTTCCGGCATGAGATGTTTTCGGTATGAGAGACAAGTGCTAGGCATTAGGGTGAGTCTTTAGGTAACTATGATACAAACATACTAACTTTGGGAATAAAAATTGGGAAAGCAATGTATGTACATAGAATTGAAGAAGCAACTTTACACCTAAAAACTATGAAATAGAACTATAACAAAATGGCATTGATAGGAAGATACAATGTGGGGAATAAAGAATTTTTTTGAAATCATTTGATGTCAACACTAATATTAATTATCTAAATGGATGGACAATCAAGTAGGTTTACAATTGATTGCAACTTTCAAAGCATTCATCAACAAACGGATGGACAATGAAACATATTTACGGTAGATTTGAACATGGAGACCAATTTATAGCTGTATTGTGTCAAATGCTTTGGGCCAAAGCATTTTGAAATGGAAAAATAATATTACATGCAAAGGAAAATAGACTTTCTTTAGGCATAAGTTAGGCTAATCCAATAGAATGCAACATGTACACATAAATTAACCTAGATTAATAAATGATTGTATCTGTGGGCTAATGTAATTCTGAATTAAATGCTATTATAGGACAGTAAATGCTAAGTGGATAGGGCTAGTTAGCTTGTTGACCAAAGAATGATTGCCTTTGGCAAATATTCTAGGGTTTGGTTTGTCATTGCCTTGGAAATGCTCTTTTTGTCTATATAAAATGCCTTGTATTTTGTGCTAAACCTATGCACTATTTGGGTTTGAGTCCATACCCTAGGGTCTTATCCTTGTCCATGGATTTGTTGTTTTGCCACACAGATTTGATCATTGTGTTTTGCACTGGTGCTTTTTGGTTCTTTGAGCCGACCCTTCTTTCCTTTGCTATCTAGACAAGTGATATTTAGAAATACCTTTGGAGGATTGTTGTTATGTTGCTAGGGGACATGTTATCCTAGGTTGACCCTCGGAAATGTGCTCAAGAAATCGGCAAAAAACCTGCAAGTGTCCTAGAATGAATATGCAGCCTTGGGTCTGTTTGAAAGCACGAACCTAAAGTGTTCTTCCAATGCTTTTGCGCCTTTTAATGCTTCTAGGATGAGTAGATGTTAGAGAGAGAGAGAGGTGTGTGAAATGAATGCAAATATAAGCCTTTAAATACATGCACATATCAAATTGTCCAAACATGTGTTTAGTTGGCTCACATTGACAAGTGGAATAGGTGGGAGTAAGTTAAATTTGATTTTGAGTTTTTAAATTTTAGTGGTTAAGACTGCAACTGCAGGGTCAACATTGTGTTTGTGGAAGTGACTCAAGACATAAAAACGGTTAGGATAGGTAATGGATGTATTGGGATGGGTTTGTGGATAAGCATTATTAATATATGGTCTAGGTGAATGGATCAGAATGCGTGCATGTGCAGATTAATGTATGTAAATGTATGTATGGGGAGAGGTAAAGGCTAGCAGGATGAGCCCAACTTCGCACAAGGTTGCACCATTTGTTGATACGTAATTGTATTAACTATTAAGGCATCCTCCTAAAGTGGGGCAAAACTATATGGGAAATAGCATGGTATGCAAGCTTCACCATTATAATACTAAATACATGGTAAGGTGTTGGGCTAGATGATAACTATATTTAATTACTATTATATTTTGACTCATGGGATTGAACTAAGTAATTATTTATGCAAGAAGACAAGCAATGGAATGATTACTACAAGATAAATATTGGTTGGGATCATATTTGGAATATTTGTTAGTTACTGAATGATCGAGCCCATCTAAGCAGTCATTCTTTATGTATGGAGGGGAAGCTTGTGTTCACTATCTCCTTTTTTATTATTGTAGTTGGGCCGATTCAATCCTTCATCTGTGCAAGCATCAAATATTAGGCATGAGGTTCACACCATCTTTCTTGGAATTTGCAACCAAGTTCATTTGCTGTTCAATGTTAGACATATGCAAGTACTTAGGGAAGGACTAAAGGTGGATTAACCATGCTAGTGATGAAAAAGAAATTGAAGTGTCACCTCAAGGAGAAGAGTGGACCTGAAAAACACAATAAAACGTTTAAATAAATTGAAGAACTTAAAGAAAAACATGTAAGAAAAGAAGAGAGGACATCAAAGTTATGCAATATTTATCAATGCTTGTAATGTTGTTGACAAAAAAAGAACTAATAAGTAGCAAAAAATAATGTTCAGGTATCCAACGTAGAAAGGATCAATTAAAACCAGATGAAAGAAATTAAGCGTATAAGAAAGCATAGACTTAAGGATTATAAGCCATTCATGAACATAGAAAGGGTGTGAACAAAAATTGATGGAAAAGATGAGAAATTATTTAAGGTGCATAACTGTAATAAAGCATCAAACAAATTTTACCTTTCCTCTGGTGCTCAACCAGGAATCTGACATGTTACATTTAAATAGTAAAGCACTCAACATTAAGGCGCCAATCCAAACTGTCCATCATTTCATAAAGGCCCTAAACTTCATCAACAACAATTTTGTATATATATAACATGATTTGATCCATTGATTATAACTGCGATATTTGTGCAGACTTGTTCTATCTTCTGGATTGTGGTACCTTTGCTTGATTAGAATGCCATCTAG
Source organism: Sequoia sempervirens (assembly GCA_007258455.2). Lineage (NCBI taxonomy): Eukaryota > Viridiplantae > Streptophyta > Pinopsida > Cupressales > Cupressaceae > Sequoia > Sequoia sempervirens. Next base: position 300,498,066 of record VDFB02086081.1, on the reverse strand, counting down.
ATAGTAGTGTGTGCTCAATCGGCTACAGTTTTTGTGGCATGGCAAGTCCTAGCATTAGGATGAGTTTGTTGACTGCATAAGGGCAATCCATCTTGATGATGAATTCTGTGATAATGAAAAATAGGAATTAATCATTCAATGTCTATTAGAGAAAGGGGCACCAAATTGTTTTTGGGTCATAGGGGTGTGCTTGACCTTTTTTATTGGCGATTGAGTGTGATGCCTTCTATCCAATTTTTTTTAATGAATTTTTTAAGCCAAAATGAAGCCAAGAAGAAAAGAACAATGCATTGCATAAAAAGTAAATACTAACAATAACAATGGAGCTGTATTTTATTGATAAGATCTGCTGGAAAAACCAATAAAGGAATAATACTAAAATTTACTAGAATACAAGAATGGACTAATTATATGTGGAGCTAATTAGAAATCAAGTACCTGGAGAAAGATCTTTACTCAAATCAGAACTGATGCTGTTCAAGCTGCCCCTAAAATCAGTTTGCTAATAAGAAAGGAATGCTTTCAGTTCAATACAATCCCTTGATGAGATTGCATGGAAGAAACTAGAAGGGTTTCGTCCTCTGATCTCTGGATTCAAGGGTTTTCTTCTTTGAATCAATATATAAGTTCTGCACGCTGTAGCTGCCCACTTAGGTCTGCAAATATGTATAATGCACATAGAATGAATCTCTCAATGTTGGTTGGCCTCTATTTATTCATTGACATGCTTGAAAACCTATGCACCTAGCCCAAGTGTCAATAGAAATTAATAAAAGTTATCTTTTACTTAATATGATGCAAATATCACTTAGAATAATCCTTTCTAATGTTAATTATCAAGTACAACATAACATGGCAGTAGTGTCATAACATTATATTGCCCAATTAGACAATAAACCATGATCCTTCATCAGTAAATCAATCATAGCCTGAAAACTGCTTGCTAGAAAGACCTAAGTTAAAGCATTCTGAACTGCTAACTCACACTTGAATCCAATGGTCCTTGAGGAACCCCTAAGAAATAGGAACAAGTTTTTTCCTTGGGCACTTATAATGGACATGTACATTTAAAAATCTCCGAGGGCATTAACAGTGTCAATAGTAAGAGTAAATCCCCCATGAGGAGACTAATAGTGAGGGTCCTGCCTCCAACTAATGACCTAAAATATAGTAAATGGTTCAAAATTCATAAAATAGCAGTGACAAGTGAACAGAACCAGTGAGTTCTTATCTGGTAATCATCCCTTGCCCACTGAGAAGTATAGAAATGAGTTTGTGGGTCCCACACTTGTTGACTTAATGAAAGGGGACATTACAAGTGGTGCCCCCCTGCAGTGGGTCCTCCCTATCTTTCTGTTTGCTCAACTTACAACTGCAGTGAAGTGGAATAACAAAAGACTTGCAAGTCTGTCATCTTCATTTTCAACAATTTTGTGGAGCGTTGTCTGTCTTCATTTCCAGTTCACCTCCATAGCCAAGTCTTTTGTTATTGGACTTAAGTGCAGTTGTAAGTTGACCAAACATTTGGCTTGGTCTTGGCAAGCAACTTCTGGTATTAGATGCCAGTCCTCCTAACGGTGGGTTTTAGGTGTAGATGGAATTGTTCTTTGGCATGGAGTTTCCTCTGTTGGAGTTGTGCCTTCATTTCCGTTATTTTACATTTGTGATTTTTCTGCTATTAAATCTACAATTGGTAACATGTGTATCTTTGATGTACTTGTAGGTGGTCCTTCTGGGTGTGGCTATGATGCTGCTAACTGTACTTAAAGAATTCCATCAATGAAATGGGAAAATTACAATACTTCAAGAATAAACAGTAAGGATTTGATAATCGGATCAAAGTGTAGCCATAAAAACAATCTTTAGGGATCTAGTACCATGCAAGCAGAACATAAACAAAAGGAAATTTTAATTATTAAACATATGGAAGATGTAAGAATTAGCAACATCTATATAAAGAATACTGATAGGATAGCCTCTTGATCAATGAAGCCTATATTTACATCATACAGATGATCCAATGAATCATCAAAATGCCAAAGATTTTGAATACTATCACGTGAAACATGCAACACAGGCCATATGTCTTCATCAACCATGGAAGATAGAAAGTAGACAACTAACCAATATTTGAATACAAGTAGGGTGAGAAGCATATGATGTCATTGTCAACATTTGGGACATTTATGATTTTATTATTTATACAGCTGATGTCACACAACACATCATTCTCATAAATAAACACAAAATAATTGATGTCATTAAAAACTAAAGGAAACTAGAATGGTCTTTTTACCGATTAACAGATTTTATGACTAGACCTTGACCTACTGTTTCTCATGTTTTAGTGCAAAGATAGTGTATTAGAATTTAATGAGAACTTCAGGACAATCAAAACTGCAGATTCTGTATTAGACACCATGATTTTCCTTAGAATGGGATTAAATGGGAAAATAAGGGGCTTTACATAATTTCAAACTCATTTGGATGCTTCACATGGCCCTAATCTTCCCACAACAAGAATCTTAAATTGCATACCAAATATTTGTGTCAAAGAAACTGCAATTATTTGAACACCTGTAATCTAAAATTGATGAATATTAAAGGAACTTTTCAGTAGCATATTGGTCACAATTACAAGCAATAAGCTTTTCTAAGCTCTATCTTAAAACTGATAAACACAGGGTCAAATGCGACTTTTATTCATAGGCAGTTGACCCAAAAACAATATGGTGTTATTAATAATTTTCACCAGAGTTGAAGTGGATAACATAATATGGAAGTGGATGATCAAACTATCACAATCAATATCTCCACCAAAGGAAAGAAGAATCGTGTATGGCATTTTATGATGATTGATGAGATTTCTGAATTTTCTGTGATTCAGACTAGGGCCCTTTATTTTCATCAGTTCCCTTCTCTTGCCACTATTGGCCATTCCTTTTTGCAGGAGGGGCCTTTCCTTTAAAGTGTTATTTACATTATATTGTTTGTTCATACTTGTATTGAGTTTATCTAGTTGGGTTGCTTCCTTGTTAGGTTCTTTACTTCCCGGTTTTAATTTTAAATACTATATTTTTGGCTATCAATGTTGTGTGATTAAGCTTTATAGATTCCTTTTGTTTGTATCTTGCTATACTTCGTAGTCGCATTGATGTACTTTAGTCATTCATGGATATTTATGAAACTTCATTTTTTCTTCGTTCACAACACATTGTGCACCATTTACAGTACTCCTAGAAACAAGTGGGACAGTTTCAAAGAATTACCGTGAATGCATGTCAATGCAGAGGGCATTTCCTCAATGGACGAATAATGGATGTCTTAAGAAACTTGACAATATAAGATAAAATACCCATGAATTGCATTTAATGTCACAAGAATCTTCACAGTCCTTATTACAACCCATATCCTCCATGTGATTTGCATTGGGTATGTGTGACATCAGTACCTAAGACAGCAGCCATTTATAGGATTTTATGCATAGTCTCTTGTCTATGTCAATTAATGCCTTGTTAACCGTGCATTTTCTACTCTGATGATGCATATGCTAGTATGGCTGGACATGCTTGATGGCATCCCTTGACTTGGATTTTACACCTAAGAAAGAAACAAAAGTAGGTTTCTCTATTAATGTCCACATATGATCATAGTAGGTGAATGGGAGTCAAAAGTGCATTCAGCAGATAGTACATCAAGGAGTGAAAGGAAGCTCCAGAAATAGTTATAAGCTGAAACTAAACTGAAATCACACTATCAAAAGAACCTAGCTAACAAGGGGTTTGAAGTCAAACCCAAAGTGGGTAACTGGTAAACCCATAAATATTTTTGCATGTTCTTTCTATCAGATTAATCGTAATCATGGGATCTGTGCTGCTTCTCATGTCTCAGTACAAAGATAGTGTATTAAAACTTAATGATAATTCCTAGAGAACCCAAATTGCAAATATATGGAATTGAATAGGAATAGAAGGGGCTACACATCACTTCAATTCTTTTGGATGCTTCACATGGCTATAATATTTCCACAAGAAGAATATTCAATTGCATTCTAAATATTTGTACCCAAGAAACTGCAATTATTAAAACACTTTTAATTTAAGATCGATGAATATTAAAGGAAGGTTTCAGCAGCATACTGGTCATGATTGCAACAAATAAGGTTTCAGCAGCATATTGGTCATTGATTGCAACAAATAGGAGATGATGTTGACAAATCAGAAACTGCAACACATGTAAAAGCTTAATTAGTAATTAGTCAAAAAGTTATAGAATTTTATCCATATATAGTGTCATATGGCATGTTGGTAGTGTCTTATTAGTAGATATTTGGAATTTTAACTCAACTTCATAAAGTTTTAATAGATGTGCTTAGACAAGTAAGCTCCTTTCAAAGTTGAAACTTTTGAAGTGACTGTTCCTCATATTTTATTGGAATTGAAAATTGCTTTGCAGGGACACATTCCATCCCTCAGTCCCTGTCCCCATGTTATTTTCTTTTGCAAATTGTTTCTTAGATTTTGTGGATGCTTCAAGACACCCCCTATCAGCATTCCTGTCTCCCCTACAAAGGGTCATGGTGGAACGTTATTACTTTGTAGGCTGCTAGTGAATCCAACAACTACCAGTATATCCCTCTGCGGGGAGATTATAGAGGCTCAGCAGTTAGGACTTCAACTCGGAAACACCCTACTATCTATGGTTGAACTAAATTATGTGAACTAGATTCTGTGTGTAATATGTCCCAATGGAGTGCCAATAATGAGCTGGGAAACTATAGTAGCAGTAGAGGTGCAACCAACCTGGTAGATCTTGCCTGGACTTCCACCTGATTTGGGCATAATTTTAATATAGTATATTGCCTGCCAGAATTTGAACCTGGGTTAGTTGGACAGAAGTTTCTCCAGTTTGCTGCTACTCCACACCCTGATGGACTACCATATGTAGTTTCTAAGAGTATATTGCTTTCACTTAAGTGGTGTATGCTTTGATAATTATATTTATTTTCAAATTTGTAGATGCAATGTAAACAATTATACGTCCATGTGTTATTTCTACTGAAATAAATGTATATTTGTTAATTTTTTTCTTTTTCTTTGTATGATACTTATGCAGGACCGAGTGATACTCCTCTTGCACCTGGGACTTTTGAGGCTTTTGTGAAAGTTCCAAGTTTTTTACGACCCCACACACAAATTTTCTGTACAAGGTCATTTTTTAATTTTTTTTTAAGTTTATATGTATGTTTTTATTTGTGTTATTCTGTAGAATTTTTAGTTACCTAACACTGAACAGAATGAAATACCTATTTACTTCTTTTACAATATAGTAGGTGATTTAATATATGGTGCATGGAATAAATTTATTATAACATATAAAATTTAAATTCATAGCATTGAATGCTAGTTTTAAAAAATGAGTAACTATCTTGCTCCATTAGAGAAAATTTGGGCATCTTTTAAGGGTTGAACACTCTTTGTTTCCAGATGAAAAATATTTAAATATCTAATGTTGTTGAATAGGAATTCTTTTTGAGGTGTATCATTTTTAATTTAATTTTGACTATTGTTGGTCTCTGCTTGAGTCTAGTTAGATCATTGTTAGGATTATGGAAACAGTGTTTAAGAGATGTTTTACATTTCCATAGACGAGAATGCACTACCTCTGAAAGCTTTTCCTGGAAGGCTTTTTAACTTGGTTACCTTCTGAGAAGAGGTTGAGAACCAATTCCAAGTGATTGGCAATAGCTTTGCAATGGGATTAAAACTCGGTCACTACATCTTTAAGGTAGAATAATCTTTGCAATAGCTGCAAAATCATCTTTGTGAAACATACTTGCCTGGGAATTGAAGACTATCCCTCTCTCTGATTAGATTGTCTAGTTGGAAAACTAACTCCTCTTCTCAGGTGCTGACTTTTTTGGCCTCAATGAGATTTCCTTGAGATTTCTGCAACTTAGATTGTAATTGCTTATTTTGTTATGTAGCTATCTTCTACTTTTCTATGATCTCTTGCAAAGAATCATTGTCATGCCAAGGGGCCCATTCCAAGCTCGAGAATCTCTTTAGGCTGAACCGTGCCATGCTGAAAACATTATAAATGATTGTGAGAGACCCGCTCCTAGAGACATTTTCTTCCTCCTAGACTTTGTGACATATCCTTACAAGCTGAATGGTATAAACTTTAGCTGTTGCAGTATATCTCAGTCTAAAGTCAAACTCAACTTTGGCCTCTTGGCCATTAGACACCTTGGAAGGCGATAGACAGTCTTTGAGTTCCTTGAGGATCTTGTGGTCCTTTTCATCAATGAACATCCTAAGGTTGATTTCTTTTTTATAGTCTTAGAGACAAGTGCTGAACTAAGACGGATGAGAGGTGTACTAGAGACATTTATTGTACCTGAGTTGTCGAGAGGTGATTTCTTCAAATCAGCTTCTGCAGCCTTTAGCTCTTTTCTGTTGAGATTTAGGGAACTCAACTCGTCAGCAGCATTGTACTTCTTATTGTCATTGTGTCCCCATCTTTTGGTGCTTTGCCTTCAATCTTTCCTTTGGGGGTTGTTGGAGCAAGGCCATGAGATGATCTGACCCCTCTTTTAACCCGTATTTCTTTGACAAAGCTTGGTGGCATAGATTTTTGACTACCAGATTGCATGTTAGCTTTTGCTTGCATCAGAATGGAGCTTATTGAGTGGGGAGTCTAGATTATTGGTATTACATCATCAAAGTTAAAGTCATTGCCACAATTGGGCTGTATAGACTGTCTTCGTGCTGAGATTGCTCTTGTTAGTGGGGCGAGAAGCTGCAACAATTGATGAGTGGAATCATCTATCAGTAGTGTGACTGATGTGGATGATTGAACCTGTTTACTAGTAGCATCTTGCGTGGCGATTGGTTAAGATAGTTCTGCAAACTTGATTGACAGTGAGCTGCTGCAAGATTGTGATTTTTGACATGTAGCCTCACACTTAGGAGTGTCCTTGATGAAGATCACCTCTCCCTTCTCTTGCATTTGCAGCAACAGGGTCTTCGTGGGTTCAAAGTTGCCTCTTCTCTTTGCTACCTCTTGATCTTTGACCAACTTTGCCTAAGACTGGTAATGGTTGCACCTTTCCTTGGTGGGATAATTGTCATGGATTTTTTTAATTCATAGTCAATACAAGAATTTGGGGTTGCTGCTTCATGGAGATGCTAGTCTTTGAGTTGCTTGTCAATGTCTGTTGTCTTGACGGATTCTGGGCTCTTAGTTGACTTTGGTTCAGTGGTATCCATCTTTCTGAGTGTAATTGCTAATAGTAACCTGGGGCAAAGCCTTGGAATTTGCTTTCCAAATACTTGGTCATGGACTTAACGCAAGAAATGATTTGAGGCATAGGAATATGAGCTCGTATTGTCCAAATACTTGAGCCTTTTGCACCTCATTTTAATGAGAATAGTCTTCTCGATAGATACATGAATCATCAAATGCAGAGGGGAAAATAAATGTTAAACATTTATACAAATAAATAACAAAAAAAGAAGTGTTACTAAAGGATTGAAATTTATTTTTGACATCTGCTCCAAAGTCCAGGCAGTCCAATTGAATGGAGTAATTGGCCAACCACAAGTTGAAGACCAGAGTGTTACAACACATGAGTGGATGATCTCATTCAGATAACTGAAAACTGTGTTATTGAATTTTTTTATTTTTTGGGTGGGCAGCGTGGAACCCTTGCCCTTTTTGGAGTGCATTGCGTTAGAAAGGATTGAGGGCCTTGTATGCAAACTTTGGATGTTTATTAAAACATTTTTGCTCTCAACCCAAATTTATTCTCATGTTGCCATCAGGACTAAGGATCTGGGCATTGGCAGGTCCTAGAAGTGAGAAAGGAATACTGAGCATGGACTTAAATAGGACAAGATGATTTCAATGGAAACAATAAAAGGAGGACAAAAAGAAAGGGTCATCTAAAATTTAGTGTCATTTTGGGGGTTAATTGCACTGATAAAAATTGTCTCTTCAGGTTCGTGACTGATATTGGAACAGAACATGTGAGCAATGCTTTTAAGAATTTTTGTTGGCAAGCTGGCATCAAACGTGAGTGCACTTTTCCATATACACCTTGACCAAATGGGTGGCCAAGTGATTGCATCAAACATTGAAGGATGGATAGGTGTAGTTTCATGCGAGAAATTTGGACCAGAAATTCTGGGTTGAGACATACAGTTGTGCAGTCTACAGTTTGAATTGGATGCTTACCTGAGTTGTTCAAGATGTTACTACTGAAGGACTTGAATTAGTTGAAATCTTATTGTTTTCTTTTTCAGTATTTTTATTTCTGATGTGTGTTTCAATGTTCTAAATGAGAAGTGGTAGAAGCTGGTAGCCAAAAGCCACAAATGCATATATATAGGATATGGCAAGGATTCAAAAGAACATTAGTTTTATCATCCAAGGTCACAAAAAACCATCAATTGGAGGGATGTGAAGGCCAAGCAGAAGCGGTTAACTTTTGAGAAGCATTCCGAAGGCATACCATATGATTCATCTTTTGATGTTTTTTGTATGATACTTGATGATGTTGTATTACTTTCAGATGAAGAGAAAGAGCTTACTTCTACCATGCCAATTGCATCTACAACTTCCCATCCTGCAGCAGGTGAACTTGCCTTATGTTATGGGTCTGCTCAACCCAATATGTTGGTTCTGCTGTTGGTGGCTCTGGCAGATTCTAGAAAGGCTTGGGAATAGAATTATGGAACTCATGGCAAGAGTTACAAATAGTTATGAACCCAAAATCTATGAGCAGACTCAAACTAAGAAAAAGAATAGGGGAATGCAATGTAGGATAAGTACAAATCTTTATTAAAGAACAAAGCTTGGGAGTTGGTTAGTCTTTCATGGTTTCACCATTGAAGAAAATTGTAGGTTACAAATGGATTTGCAAGACAAAATTTAAATTTGATGGCGAGATTGAGAAACATAGAGCTTGGTTTTTAACAAAAGTATTTTTTCATTAAGAAGCTAAGTTGCTGGTTCTGGTACTGGTACGGGTTCGGGTTCAGGGGTTCAGTTTGCAGGTTCGGCTAAGTTTTTTTTTTGGGGTTTGGGTTCGTTCGTACAAAAAAAAGAGTCAAAATCATATATATATATATGTGTGTGTGTGTGTGTGTGCAGCCTAGAAGCATGAATTAGGATTAGAATATCACATAGCACCATATAAACAACAAAACCACCATAAACCTGAATGTCATTTAAAACATGCATGATAAATATTCATCGTTCATAACTTCAAGTTCAATATTAAAATAATAATATCAAGTTCAATAGTTTTAATCATCAAATGGATTTTCTATATCATTAATATCATTGTCATCATTGACATCAGATGATGTAGGAACATTAGATGAACCACAACTAGTGCCTATTACAATGTCATTTGCACTAATAGCATGCTCATGCTGGTTATCAGACTCCTCAAATGCGATATGGTGGGAAGTGGAAGCATCCAAGTCAGCATGCTCTAGCTCTATATCCCACAACTTCGTCTCCCCTTGTAGTCATGTTGTTTGTGTGAAAGTAGACACAAGGTGGAATGCACATATACTAAGTTCTCTGCTCTTTTTGAGTGCAATTTATTACCCTTAACTAAGTGGATGAAAGAATATGTGATCCAATTCCTCTCAGATGTAGATGAACTAGCAACCTATGCAAACAAAGTAAACAATTATAGTTATACATTAAAAAACCTATAAATGAAACTTTAAAAACTAAAAAATGAAATTTATTAAACTTGTGATAAAATTTTGATTACAAGGACCTGAAGATGTTGGAACTATTGGCCATGGAAGTGTTAGCATGTCTGCAAATTTTTAGGTCTCTGTCTAATAAAGTGCAAAAGTTGTCAAAATGCAAAATTGCCAAATTGCCTAAACCCTAGATAAGCCCCAAGATCTTGCGTGCACTTTATGACTATTTATTCGTTGACCTGTTCGATTGGGCACCCACTACTTAATTCCTCACTCAAGCCTCCCACAACGTTCATTTACCGACCCCTAAGCCTAGCTTACTAGCCTAGTCAGTTTTACACACATGCATATAGGGTAACTTAAGTGACCGCTCACTTTCTACCCACCTCACCATGTTTGCGAACTTGCGGTATTGTGAATTTGTCACCTCGCTCTCACTTGGTATCCAAGTGGTGTTCTCTAGTTGTGTTGTAGTAAATTGGCTTATTGTAGGCCCAATTTGCATATTTCTTTTCGGTCCGTGAATAGGCAATTGCTTGACATCTGTCTAATCTTGATGCATAGCTTTGTTTTGCGCATTTGCAGGTCTGTTGTGGCGGGTCTCATTCTAGGTTGCGGACTCGTGAAAGTTTGACACATGGCGTTATTTCGCGAGCTCTCTTCTTTTTGCAAGCGCCTTTTGTTTTGCTATTATCTCCCTTGCGAACATGCAATTTCTTGCCACGTGTCAACATTTGACATCTGTGCTTGAGGTAAATCAAATCAATAGCCAACATTCAAAGTTTTTAGGCAGCTATGATGGTGACTCTATAGAGGATAATTTCAAAATCTCTCATTGCCCTCAATGAGTTTTGCATGTTCCCAAAGTAACTGAGCGGCATATTTAACTAATGGTGCCTTGCAAATGTCCTTTGATGCACAATTTGGGGAGGTTCCTTTTGTCTAGCCACAAAAAGTAAATGTTTGTGCTTGAGATTGCTTTGCACGTGTTTGAGATCCGATTTTGTGTAAGTTGATCGGATTTCTTCCTTGTGTTAACCCTAATTAGATTAGGGTTTGATGTTTGATCATCTGAGTTATGCTTGAACTATAAAGGGAAGTATTGTACTTCATTTCAAGGAGGCTTTTTTTAGTTGGTTAGTCAGTTTGGGAGGGACTAAATTTTGTTTTAGGGTTTTGGTAGTATTTTTGGTCCCTTAGCATAATGCTCTTGCAGGCTGTAACTTGATTACAGATTATATGAATACATACTGCTGGGTTATTGTGTCCAACTCTAAGATGTAATACCTTTTGAATCAAAGTAATAAGGTTATGGAGGTTCTAAAAGCACATTTGCTATTAGAGCTATTTATCTATTTGCCGTCCATTCAAGGAGTGGTGTAAATGCTTGCATGAAAGTAGTGAAGGTATTGTATTTTCAGATGGATCATTAAGAAGAATTTAATGGCAGACTAAAGAAGACTTTTCTGTCATAAGGTGATAGATGTTAATAGGTTATCAAGATTATGTTATATCATTAGAATATGAATGCATGATATGTGACTCTGTAGCCCAATTGTAGGCACCGGTCTTGCCATTGTATCACCCAATCCTGAAGCAATTCCCAATCATTAGGTCATGAAATATGCTAACCAATTTTTTCGTTGAAAATTTCACACACAATCAACACTTCGCCAATTGAATTAGCGTTAGCATTAAAACTGAAAACCAAGCTTGAAAGATCTCAATGCCAAGAATGCACACTCAATCCCAAGGAAGGATAGGTGTTGTCATATGGCGGAGAAACTAAAAACAATAACTTGAAATGAGACAAACTCAATGTCAAGAATGTGCACTCAAGATCCCACTGAGGGCGAGGTGCTAACATATGACGGAGTATTAATTGAAACTGAAACAATTAGGCGGATAACCAGCCATGAAGATACATCTATCTAATTCATCTGCTGCGGCGGGCATCCACTTGAAAGTGGGGATTCACCATTTGAGAGTGGGTACAATGAGAGCTACAATGTTCATTCTCTACACTGGCGGTAAACCATCCAGGGGTAATTAATATGGAAATTTAACGAGTAATTGCAAAAAGTAAATGGTTGGATTAGTACTACTATATCTCAACCGTACAATCATGAAATCTGCAAATTACAAATTACAATAATAGAGAGCAATGCTAAGAAGAGGAGAATGAATTCTTTCAATGTTTTTTAGCTCTTCAATGATGAAAGAAAGCCAAAACTGAAATCTAATAAAATCTGATATAAAACTGAGATTCTGGAAATTCTGATCAGCAAACTGTAAATACCATAAAATGCTCATAACTTCATCAAATTACCCCCGTTTTGAATGAAATCGAATGCAATGAACAACTGGAAGGTAGGCGACCATGCTAGGATGAAGAAACAGCAACAAAGACCTTTCTGTGAATTTAGCACGCATCCAATGCACTTGTGAAAGGTACGGCCCTCCTTGAAGGGGCGATTTTCCTTTAAAAATCAGATTCTCAACTAAAAAATCTCAAACTTGGCATGATGAGTTGCCCAAGGTCAACAAATCAAATGATGAAATTCCCAGAATCATATTCAGACTGATAATAAAGCTATGAATCAAAATCACCTTCAGCTGTAGATGAATCAGCAATACCAAAATTGATAAATCTCCAAAATTCTTCAACATTCGAACTCAATTTGCTAGTCTGGATGAGAAGCAGTCCCAAAAACCAACTAGGTGTTATCTTTCAAACACGAAATTGGATAATTGCTAAGAGGTAAACATTCCTCGAAGCTAAATTCATGAAGTCATTCCGACAGCATAACAATATGATAAGCATAATGGATACCAAAGTTGGAGCAAAGCATTCATTTTATAGAAGAGTAGAAGACTCTTCAATTTCTCAAGAAGGTACGCCAAGAGTCACAAGAGACTCTTCAAATTTCCAAAATTCAAATAATTCTTCAAGAGGCGTCCCTTTTGCAAGAATACAATTTCACTTTATTTTTAAAACATAACTCCTCAAAGTGTGGCGTCCTTTTTTCCCAAGGCATTTAAACTTTAAATAATATTTAATCCATATGAAGGCGTCCCCCTTCAAGACCACCTTTTAACACAACTTGAAGTTATTCTCCTAGGCCAAGGGGTCAACTGCAATTTATAACATTAATGCCTTTATTTATGAAATTCACCAAATAAAGCTTTTAGAAGCCAAAACTTGAATTCAAATAATTGTTCCAACTGGAAAAGAAGTCTTGAAAGTTGACAATCTTCATATTGCCAAAAATAGAATTTACTATAAATAGTAAATAGAATTTACTATAAATAGTAGATTCCTTGAAATGCCATAGAACCTCTGAACATGGAAACCCTAATTTTACCTCAAACAAGCCTACAGGCTTCCAGAATAGGCTGATGAGTGTAAGAACAGATCACTGATGAGAAGGGGACATTACAGGTCATCAAAAACAAGACATCAAATACTTCAAATACAAATCCATTTCTTCTTTAAGTTTTTATATATTTTGATCTTTACCATCTCACCAAAGCCCAAAATCCACAAGAGCCGCTTCACTGCTTCCAAACCTTGCACATTCTTGTCTTATGGTGTGAGATTGCATCTACATTCACACCACTTGTTTTTCACTCGTCATCAAGTGGTTGTGTTATAGGGTTACCCACTTAGGTCTAGCAGAGCCTAAAGTGCAGAAGGTGATTATTTAGCAAACGCAATCCTTTGTCAAGTTGACCAACACCTTGAAATCTCCGTGGATAGAGAATTGGCAACCTCTTAGGAGAATTCAAGGCCATAATTAGTTGGAAAAAGAACCAACAGGAAGTACCACCAACTATGAGCATCCTTTAAGAACCTATCACGAAGAGCCTAAATCTTTGACCATTTGAGTGCACAAAATCAATGAACCCACTTCGTGACTATATCTCGCAATTCAATTTCAGAGGAGTCTAATGAATGCTGCCTTGCACCCTTCAGCGACTTCAAAATCTCTATATGGGGGAAGCCTTCCTGGCACAAAAAGAATCTGACTACTGTAATCTTTTGGAGACAATGCAAAGGCAAGAAGATGTAATGGAGTGTTCATTTTGTTCCATCTTTCTTCAACAATTGCATGCACTTGTTTGAAGAAAGTCTCTTCAGGGTCTCGCTCTTTCGCATTTATGGTGCACTTCATCTTCTCAATCATTTAGTCGATGCCATCACATATGTCTCCAATGCATGGCTTGTCCATGTTAGTATAGCAAATCATACTCAAAATGGGCTCGGTGAAACTAAGGAGATACTCCACACAATCCCACCATGAGTCATCTAATATCATCCACTTAATTTTTGTTGCCCTTGCAGTGTTGCTTTGCCTCCATATAGACCAATTTTGGGTAATCACCATGACTAATTTTGGGTAATCACCAATTTTGAAGGTGGTCCTTTATGGTCTGAAATAAGCTGTCGTGCATGTTACTCCAAGATTGATGAATATTTTTCAGGTTTTGATTTCACTAAGATTGATGCAGATTTCAGTCTTTGGTTGATCATTCTAAATTGCTTGTTTTAGTCTTGTATGTAGATGATTTAATACTTACATGAAGTTCAAAGAAACTCATAGAATGGTGCAAGACAGAGTTGGCAAAATAATTTGATATGAAGGACTCTGGCTTCATGCACTACTTCCTGGGGTTATAAGTACAGCAAAATTCAGGTGAACTTTTCCTTGGACAGGGAATGTATGTAGTCGAAATTCTGAAGAGAATTTAGATGATGGATTGCAAGCCCATGACTACTCCTACGGTAGCAAATTGGAAATTTGTTGGTTTTGGTTCTGATTTGATAGATCCATCTATGCAAAGACAATTGATAGGTTCCCTCATGTACTTGGTAAATACTAGGCCTGACATTTGTTTTGTAGTCCACACCTTGAGTTAGTATATGGTGCAACCTAGGCATGTTCATTGGGTTGCTGCAAACTACATTCTCTAGTTTTAAAGGGCAGAATGCATTTTGGATTGAGATATGTTGGTGATGAAGACTTGATACTGAATTGTTTTTTAGATTTTGATTGGGTAGGTAGTGCTAGTGATAGAGAGAGCACTTCAGGGTGTTTCCTTAGTGTAGGTTGATGTATGGTTTCTTGGTATAGCAGGAAATAGAGTTTTGTAGAAGTAGAAGATATGGCAGCCAATTATGCTAGTTGTGAAGCGATTTGGCTTCCCAAGTTACTAGCAAAGTTGACAAATTAGACTTTGTACACTACTGTGATTTATTGTGACAGTCAGAGTTGTATCAAACTCCCTAAAAATCCAGTATTTCATGATTGATCCAAGCATATTGAGACCAGTTACCGCTTTGTCAGAGACAAGGTTCAGAAGGGAGCTGTAGTTCTGCAGTTTATTCCTTTAGATCAACAAGTCTTTGATATCTTGATTAAGTGCCTTCCAATAGGAAAATTTGAGATGTTTAGAGAACAACCTGGCGTGATGGAGAATACTTTCCTTGGTAAGGGGGAGTGTTAGAATATATAATATACCTCTGTCAGTCTTCTCAGAGTGCAATAGTTAGTCTTCTTCAACCGTAGTCCGTTTTCTTCAAGTGCACTAGTCAGTCTTTTTTAGCAGCTACAGTTAACTAAAATTGGAATTGAAGTCCTGAGTGTCAGCTTTAGATAGTTGTTCAAAAAGATCGGAGATCAAGTCTTGAGCACGAGCTTTAGATAAGTTAAGATAAGGATATCTCTCTCATGTGCTGAGTCTAAGTGAAGTGTATCTTCAGTTTAGCATTGTCGTGTTTAAGTTTAATTAAGATAGGATACATATTCCAAGAGACATTAGACTATCTCTCAGAGCAGACTATGTTATCCCTCCATGCAGATCTTGAGTTTTACATGTGATAACTCTTTTGTATGCCCCTTTCCATGTCTATAAATGGAAAGGGCTGAGGTATGGTTTAGTAAAATTTTATTATTTTTCTGTAGCGGATTTATGTTCAGACTTAATGAAAATTGTGATAATGTTTTGACAGTCATTCATTGGGATTTGTTTATTGTTTGCTATAGTATATGTTAAATATATTCTTGTATCTGGCATAAAGTTTGGTTTGATACGTTTTTCTTATAGGAATTAGATGTCAAGTGCAGATTCTGTTTACCATGTTTTAGAAAGTATGATAGCTAGCTAGCAATCTAATTTTAGAGCTGATAGGAGGTGTAGGCTGAGATTGCTAGGATTCTTAAAAGGGTTAGACCCAAAATGCTTGCTATTTTTTGGCCCACATTACTTTGAGGATGTAAGAAGGGAAAGGACATTCTTGCCAACCATAATAGGACGGAGAGTAAAATAGGCTGAAAGACATGTTATGAAAGAAAGAGCACAACCAATCACAAAAAAAAAAGGGAGCTAGAAAGTGGAACATATGACATGAAGAGCAACCTTGAAACTGAGGGAACATGCAAGAGAGATTTGAAGGGGGGGATTAAAGAACAATGAGAAGTGACACAGTTAGAAGAAACTGAAAGCACTCATTTTGCACTGGAGATTCAAGAGGAATGCAGAGTCCAATAAAGAAAAGTTATAGAGTGTCCCATTGAGTTGAAGAAGAATAGATTAAAGTGATATGCAAGTGATTCAATGAACATGTTGCTTTGAGGTGAACAAAGATGAAAAACTGTACAACCGTGGTAAATTCTGCCTTGACACCTCATATGTTCATCCTGCCCATCAATAATGCCCTGATAGAAAGATGAGAGGGAAGGGCCATCATTGAAGTAAAGGGGTGGGTTGAATGATAATTTCCTTTGAAAAATGAAAGATTGTCTGAGGGTCTAAGATGGTCAGATATTTAAAATATTTGCCACCCTAAAAATCGTTTTGATTGTAAGTGGCAAAAGGCTTAAGGGGGTGGTTCTTTGGTTACTATCTTTATTAGGAAGTCTTCACTTTCACATCATCAATTATGGACAAAAGACTCTATTTGAGCCTTGCATAGGAAAATTAGTTGTCTCTATCAGCTATTCTTGTGAGGGGGAGAGAAAAGAAGCCTTCTTAGGTAAGTTATTGCTTGCTTTTGTGGCTTCTCTTCAAACATGTCAAATTTGAAGTCTTGGAATTTCCGAAAAATCAGCCTTGACTTCTGTTGGGACCTACAAAATTTGGCTAAATTTTGAGGGCCCAAGTAAAATTTTGCCTAATGCACTTAGAAGTACCCTGCAGAATAAGCCTAAGTAGCTCACTTTGGGAGCTTATAATTTGACACCCATGGATTGTCATGAAAAATTACTTTGGGGAATTGTTGAACACCTATTGGAGATGCCATATGTCCATTTGCAGCTTCCCATGATCAGTTTTAATAAGTTTTTGATGCCCTTGTCTGGAGGTTCAGAAGTTGGTTTGCTGTTTACACATGTTACACCTTTCTGAGTAGGCCATCTTTGTGATGTTGTATCTTTGTGCCTACTTAGTATTGAGCCCAACTGATATTTTTCCATAATTCTCTGCACCTTAATGAAGCCCCTTGTCAGTTGACATAGCCCCATGAATCCATTTGCTAAGTTTTCCAGCCTGAATCCGTTTGCAAAAAGTTCAGATTTGCAAACTGGGCAGTGTAAATTTGCAGAAAGTGGCCTCACATTTGAATTTTTATTTTGCAACCTTTTAACCTGCATGTCAAAGTGAATGTTCCCCATGATTGCCTATCTAATTATCTACCACTTTGCCAATTTGCAGTACCTCAGCACCTCATTTGATATTTTTTCAAAGCCCATTCCAAATGAACTTTTTTCAGAGTTTCAGAATCAGCAGTTTCAGAAAAGTCTGAGAAGGCAACTTTGTCGATTGATATCTTTCACCTCAGGAAGAACTTTGCTATGCCATTTGTTGCACTGCATTCTTGGGTCAAGTGTCTACATGCCTACTCAGTTTCAGACTCCTAGGATAAGTTCTGGTGGGTTATTTAATCATCTTCTGACTGCAGTAGGGCTAAAAAATGGTGTCCCGAAAAGTTTCAAAATTCAAATTCTAAGGACAACCCATTTCTTGTTTTGGTCTAAAACCTCTACAGCTCCATTTTCATCAAAAACAGCGGTCATATGATGCATTATTTTAATGCATTTCGGGTGTGCTAAACATGCCTTGGGGGCCAGTTTACAAAGGAGGTACCTGATTCTTGATGGCTGGGAAAAATTTGAGCAAATGGGTTTTCTCTAAATAATTGATTATGTCTGCACGCAAAAAATCGCGGTTCCAAGTGTCACCGTTTGTTCGCAATAAATTTCTTCAAATGGGCCGCAGGCATAATTAAAATTTGCCTATTCTCTAATGTTTTCAAATGATAATATTTAAAATATTTTGAATATTTTAAATATTGGGCAAATGCAAAGATGCATTTAAGGCAAACATAAATGCAATTTCAAATGTTTAAAAGGAAAAGCAAGTTTAATTCTTGCTTTCTATTGGTTGAAGTCATGGCAGCACGACAATAGCTTCTTCACGGAAAAACTCATCGCCAATCGCTATTTTGATCCGTTCTTCACATTTAAATTGGCGATCAGTGATGGTGGATGCCTCTCATCGCCCATTGCGGATTGGAGGCCTCCTTTCCAAACCAAATCAACGATGAAGCAATGCTCTGAGCTTCTCATCGCTCATTGCGCATTTCAAATGGATTTTCATTTTAAATGAGCGATGGAGCGATATGGCCTTTCTGGGGCAGAATTTGATGGTTTTTATGTTTGCATCAAAGATTTGGCATCTCTTAATCTTCATGGTAGTTCCTCTGAGGGATTTTGGGCGGATTCAGGAGTGTATGGTGCAAAGAGAAATGCTAATCACGTTTTTTGCCTTCCAACACATTTTTGGGGGTGTTTTTGAGCTCAAATTTGTTGTTCTAGGTTTTAAATTCGTCCTCTGACCATTCCTAATGCTTGGGCAGGGATTTTAAACATGTTTGTGATATTTTTTGTTGCCAGCAGCTGCGAAAACGCCCCTGCATCAAGAAAAACGACTTGCATATTTTTCTCTTGCCATGGCTGCAGGAAGTGTTCCCAGGGAAGTTACAGAACAGAAAACTAAGCCATTTTTGTGCCAATATCTCTTATCTCTAATTTGATTCTTTATTTCCATGCTGCATTCACAATGGGCGAAGTTCTTTCTTTTTCATCGTTCATCGCTAATGGAAATCTCAATTCCCAAATACATCTGCGATTAGCGATGAGATGGGCTGCATAGTCACTATTGTAGATCGCTTATTAATGTTTTCATTTTCATTTCTATTAGAGATGAGCGATGAAAATATTTCCAAAGTTTGAATGGATATGGTTGGCCTGTGGCAGGAGTTCAAAGTTATTTAATAAGTTTGAATAGTGAAAAGGTGAAACATAAGAGCATAGGTAAATTTTTATTTGCCTGATATAAGGTTTTTTTTTTAATTCTCCACGAGAACTACAGCTGCATAGTTTCATCGGGCATCGCTAATTGATTTTAGCTTTCCCAAATAAATGAGAGATGTGCAATGGAAAGGTTGGGGAGAAGGAAATGGTGGGCCTAGCTGAAATTTTTAAAGTTTCTAAATATGAAGTGAGAAAATTAAAAGGCACGGGTGTAAAGTATTTTTTAAGCCTGATGAAGTAAAGATTTTTGTTTTAAAGTAAAATAAACATTTTACTTTGCTGGTGAAAATATTATACAGCACCGTGGATTTCAGAAATTAAAGGGCATCATTATAAAAGACACAAATATTCTTTGCTGGAAAAAGAATTTTCACAGAGAGATAAAACAAATTCCCCTGCAGAGTAAGAGGATGTTCATGAAAGAACATAATCATTTTCATAGGAGGGGCAAATGGTAAGAAAAAAGAAGAGAGAATTTTATTCTTTCACATGAGGGGAATATTTTTCTGTTATAGGTGAATGATGAAGCGGGAATGCAGGGGCAAGGAGGTGAAGTATTTTGCAAGTAAAGGCATTTTCAACGTGGGCAAAAGGTTGAATAGAGAGAATGATGAGTCCTTCCCAGAGGAGAATATTTTCTGTTGCAGGGCAGTGGAGTGAGGAGCAAGAAAACAGAGGGCAGATGAAATATTCCCCTTAACTTTTTTCCCCAAAATCAGACACACAAACCAGCATCAAACCACTGATTAGCGTTAGCTCCAAATGCAAATCAGCATGGAAAGTAACTCTAACCAAGAATCTTCACCAAGATCCCAATGTGGGCGAGGTGATAGCATATGGTCAGAGGATCATTAGGTATAAACTGAACTGAAAGTACAATTCATCTGCTGGTGCAGGCATCCACAAGCAGTGGGAATACTCCACTTATTTAGTGGGTGAGATTATTACATTATTAAGGTGGCAAGCCAGCCATTAAATCCTCTCTTCCACTTATTTGGTGGGGGGAAAACAATCCACACAACCACTTATTTGGTGGGGGGAATTTACAATCAAGAAAGATGTTTATTCTAAAACTCAACCACTCAATTGTGGGAGTGTAATCAAGTATAAATTGCAGCAATAAAATGAAATAGCCGTTAGTACTACTAACTAGCTTTACAATGAATAGAAATAGCTGCAAATAAGAGAGATAAGCTTCTAGAATGTTCTTTATCCACACTGGCGGTAAACCATCTAGGGGTTAAAGTGTTTGCATTAAAATTCACGTGTAAATGCAGCAATTAAAATGACTGGATTAGTACTACTAATTCACAGCCTTACAATGAAATAAATCTGCAATTTACAAGTGTTACAATGATGAAATCAATGCAAATGTTTGAAGGATGATTTCTACAACTCTAAATCTTCTCAATCACCAAATTACAAGCCAAAATCTAAACTGATATAAATCTGATATGACAAACAGCAAACTGAAAGTATTGAACCGGCAACCTATGAAACATCAAAATGCTCAAATCTACCTCAAATCAACTTCAAAGCTCACCAAAACTCAGAGCAGCATTCAAGAAGGATAGACGACTAGCGACCATGAGTTTGTAGGTGCCAAACAATCACCAAGCAGCAAGTTCGAAACCCAATACAAGCTGATCATTAATGGTACGGCCCTAGAAAAAGGTACGGCCTTCCTAGAAAAATCCACACTTCATCATAAATTCTGATTTTCTGCAAATAGCATCGCCCTTAACGTAGAAATGGTTAGCTCAAATACCGATAATGAAATAAAATTTACTCAAGGAGCTGTATACAAAAATCATCTTCAGCTGTATGAAAATCAGCAACACAAAATACTGAAAACATCACCAAATTTCTTCACTTTGATGCTCAATATGCACTTCTGCATGAAGCACATCCCCAATAGACCATCTAGGGAACCATAGTTTCAGGCCTGAAGAATGGAGTAAATTTGCTAAGCTTTCCCTTAGCCGGATTCTGGATTTCAAACCAGCAGTATAACTTTGCTTTCTAAAAACATAACATAATCAGCACTTCAAACAGCAGCAATATATAAGCTTCAGTTGGCAAATGAAGCAACAAGAACCCTTCAAATTCCAAGAAGTTGAATCACTTCAAATTCCAAGAAGTTGAATCACTTCAAATTCCAAGAAGTTGAATCACTTCAACTTCCAAAAGGGACGCCACCTTTTTGCATTTTACTTTTTGAAATAATAAAATATTACTCAACCTCCTTTAGGTGTCCAACTTCACTTTGCAACAATAAAGCATTTAATAAATCATTAAATGCACAATTGACCTCCTTAATGGCCCCTCTTTTAAAACAACATGAAGTTATTACTCCTAGGCGTGGGGTACAACTGAGAAACATGAAATTTGACTAAGTATAAACTCAACTCATGAAGAAAACCAAACCCAAAGCCAAACTGAAACTGATGGATAACAAGATGACTTGAGTTGAACTGCTGATGATGCCATTGCCAAAATTAGACTTACTAAAAATAGCCACTGCCAAAAATAGTAAGTTTACCTCAAAACCAACAGAAAGCAGAACTGAGCTGGAAGCAAGACTTAATGAAAGTGGAAACCCTAAATTCACACATCTGAGTAGCCTATGGATTTCCGGAAATAGGCTAAAACCAAACGAAGAGCGTATGGCCAAAATGGGGACATTATAGCAGATTGGAACTTCTTCAACAAGCAAAGGCAGTTACAGATCAAGGGAGCTGAAGATGCCAGGTGTCTTTCACGAATGGATTTTAGGGCTTCTTCTACTTCTATATCTTTCTTCATCTTTTTTGTAAGGGTTCTGAAATTTTGAATTAGGTGAATAAGGTAGAGTAGTGTTGAGTCTGAGTTGTGAATGGAGTATGCAAATTGTAATAGCTGGGTTTTATGAGCAAATGTTAGCCAATTTGTGCAACATCATATTACTGTCGTAAAGTTGACTCCAAATTTGTATGCTTTTGATTATATGAATTCAATATATCAAAGATTGTTTGAGTTTGTCATCACAACTTTCCTGTGATTGTGTTATTTGGCCATGGTTCTCTTTCAAGTAAAGAGTTAAATTACTTT
This sequence comes from Sequoia sempervirens, assembly GCA_007258455.2. NCBI lineage: Eukaryota > Viridiplantae > Streptophyta > Pinopsida > Cupressales > Cupressaceae > Sequoia > Sequoia sempervirens. Next base: position 300,475,874 of record VDFB02086081.1, on the reverse strand, counting down.
GATCAGATAACTGTAGTCTTGAGTGCACAAATGGGATTTGTAAGTAGAAATTTATGACAAATATGAGTGGGTTTGTTAATGTAAGGCATTAACATGTTTTAAATCCATTGGTTGAACTTAATTTGCTGATAGGATCTTTGTTGTGGTTTTATATTTGACTTCATGGCCCATGATTAGGCATTGATTTATCAAAAAGCCTAAGACAAAACCAGAAACAAATCAAATCATTTAAATCTCTGATACTTCGGTCCTTTTGCTTGTTGTTTAAGTTATTTATGTTCCTTGTATCTTCATGGTGTTTGAAAGAGTATAGAGGCTGAATTTGAAAGAACTTTATCTGTCAACCCTCTATCTGTTTGAGATGAAGATTGTTTACTCCACTAATGGTAATTCAATACTCTATAGAAGTAAACTAGAAACATAATATCATTGAGTATGTAAAAGCATTCACAGAACATAACAGATGGATATGAAGCATTGCAGTCTTTATTCATGTACTTGTAGTATTACATTATCATATCAACATACTCCCCGACTACGAACCAAGCAGCAACATAAATAGTTAACCGGCGTCGGTTGAGAGCACCAACCATCGGCAACTGACAAGTACCAACTAATCCCGAGTGCTAACTAGTCCCGAGTGCTAACTAATCCCGAGGACTAACATTATTTATTTATTCCATTTGCTAATTACCTATTTAGCGGCTTACATCATTCCCCCCTCAGAAAAAGTCGTCTTCCCAGACGACAAATACAATACTGGGAGATCAATACATAAAATTTCAGTGGGAAGAGGGTTGAGAGGACGTCCCTGGTGGTTGGGGAACTGATGAAGTGGTAGCTGGAGTGGTCAGCTGTCGTAGTCGGTACACCTCCTCTGTACGCTGCTGAAGGTGACGAGAGGCCTTCAATTCCTTCTCTCGAGTGGTTTTGACCAGGTGCACTGCCTCCTTCAAGTTTTTATTGACCCTCTCCAGCTCTTTGTCTTTTTCTGCCAACTGGCGGTCAATCTCCTCCTCAAGTGCTTTCATCCTCTTCTCCATACCCTGAATGCTTGTATCTCGAGCGCTCACTTCCAACTTCTCCTTCTCCAATAAACGAGTGAGCTCTTGTAGTTGTTTCTCAAAGGATTCTGCCTTGGCCTGTATTTTACGGGAAAGGGTGATGGCTTGATCCGCTTTCCGCGTCATTTTGTTTAGATGGATCTCATACTCCCGACAGGCTATAAATAATGTCCTGTATGCTGTCTCCATCTCAAATAACTGTGCCACTAGCTTGTCGTCTTTCCCATGCAAAACTGGCCTCTTCGGGAACCAAGCAGCCATCATTTCTGGTGTCTTCTTCGCCAACCAATCACCAGTAAATATCCTGTCAAACTCTCTACTACTCCCTGAGTTCATGAACTGAATGATCCTTCGTGCCTCCTGTTCGGCTATGGGCGAGTAGTTCCGGTGCAGTGTCTTTGCAATGTCAGACACTTCTTTGATGACCAACGCAATAGGCTCAAGGCTATGAATGTACCTCTCGATTGTACCTATTGGGTCCTCTCGATCTGGCTTAGGGATTATCACAGCAATCCCCTCTGATGCATCATTATCATTGGATCCACCAGAATCTTCGACATTACCCACAGCTGTAGGTACGGCTATCTGTGGTGTGGTATGAGGCTCCTCATCTAACACAATATGGATCACCTGTGCCATCTCTCCCCCCTCCACTGCTTGTTGCTCTACCACTGGCTGCGTATTCTCTACTGCCAGCCTTGGCTGAGTGCTCCTAGCTGGTGCAGCATCTCTTCCCACCTCTGTCTCCATCAACCCTGGTGAGTGTATGGGGGAGATGTCCTCTCGAATAGGTGTTCCCATTTGCCGCAACCATCCATCTACACCCTTTGTCTGAAGTGTCCCTCCTGGTGATGTTGGTGCATCTGTCTCACCTATTATACCCTCCAGTGTTGTGTCCTCTACCACCCCTAGTGGTGTCATCTCTCTTGCTGATGCAACTGCTTCAACTGTGCCACCTTCCTCGACCTCCTCTTCTACCTCTTGTTCGACTGGGGCTTTCACTGGAGTATTAACATCCACCGAATAAACTCTGACTGGTGAAGTACTATCGACAGATGAAGATAGTGCTAACTGCTCGTATTCTTCACTATCGGCTTGTTTCCTCTTCCTCTTCACCGTCTTCGGCTCTTCTGTGGTGCTCCCAGCATCCAAAGTCGTCCATCTGAAAACTGTAGGCCAAGAACTGTCATAATCCTTTGCTGGCTGAAATTTTCCCAATTTCCCCTCTGGCACTTGATTGTAGATGGCATCTAGAAAGAGGGCTATAAGCTGTTGGGTCATATAGAATGCCTTGTGTTTTCATTTTAAGAACTCTCTAATCCTTTCTGATAGGTATAGTGCCCAATTGTAAACCTTTCCCCCACTCAGCCCGAACATATACTCAACCATCCAGGTTGTGATATCTAAGGCTCGGCTGGTGCCTGTCAACTTGCATTTGATAAGATCCATAATGCACTTGCAATCACCATTCCCTAGCATATTTTTCCGTAACCCTCGAGCTCCTGCACTCCAAATTATTTCCTTTTCTTTGGCAGTGATATCCGACCGGCAAATTCTTTTAATAATCATCTCTTTCTGTTGTGTAGTCATTTTTGTAGTCGGCTTGGCGACCACCTGCCCAGACGCAGGTATGCCAAAGACTCTCCGGAAGTCCGAGGGATAAAAAGCCACGGTAACTGGGAACCCTTCGTATTCAATTGTACTCCTGTGGCTGTGCTGATTGTAATTGGCCACAATATCTCTCAAATATTCTTCAAAATCCTTAGCATTAAAAAAGGGGCACTGTGCTACCTTATCCACCTGTGCTGTCGCCAGTGCTCGCTTGATGGGATAGTCAAGTGCCGTCTCCTGCCACCATGTCTTGCACTCTGTGCTTGTGAGACTCTCCCACGTCAGCGAATCTGCAGTCACGTTATCAGCTTTTCCTTTAACCGCCTTGCCTCCAGCCACCTTGATTTCCAGTGTTATTTTCCTTGCTTTCGTACTCGTGCTGGCATCCATTTTTCTGCTCTCGGAAGAATGAAACTGCCGGAGACCAACTTTGATGAACAGGTGAACACCCTTAACAATTTCCGTTACAGCAGTTATTTTTTTCTGCCGAAGGCTCCAGTCGATGAATGGTACGGACTTCTCACTATGCCGTATGGATTTTTCCTGAACACAATGTATGACCTTCTTCCTAGCTCGTACGGCCTCTGCTCTAGTCAAGCGTACAACTTCTTTTGTAACTAGTACGGCCTCGTCTTGTTGATAGCGTACGGCCTCCTTTCTCTTCGAGCGTACGACTTCTTTGGGATAGCGTACGGCCTCCTCTATAATGCGTACGACCACTTCTCTGGGATGGCGTACGTCCTCCTCTCTCTTCTAGTGTATGGACTCCTCTCTCTTCCAGCGTACGACCTTTCTCTTCCAGCGTACGAAATTCTTCAACTGTAACCGTACAGATTTCTTCAAGTGTAGTTGTACGGACTTTGGGCATACGGATTCTCCTTCACAACGTACGTCTTCCTTTCTTCGTGTGCGTACAAATTCTCCTGATGATGTGTTGCGTACGGCCCTGGTATTTTGTTGCTTATGGCGTACTGTAATTCTTTTTCCCAATCGTACGGCCCTTGTTTGTATTGGCACGACCTTCACTCGTACGGCCTTCAAGCGTACGAAATCTTCCTTATGGCGTACGGTGCCTTGCTTTTGTAAAATGGTCGTCTTCCTCCTTTGCAGTCGTACGGCCCTTGCTACCCCTCCCTATCGATTGGTTTTGTCTTTGTGGCGAGTGTTGAGCCTTGAAAATGACGGCTCTCCTTTCATGGAGTTAACATTCTTCTTAGGTTGCGCTTTAGTAGTTCCCACTTTAATTCTCCGCCTTTTGATCATCTTCATGATTTTTATTTTAATTTCTCTTCCCTTGGTCGGCTTTGCTTTTTCCCTTACTCCATGTCTTTTATTTTTTCCAATGACATATAATACGTCTGCCTTAGTAATACTTTTATTTTTTTCCTTCTGATATTTTTTCTCTCTTCAATTCTTTTTAATTTCCCCTCCATATTTCTTTTATTTCCGTCTTCTCTCTCCTCTCATCCATTTGCCTTGCGTTTCTTCGTTTTTTCTTTTTTCTTCATTTATTTTTCTACCCTCCTTCCTTTTTTTTGTGACTTTTCGCTTTTTTCTCATCTATCTTTAATTTTTTCAATTTTTTCATACTTTTCATTTTTTAACTCCAACACAATTTTTTCATCTCTTACCTGTTTGGACTTGTGGACTGGCATATTGTCCAGTTTTGATACTCTTTCTTTGTACCCTCCATACTTGGCCGAAAGTGCTTGGCTGGGCCTTCCCTCTTCTTCCTTGATTTCCCCGATTTGTAGCATTTTACACTCTCTGTGGAACACTTCATAGTCTTCCATCTGCCAATGAAATAAGCCATTTAGCGAGCTTGTCTCGTCCTCCGAACAACTATCGAGTTCAAGTACGCCTTCGATGTTCGATTTCATATCATTCCTTCCTTTGTCCACAACCGACTCACCTCCATCCGATTCAGATCCGGAGGAAGCCAATTCTTCGCTCACGGCCTGGTTCTTCAAGTCGATGACATACTTCCCCCTGTTGTTCTCGATCGAGAGTGTGTTCCTCTTCCAATTATGATTTTCCTTCGCCACTATCAGCCATCCTCTCCCAAGTAGTGCATCGTACGCTTTCCTTTGTAATGGGATGACGACAAAATTTAGCAAAAATTGTTGTGTCCTGATCATCACCTTCTGTGCCATCAACGTTCCCAACGGATACCATGTTGATAAGCGCCAACTAGTTGGAATGTTGGCGGCCAGAGTGTAGGCTTCCCAAGACTCTTCCATGTGTCTTCAGGTAGTACGTTGACTCCTGATCCTCCATCGATGATAGTATTTGTCAAGATATTCCCTCTGATTTCCATATGCACGACCACTGGCATCTTCCTGATGTTCGCTGTGAGCAATACTGGGTTGATTGTTTGTTCACCGTACGGTGGTGGTTCTGGTATCAATTCTTGCCTTCGTTCCTCCAATCGCGGTTGCTTGCCATCCCCGATGACATTTGTGATCGCCAGTCCCAACTGCGGCATAGTCTGGAGAAGGTCAGTTACTTTGATTGGTATGGTGGTTTGCAGTACCTGCCGTATGATGTTGGTTTCCGCCTCCAACCGCCGAGAGGTTCCTGGCTTCTCCAGAGGTACTCTGTTTTCCTTCACCATCGCCAGTTCCACTTCGGTTTTTGCTTCCTCCATCCTTTGTTTCTCCGTGCATGGATCTGGGTAAGTGGCCTTTTTGCTTGTGCTTTGGTGATCGCCAGTACCTCTTGTTCTTCTACTTCCAGCATGTGGATACCCTTTTGCTTAGGGTATTCGTTATCTTCATGATCGCCTGGTCCACACCACTTACACAATCTCCCTCCCGAACCTTGATCGTTCTGGCAGTCCCTGGCGAAGTGGCCCCATTTGTTGCACTTCCTGCATTGGATCATGGGCCTTCCTTTCGCATCGTACTGTATCATGTTTCTCGGACTTTTGTTGCTTTGGTAACCTCCAGGGGATGCATAGCTATTGTACTGGGGCTTTGGTGGTGTTCGGCGGTGTTGACGGTTCTCCTTGCGTGAAGAGTACTTGTGCACTTCTGGCTTTTAAGTTGTTTGGGCATTCCTTGACGGAATGTCCCATCACTTGGCAGATATCGCAGAATAAGTTCTTGGGACAGTTCGCCTTCGTGTGACCTTCCCCATTGCAGTCCGTACACCATAGTTCTCTGGCTTCTCTCGTACTCTCCTTGTCGGCCTTCAATTCTTTCATCATTCGCATCATATCTTTCCTGAGTGCTTGTATAGTCTTGGATTCACCGTCGCTGTCGTCCGTACTCTCCTCGTCGTTTGTCTTCTTTTTCCCTCGGGAGGATGTTTTATTTTCACTTTCTATGTCCATTGCCCAATTGTATGCTTCAGCGTACGACGAAGGAGGTACGACTTTCATTTTCTTTGTTAATGACGGAAGCAAGCCCTCGATGAACCATCTTTTCTTCAAACCGTCGGCCGGCTGTGCCTCCAATTTCCCCAGCAAATCTTTGAGTCTTTGGTTGTAGGTCCGCACACTCTTGTGCTTTCCTTGCTTGGTATTATATATCTCCGCAACAATCTCGCTATCATCCCGCAGGAGTTTGAACTCCTCTTGAAATGCTTTCTTCAATAATCTCCATGTAGCTTTGTGTGCTTGATCTAATTCAGAGTACCAATCAATGGCACTCTCTCTGAGTGTCGCTGGAAATGCTTTCAGCCACTGGTCGGGATCATCCTGTCCGCTGGCTATCCAGATAGTTTCACATGTCTTACAGTGCCGTACTGGATCTTCTGACCCATTCCCCATAATCTTCGGCAGCTTCTGCCGCTCCGGAATAGACATCTTTCCCCGCTGTCCTCCTTGTGTGTTGGACCCGAGTAGACTGGTTTCCTCGCTACGTTCCGGTTCATCACTTGCACTCTCGGCCACGTACGAGTCACTCCCACGTCTTCCTTCGGCGTCCTCGACACCTTGAGTCTCCTGGGGTTCCCTTCGGTACTCTCTTCGCCTTGGGGTACTGGGCTCAGATCTTCCACTCGTCAGCCGTTCGTCGTCGTCCGAGAGGGACAACTCCCGAAACCGTCTGATGCTATTATTCAATTCATCTTCGTTCTCATAAGGATCATATCTTCCTACGTACGGAGTGTCGAAGGGTTCTCCGTCCCTTCCTTCTGTCAAACTTTGGTGCGCTCGTCCAATGGATGTGTCTATTCTTGTCAGATTTTCATATGTTCTTTTAATGTTTTGATTTATTTCAATTAAATCCTCATCCAATTCCTTACCGGCTTGCTTTAGTCTTCTTCGCCGGTTTTCTTGTTTCTGCAGTCTGAGTGATCGCCAAACCTTTTCTTCCTAAGCCTCGTGCCCGTCAAGTACTTGATTCTTGTCTTTGTTGGGCCGTACGGGCATTTAAAATATGTTTTTGGCGATCATTGCTGGCTATCGGATGTACGTCTCCGGCTCGTGTCTCGTTCTTCTTCTTCTCGTTTAGTTCGTTCTTCGTAGTGTTGTAGTATTTGCTACCTTCGGCGTTCCCGATCTTCTTCTTCTCGGAGGTCTTGCAGAATAATGGAATGACGGGCCAGCAATCTGGGCATACGATTCAGGAGGTGATTCACCTCGTTGTTCACTTCCAGTCTATCCCAGATAACTTCCTCAGGGATCTCCCGTATATGGGATTCCCTACGGACGTGATCTCGCAACGATATCTTCCATAGATTGACAAGATCTTCTGTCAATAGGTCTTCCCGTTCCTCATTAGCATTTATAGGTTCTTCCACCGGTTGACCCATTACGCTGCCATGACGAGTGATGCCCTAGTCCGCTCAGGCAACGAGTTGTAGTATAGTGGTGAGTATTCCCGCCTGTCACACGAGTGACCCGGGTTCGACCCCCGGCAACGGCGCCAAATGTTTACTCCACTAATGGTAATTCAATACTCTATAGAAGTAAACTAGAAACATAATATCGTTGAGTATGTAAAAGCATTCACAGAACATAACAGATGGATATGAAGCATTGCAGTCTTTATTCATGTACTTGCAGTATTACATTATCATATCAACATACTCCCCGACTACGAACCAAGCAGCAACATAAATAGTTAACCGGTGTCGGTTGAGAGCACCAACCGTCGGCAACTGACAAGTACCAACTAATCCTGAGTGCTAACTAGTCCCGAGTGCTAACTAATCCCGAGGACTAACATTATTTATTTATTCCATTTGCTAATTACCTATTTAGCGGCTTACAAAGATATCTAAATTATTTGTTCTCAGTAATGTTCAATGCAAGTAGGATTATGCTTGAACCTGGTATATATAAATACCCATCATTCATATACCTGAGAACTATCCACTTTCATAGGTCTGTAGTTTGTTGTTTGGCATAAGTTTGTCATGCACTCAGGCCTACAATTGGGAGCACCCTCCTGAGTCCTGTGGAGCTCAAAGTGTAGAAGGCTTTCATAGCCTTGTTCGTTGGCTTTTCTTGTCTTCAACCTATTGATAGTGTAGATTCCTTGTCCTAAATCTGTAATCCCCTGATTTAGGCATTGTCTTTCTCCTTAGGGTTGAAGGTTGGAAGAAAAATAACCAACAACTTCCAATTTTTGACACTGGCTTAAGAAAAAAAGGCTGAAGCCAAAATTTTCAAATTGGATTTAATAACGACTTTAGTCAGGCAGCTTTAAATGGTTTGCTAAAGCCATCCCTCTGTATGGGTAATGCTTTGTCAAAGGTTGTTGAAGGCAATTCCTAGAACCCAATAGAAGCTGAAGATATGCCTTTATTCTTGCCTCTCTTGGATTGCATTTGTAAGTGCCGTCCATTTTTTATTTCACCTATGTCTCAGCTGGTGGTTTGAAAATTTCTCCTTTTGGTGATCCCTTGATTGGGGAAAGTTGTGAAATGTGTGTGTAAGTTCGTAACTCAAGCTAATATGTCTTTTGCTTGGTTTTTACATGAGAGAATCTCATTAGAATTATAGTATTACTAGTAGGAAGCAGATTAGCTGTAGTTCCATCACTGGCCATTTCAACAAAGATACTTGTGGATGGTGGAAGTTTTGCTTATGTCACATCAGTGCATGTGTTACTATAAGTTGGCTTGAAAGTTGAAACACTTAAAGATTCTTTTGCTATTTGCCTGTGCCAATTTGCATATTTACCTTCCTGTTTTTCTTATGTTATGGACATATCAAGGTCAGAATGCACTGCATCTTATTTGTGCCATGATGTAAACTTAATTTGTTGTGTTTAGAGTAGAAATGTGCTGATTTTATGTTTATTCATACAGGAACCACATTTTTTCCATTTATACAATTGTGGAATAGATATGCTCCCTCATTTGTGACAGATGTTTTTCTACATTCAACTCTTTACAATTATCAATTCTGTTTTCTTTCTCAGCTACCCTGATTCTGTAATGATTATCCATTTTTGCAGTGAGTGGGTTCTAGGAAATTGTGAGGATTTGGTGAAGGATATTACAGCAGAATTACAACCTGAGAACCATGAGGTAGAATTTCAATTGGTTTGTTTTTCAGTTTTGTTTAAGATGTGTTCTTGCTACTTTGTAGATAACACCTAGATTTCATGTTGGTATGGAGTCCTTACATATGGTTTGATTGAGCCAATGAGCCAATGCTTCACATAAATGAAATTAATATCTTTTCGTCTTAAAAATCTTATTCAATAGTCTAAGGGTCACCTTTGCGCGGAATGTAAAATTAAAATATTCGTATGGTGGAAAACTGTTTATATGAGGTGAAATTGTGCCATTGAAAAAAGGATAAAATCTTAGGTAAATGCTAAACAGAAATGTTCAAGATTTGTTATTTAATAATGATGATGTACAAATGGAGACACATACCAGATGTCAATGGCGACATAAAGGAAAGAAAATCATTAAGCTATCATCAGAGTGATAGCATGAAGATCTGAAGTGCAGGGAATTTCAACATAACATAACATTGAGGACTTGAGTTCCTATTAGAGGTAGCAGATGCCTGAAGAGGGCTGGTAGCAGGAAAACAGGATGTCTTCAACATAGAGGATGAAGGTCTGAAAAATAGGTGCATAGGAGTTTTGTTTTAATAAATTATAATAATTGGAAACATTGAAAAACAAAAGCATGCTGGGATGCATCACTCAGTTGTGATGTGGGAATATGGAACTTTTGTGAGATTTTTTTTTTTAAATATTGGAAATAGTCTACTAAAAGGTTACAGTATAGTTGGGCCTATCAGGCCAGCACAGGTTGCATAGTAATGAAACACAAATAAACCAACTAGAAGGACATTTATATTAACCAGGCCAAAAAGAGAAAAGCCTGAGACAAACAATATTGATCACGGTCGCCAACATTTTACATCATTTATCAAAATACATAGTGAGTAGCGGGTTTAATAAAATCTTTTTTTCTAGATATAATATCGGGGTTTTGTTATGGGGCCCCATCCCTTCATATAAGTTTTAACAGACTATAACATCAAAATGCTGCATACCAGCCATTGGCAGCGAAGATATACCACCAGCAACCACCCACACCATACTAATTACCAACCTAAAGTATTAACTATAGAAACGAAAGAAGGCAACCAGTGTAAACACCTCCTAAAGATGGGTGTAACTAAACCTAAAAGATCACACTAAATTTTATTACTAAATCAAAACCCAGCTGAGAACACATATCACCAGCTCAAAATTAAGACACTTTAGACAGCCCCGCCTATTGAGACCAAACCTTTTTATAGGTAACTTCCAATGTTAATGTGCTTGATATGCGACCCCATAGCCAAACACATTGAGAGATTACACAACCAGCATTTCCAGACCACGAGCCCCATCCAAACTATGAAATTCGATTTGTTTCATCAGCTTCACACATCTCAAGGCACAACCAACTCTTTCATCCTCTAGAACTGGCAATGTGTAGCTGTTTGCCGCATCTGGAACCCCATAGTGATGAGTGACAGCCAGACTTTATAGCACAAGGTTTAAGCCTTTATAGTAAGCATCTAGGGATCCGAGATATGCTTCATTAGGGCTTGTTTATGTGCATGGAGGAGTCGGATCACCACCTCATGTCTAGGCTCCCTCCACACTCTCCTCTACTGAGACATAATCATTTCTTTTGCTACCTCTTCGTCCTCATTCAGTGTTAATGAGGGGTTTCTTCAAACAAGCTATAATCTTCTGATTTTACACTACCTCATTCAGTTTCCATCATGCCCCTGAATTTGTAGCCCATTGAAATATAAATGAATGAGATAATAAGTATATATATATATATATATTATAAACCTTATTATAATTATGAATATGAGTAATTTGTAATTAAATTATAATATTTAAAGATAGGAATAAATGTGCTAACAAGAAATACCAAATAACAACTACATCATCACATTTAAAGTGACAGGTTATCAAGAAACCTTGGGTTTTCTACATAGCGTCCAGGAGGATAGACCATAATTGACACTTGATCAAATTCACAAACACACCTTAGTATAGCGAGGGCAATTTCCAATTCTTCCTGTGATTGAATATGTATTTGAGAACCTTCGTCTTTGAGAATACGATCAAAGAGACCCCGATGGGTTAGTACATCGAGCACATTGAAGACTCAATATAAGAAAGCATTCACAATATGTCGTAGATATGTATAGACTCTACAAGCATGGAACAAAAGGTGGCAACGATGCTGGCATAAGAAATTCTCATCAAAAAAATGACAATCCGCTAATATTATCAAAGCCTGATGCATGTAATATAATGGATAACACTTCTATTAATAATCGTTCTTTTCTTATTGTACATTCAAATCTATTGCCGCCATTATTTAGTAAGAATAGGCCGATTATAATAGACTATGAAGATACCTATCAATCACCATGAGGCAGGTCGATTCCACAAAAGACGTTGACCAAATGAAAGGGGTGCAATGGGTCATACACATAGAAATAAGGAATGGAGATCCGACTTGGGAATCATAACGAATGAATGAGTAGAATTAGGAATAAGGAGCAGAGCAATTGGAGATCGCAGCAGGATCAGGTGAGGGATCTCCCCATTTAGCCGTTGGATATTTAGTGACCAGATATATGTTTGAATAAATGATTTATGATAATGATTGCCTATATGTTGAAGAGAGGATACTACGATTTCTGCCTACCTGTGTAATCTATGCTTCTAAACCCAGCCAGATTTTTGCAATACCTTCATCCACACGGCCCATCACTTACAGTTCAAATCTGATCTAACTCAACAACACATATCAAAGAAATCAAGCCTTAGTCCAGTGGTGAGTTCCATCGTAACTGTTCCAAATACATTATCTGCCCCATGTTATTGCTCACTTCCATAGAATCACTTGAACTCCATTTTGATCTGCATTGAGCTATGCTTTGCCTCAATGCTATTGTTTACTGTCATATGTTATTTCTTTATGCTGTAGATATCTGTTTATTCATTAACCTTGACTTGGTGATTTAATAAATGTGCTTATGTTGATTACTAGTATTAAAGATTCTTTAATATTATTGCTACAATTAATTTAGTGATTAGATTATAGTTCCTTCATTATGATTATTGCATTTATAATGATCTATGAGATAAATGGTCATAAATCATTAAGTGTATATATTGTGTGTGATCAAAGATTGTCTTCTAAGTGCTTGTAAACCTACTAGGGAAGAAGGGCCTGAGAAAAGTGGTGCCTAAAAACCCCACTCAAGTCTGCCCCCAGAACCCAAGGTAGGGATGCGCCATGGAGGGGTGGTAGGCCTAGGCCACTTATAAGCTTCGCTGGCTTCCCCCAGTAGGTCATGTGTTTTCTGAGGTGATGTTATGGGTGGAGAAAGCAGGTACAAGCCGCCTAGAGGGAAAGGTCGTAGATTACAACCCCTTGAACTTAGAAAAGGACTTTGGGCGGATCTACCTATACGGGTAGAGAAAGCAGGTACAAGTCGCTAAGAAGGGAGGGTTGTAGTTTACAACCTTTGGACTAGGCAAAAGGGGCTTCGAGCGGATCTACCCATGCCACTCCTCATGTGTCTTGACTCTTAATGATTGCATTTATGATTATACTTGTATTTGGATACCTAGATATCAATGCTAATGAACATATGTATATGTGGGAATATTGCTCACTTTATGGATGCAGGTGATCAGCCAATAATATGCCACCCTAGAGTTATCTAATTGACCAACCCTAACCCTAAGCAAGCAAGTTCGAAGACCAAACCAGGTAAGGGACACTATAGTTTCTGTAAAAAATCTACCATTATTGAACCCCTAGACCTCACAGTGACATTGTTACTAATCTTGTCTAGACCCAACACATCCTTTATCACCTTGAGAGACTTTGGAGAAGAGCAGTTAAGAATTATCTTATGCCTATGATCTGATATGTGCCCATACCTAAGCTGATAACTTGGAAAGCCCCTCCCTGCCATCAATCCATAAGTGAATAAAACACTTATACTAAAACACAATTCTAGAGGCAAGCTATAGACACTCCAAATGCCAATCAAAATACATAACACCACCTTCCTTTAACACACATCTGGCTGTTTGCAATTACCAATCACCAAACTGGGCATATGGAATACCATAGAAGCATAAATCCTCAAAAAATTGCAAAAATTCCGATTTAAAAAAAGCTTTGGCTGAAATGATTTTTCCCCAAAAAATCACAAAAATCCCGATTTTTAAAAAATCTTTGGCTGAAACAAATTTTCCCCAAAAAATCCCGATTTAATCATCCATGATTTTCAACGATTTTAAGGGTTTAAATCATGAAAAAATCACATAAAAATTGCAAAAAGATGATGTAAAAATTGTGGAAAAATTGCCCAAACAACCTGTCATGAAACCATTACTGTGCGAAATCACTATTTAATTGGGTTTTTTTGTTGATTATTAGCACAAAACTGAGTATTGGCCATTGGGACATGATTCACCATCAAAGATTCACTAGATTTCATTAGGTTGCTGAGGCAAATCGCAGGTAGGCAACCTTGAATGGATGTATATTTCTAAAAGATGTTAAGGACATTAAAATAGAGACACGTTCTTTGACCTGCTTCTATGTTTGATGTTAAGGACATTAACATGGAATGGTTAATAGATGTGTTGCGTTTTTCTCTATAGTGTACACTACTGTTATTTGCCTTAGGCTCATAGTAATGCTTTCCATGTATATATATCCAAAGACACAATTTAGTGGGAAATAGTAGACAATATCATAAATACTAAGTAAGGCTTCTATCTTATTTTTTTAACATATCTGAACCTTATAAAAGTACTTGCCAAAAGTAAATATAGAAAGCCAGACTAAACTGAAGCAAAACTTTATTGGCTTGATATCAACCTAAAGAGGTTTGTTTTCTTTGAATTCTTTTGATCCTGACTACTCAAAATAATTTTAACATTTCAATTGTCAACAATAATACCAAGGTGGTTGTTTAGATTATTAAGTTTAGGTTGGGACAAATTTCCTTTTCAGATGCTAACAAAGTGTGATAATTTGGAGCTTCAATTTGACATTGGCCATCAAGTTTTAATGATTAGCAGGTAGGGTAGTGACAATTGTATGATCAAGTGGGAAGCACAAGTATAATAGTATATAGACATTGTGGAACCAAAAACAGAATGGTTCCTATCAGAAAGATGGAAATTAGCTTGTAGTGCTGAAAAGAATAATTCAATAAATTGTAGTAGTATTTTATATCAAAATGAAGGATTGTTTTGGCTATATTTAAATTTCCTATATATTTTGCAAGCTTAATGCTTTGTTAATTGGTGAAACGCACTGCTTAAATCATGCCCTGCACTTGTTCAACAACTACATTCCATTTAGGATCGTCATATACAAGGAGGTTCAAAAGGCCCGCAAGGAGTACAATAGCAGTGCATGAATACTTTAGACATATTTAGTGTAGCATTCCATGCATGTGAAATAGGTATCAAGCAAACTAAAACATGCCTTGAGAGAAGTCATGCCCTAGTCTTGCAGGCTTATCTTAATCCCTTCCGAAGCAGGCCTCATATATTTTCTCTTTAACGATCTAGATAGATTTCAGCAGCAACTGTCCCATTGAAAGGGAATGTTCCTTGTGCTTTGATTTTCCATTGAAACTTGTACCTATATTCTCTCAAATTCTTAACTCAAAGTTCATCAATGTTTTTAACTCCATCATCCGCTTATACACAAAATCAAGGAAAATTTACTTGAATAATAAGAGCTAAAATTGTGGCTCAAATATTGCTTTCTTCTTTTGTACTAGCAGGTCTTTATTATCTAATGGAAAAATATTTAACACTCCCTCTACTCTTCTACAAATCTGCTATAATTGTTATCAATGAAAACATTTCAATATCATTTATGGTCTTTTGATATGTAAGATTTTGTTTCGAAGGCATTTTCTATTACTTTATCTTGAACTATTTGATTCAAAACCTATTAAGTTGAACTTTACAATTGCTTCCTTTGTCATATAATTTCCCTTTCAGACTATCCGTATAGTTTTCTTTGACATTGTTCTAGAAATTGCAAGTACTGTTAAATCACAAATATGAACCAGCTGATTCCCGTTTTGTAATTTATGATTACTCAACAAAGGAAAATTGTCTTTTTAATGGCTTTCTTGAGCCTGAGGATTTTGAGATCCTAGAGGCCAACTTGGATATCATGAGGTTGAATGACTTAGGAGAAGCTCTAAACTAGGAGCTTCATCATTAGGACATGCAGCCCTCTATCATAGCTCTATTTGTAGTAGCAAGAGTCATTGGCTACATTTATTTTTTTGGAACTTTGTACTTAGTTTATAGGTTGACTTTGTACAAACTATATTGTAATTGACCTAAGTTACCGGTTTGGGTATGGGTGTAGATACAGGTACGTGTACGATGATATGGCAATTTTTTTTCCCGGGTCGGGTATGGGTACGGGAATATATATATATGTATGTATGTATGTATGTGTATGTATGTATGCATGATGTATGTATATATACATGCACATATAGCATATATACATACATAAATACATACATATACATATATACTATAGAGGAGGGGGACCGACTGCTAAGGACCCCAAGTCACGGGAGGGTCTAGAACAATCAGCTGCCCTGATCTACCTCACGCTAAAGATTGTTTAAGGTAGGTTTAATGTTCCAAGGGGGTGAAAAGGAAGGACAACTGATTTGTCACTGTCCTTTTATCAACCCAAGAGTTCAGGAAACTAGGTGAGCAAACTCTCGAGTTGGGACTGTAACCTAGGTAGCTCTCTACTAGAGGACTTCAACACAGAAGATGAATGATAGCGCGACGTGCCGGTGTCCTAGTCGGCGTTGGTGTCCATACGGACAAAGAGTACGAAGTATAGTTAAAACTAACAGGGAATTAACTAATCAACTTGATAAATATGGTTTTATGCAATGACAAAAAACCTAAAGAGCTAAACTATTGAAATGACAAGAATAATACTTTAACTTAAGAAGGTGGAATTTGCTAACAACAAAGGTGGTAGAATCCAAACTTACGGTCGGTCCAGCCTCCCGAAAGCTCCACACGAATGCGAAACCTACGCACAACAAAACGGGGAAAAATGTTGGGGCTGTTTCGGGGCTTGCCACAATCAAACCCCCGTTTCGGTGTTCCCACCTCCACAGACAACCAAGATAGCCACAATAGAGAAAATGCGATAACGAAAGTATTGAAATGGAAAAATACCAAGCAATGCTAACAACAAGATGCTACGTAAACAAAATAACGATGCAAAGTAAAATGGATATCACCTCCCCAACAAGATGCCCTCAAGCATGTGAAGGGAGATGCGAGCTCGCAAGCTTGTAGATGCCAACGTTGCCGCAACAACAAGAGTGAAAACCAGCAGAGTGTCATCTTGGAGCTTCAATAATGGTGGAAGTGTGTAATGTCCCCCTTTGGGATTTCCCTAAATCTGCCTTGATTTCTTGAAGATATCTTTTTATGATGGTCTAGTGTTCATATTGCATTCTTTTTCTCCTTTTCCTAATCAATCATAGGATAAAGACATTCATAAATTTATTCATTTTTTCTATCAAATAATCACAATTACTTATAAGGCTCAATAATTGCTACAAGTATCTTTATTGTATAATTGTATTATATATATAGATATATGTAATTACATACAATAATGTCAATGGAGCATAACATATCAGCAATGTTATAAGATAACTAGTAGCATGCATGATTTATTATTCCCCATGCAATCAATAAAAAAAAATAGATAACATTAAATAAATAGCATCATGTATGAATTACTATTAATTAGACTATTATTTAAATCCATGATGTATTTATCAACATCATTATTTAAATGTACAAACATTTATCTAACTTATTATTTAAATTCATAAAATACTTATCTCCTTATACTCATAAAATACTTATATACTTTCCATCTGCCTGTCTTTATAGATTTCAGATGATTTGCAGTCTATATTTTATCTTTTGTTTCCCATTCTATTCTCTATTTCCTTCTTCCTCCCTATACTTATCTCATTCTTTCTCTTTTTATATCTTCTCATTTGAATGAGAAGATGTATCTTTTTGAAAAGAGGCATTCATTAGAAGAGACACAACCTTTTGAAATGATTGCTGCCTTTTGAAAACTAATTCCAAACCTTTCTAATTTCCATTTTTATTGTTCTCTACACACTATTGATAGATCTCCTTTTTATATCTTCATTCCTTTACTCTTCTCTCTTCTTCTTAAAATCTGATGTGTATTTAATATCTCTTTTTCCTTTTTTTCTTCCCCACATCCCACAAACTTATTTTATATCCTTATACCTCCATGAAGAGAGGCATCTCTTTGAATAGAGATAACCCCACAAATGGATATGACCTTTAGTTAAGCATTCCTTATTGATATCTCAAATTATATTCATTTTATTATTTTGTTTTTATGTGTATTATATTTTACTATTTTATTTGTAATATTAGTTATATTTATTTATAGTATTATTTATATTTATTATTTAAATATGTATATTTTAATATTTATAATATTATCTCTTAATAATTATTTGATAATTATGATAGTGTTTATATTAATGTATTTTATTGTGTATCGTCGGTATATATTTATAATTACAATATTATCTTATGATGATTGTAATTATAAATATATTAAAACGATAATATTTTCTTTTATAATTTTAATATGTATTGTGTTATTCTTTTTCACTTATTTGTATCTTAGAGTGTTCTAATTTCGAGGACATGATAGTCCTCCCCTCCCAACTTTGCTTGTCCTCAAGCAAAAACATCTTAGTTTCTTCTAGGATCTCTTCTTCTAATTTGTCACCAACGGTACCCAAGTTAGTCACATTTATATATATAATCACAATAAAATCAATCACACAAGATCAACAATTAAGAACACAAGAACACAAGATTTACGTGGAAACCCTTTCAACCACAAACAAAGGACTACTTGGATCTATTGTCCAAATCTAGCTACAAATAAAATACTTCTTACAAAATATTTTTAGGGACCAATCCACTAGAGACACCAATCCCCACCGTTAAGCACCAACTTAACAAGAGACACCAATCTTTTCTTATTGAGAGGCACCAACCTCTGAATAGGAAAACATTCTTCTTGAAAATACTTCTTCAATCGATAACCTTTTAAATAGATCTCCTTCTCAACATTATGTCTTGATTCTATATTTTTCTCCTTCAAAATCTGCTTGCGCTTGAATGATATATCTTTTATTCCACACTTGCTTTCTTTACCACCAATCGCAAACTTCATTTATACCTTTTGAAAGAGGGAAACTTCATGAAAGGAGGCAATTCTTCACTCAAAAACCATATCTCTTTTACCAAAGGAGGCACCTCTTTATACCTTAAACCATGGGCAGCAAGATGGGGTTGGCCCAATTGTAATTTAAATTTAAATGTATTTAATTTCTTTTTTTTTGGGCATTAGACATGGGTCAGCCCTATAAATGAATATTAATTTATATTTTTAAATGATAAGGAGGGTGACAAAATGGAGGGAGGTCGGCCAGCATTAATATCTAATGTCATCGCTGCCATTGATAGGATAAAATCTGCCCTTGGAACATTGCAATTTAGTGGCCTTTGGCATTCATACTTTCAACTCCCATTAACGATTTTCTTGGCATCAGCAAACTGATTTCTTCTTTGACGTCAATGACAACATTTTTCATCATCAATGACAACATTTTCAACAATCTCCCGCTTTGTCATTGATGGCAACCTTGCAAAGAAATAATCTGTGAATATAGTAAGAACATGATACTCCCCCTGTCTCCATTGCTCCCCCTTTCTCTAATTCTACCCTTTTGACATCAATGGCAAAGGCATATGTGGAGCTGTAAGATATTGTAGTGATGAGCTCCCCCTGAATAATGTATCTCCTTAGTCACTAGATGAAAAGGATATCACCCCCAATTTCTGTCGAAGATATTCAAAAGTTTCAATCGGTAGGGGCTTTGTGAAGATGTTTGCAATTTGTTCTTGTGTAGCAATATACTCCAAATTAAGCTGCTGATCTGTCACCCGCTCTCTTAAGAAGTGATATTTGATTGGAATATGTTTTGTTTTGGAGTGCATGACATGATTCTTCAAAATATTGATTGCACTTGTGTTGTCATAGAATATTGATATTGGATGATTGTATTCTACCTTGATGTCCCTTAGAGTTTGCCTCATCCAAAGAACCCAAGTGCAACAAGATGCTGCTGCTATGTATTCAACCTCTACAGTGGATAGAGAAATTGAAGCCCGTTTCTTACTTAACCAAGACGCAAGACTGTTACCAAGAAAGAATGCACCCCCACTTGTACTTTTTCTGTCATCAATACTGCAAGCCCAATCTGCATCCGTATATGCTGCTAGGGTGGAATCTTCACCCGTTGGATACCATAAACCAAAATCTAAAGTGTCCTTTAGATATTTAAACATTCTTTTAACTGCCTGCACATGTGTATCTTTTGGGGCTGCCTGGAACCATGCCACCATACCCTACTACTTGCATATTATCAAGCTTTGAAGTTGTTACATAATACATATAATAGGCTCCCAATCATTGACCTGTATAGAGTTTGATTGGCTTTTGGGGATTCATCATCTTTACTTAATTTGCATCATATGACCAGGGGTGTACTCACTGGTTTGCAATCTTCCATCCTGAACTTCTTCAACATCTCTTTGATATACTTGGTTTGGGAAATGAATATGCCTTTATTGGATCGAGAAATTTGTAACCCAAGCAAGAATGATAATTCACCAAGCATGGACATCTCAAACTCCTTTTGCATGTCCATGGCAAGCTCTTGACACATTTTGTTACTACTACCACCAAAAATGATATCATCTACATAAACTACAACAATTAATTGATCATCACCTTTAGTTTTGATCTAAAGATTGCTATCAACAATTCCTCTTTTAAACCTTGTTGCGAAGATACTTGTCAAGTCTTGAGTACTAGGCTCTGGGAGCTTGTTTCGGCCCATAAAGTGCCTTCTTCAACTTGCACACATAATCCTTATCTTGGGATAGGAGGAACCCCTTTGGCTTTCCAATATACACTTCTTTGTCTAAGTTTCCATTTAGAAAGGTTGACTTGACATCCATTTGATATACTTTAAAGTTCTGAAAGCAAGCGAATGCCAAAAACATTCTAATAGCCTCTAGTCGTGTGACAGGGGCAAAAGTTTGTTCAAAATCAATACCTTCTACTTGAGCATACCCTTTGCATGGTAACTTTTCTTTATTTCTCACAACTTGGCCATCTTCATTCAGCTTGTTCTTGAAAATGTAATGCCCCGCCACATAACCTTAAAGAATGTTGCAAACACAACGAAAGTGTAGTAATTTATTTATTTATTTTTAAATGTAATATTAACATGTGATATAAACAACACTAGCGCATACAATCTCTAAGATACGCGACAAGGTATTACATTCGAATTCCACTTATGCCAAAGTAAACTATCCATCTCATTTATTCATTACTCATAAATGTAAGATCATACATTCAATAACATTAAATACATCACATGAGATATATGTACAATAATGATTCATTCTTACATTGCATTCAATATAATAATTACATTACTCATTTCCAAATGAGGTAGATCATACATAAGAGTTACAATTACAAGTTACAAGAATTCTCCTCGAATACAATTGAGGAGTGATACAGAAACAAGGTATCCAACTGATACAAATGAGACATAAGAGAAAGTACAAATCCACTGGTACACGCGAGCTCTCCAATCAGGGAGTACCCGCCATCATGAATAAGAACTGGGGACTCAACGGTGTAAGGTGCACGTTCCACCCAACCAAGTGGTACCTGTAGGCCCACCCCCCGTGATAGGAGATAGTAAAAAAGTTCCCTAGACAAAACCGACAACCACTAGACACAGGCAAACTCAAGACTAAACAATACAAGTACAAGACACAACATGAGGGTTACATTGCTTCCAGAATAAAGAATCAAGTACATCCACTGTATAATACAATTGACTGTTGTCTAGGAAGAGTGTTACACATAATTTGCTATGGGTTACCCTGGCGTAACCTTCCTAGGCTACCGGACCCCCATCCTGTGTTACCCTGGCGTAACCTTCCTAGGCTATCGGACTCCCATCCTGGGTTACCCTAGCTGCCTCTACCGGTTGCCGGATCCCCATACAAACTATGCTTCTCATCTCACTCCAAGCCTAAACAAGCGCTTGAGTCATGAGAGAATATACATTATCTTTATTTATGTGAGAGTTCCCCATTAATTCTTTTAAGTTATCACTTGATTAAACCCTAAGTGAGTTACCCTGGGGCCCCTTTGTGTGTCGGACCCCCACAAAGAGCCACTCTCCTACTAACAACACTAGGATCTAATCCACATACCATGGGTTGACAAGGTGCACAAATCCGATAACAAATATCAAACTTAAAGCTAAAGGTCACACATCCCGTTCGTAGTAACCGGGTGTTCAAACTGGACTACATCCACGTGCACTACCCAAGGAAAATCAAAGTTGAACCATCACATATAACAATTCCCTCATAAAGTGAATATATCTGGAAGACTTACTAACTCAGTTAACCCAAATTGCCCAACTGACGTAACAGAAGAAATCGCAACTTAAAAAAAACATTTCAGGCAAATAAATAAACTATCGTTAGGATTTCCTAAATCCAATTAATTCAATAACACATCACTTGCAATTATTCGAAGTAAATATAATCCCATTCGCAATAATAAGGAAATAAAATAAAACTATTTGTTTAACTCTAGTTCCATAATTATGCATAATAATAAAATCAATTTCTCTATTACAATCATTTCATTATAAAATCCTCTATTTGTGCATTTAAACATTTTAATAATACAATATCTATTTAAATATAAATCAACTTTCTCTCTTAAGTCATTTTATTTTAAAATTAACTAGTCCATGCATTTGCATGCTTTTATAAAAAAATATACTTTTAAAATGTATATATATCAAATATATATACAATTTTAAATATATTAAAAATTAAATATAATTTCCAACATATATCAAAATATAAAAATATATTTAAATAAACATATATATATTTATATTTATTAAATAATAATCATATAAAAATCGCATATTAAAACATATTAAAAATCGCTTTTTTAAAAAATGATATTGAAATTTATAAAGGGCGGATGGGTTTAAGTTGTGCGCTCTATGCACAATGCTTGGGAGGTTGCATTCGCAGCCGACCCCATATGTGGGGTGCGTTGCTGTGGAAGGCAGCGTTGGGCACTGCCTCCATAGCAAGTGCCTCCTCTATGGGGGTGGCTGTGGGGGTAGCTCCCCAGCTTCCTTCCAAAATTTTTAAATTTTCCTTGTGTCATAAAACTTCATCGTATGGCGATTTCTTCCACAGTAAATTTTCAAAATATAATTTTTTTAAAAAGAATTCCCACAGGAATTTCATACTCACAGATGCATATATATATATATATATATATATATATATATATATATATATAAGTATAACCTAAACAATACAATTGCCCCGAAGGGAAAATTTAAACAAAATTATCATTAGTAAATGATTCACAAATTTATAGAATTTTTGTTTCCACAAATTTAAGAGAGGATTCCAATTTCCCCAATTTTAACAGAGGTTTTCAATTTTCTTAGTTTAACCAGAGGATTTCATTTGCAAACCTACAGAGGTTTTCTATTGCTTACTTTTGAAATTTCCTATTGATTAACAATAATTTTCTATGAGGCTCTCTGATTTTATTGTAAAGTTTTCTACAAAAGCACAAAATCTTCACGGTAATTTTACACACTGAGGATAAGTTTTCTATAGGAATGTTTTCAACAAATTTTTCTATAGAGAAGCTTTGAATATATTTTTCTACAAAAGCTTTAATCAAATCTTCTTCTTCAGGGAATCTTTCCATTTAACAATTTAACAAGGCTTCTACTACATTAAATTTTGTACAGGCAATCTTTTCAAATCAACAAAATAAATAAATAAATAACAAAGGAACTTGTTTTTCTGAAGCTTGAAGAATTGAAGGTTGGAGCAAAGCTTTGCCTTCTGAGTTCAATTTCCAAAGCCCTTTCCGAGATTTCCACTTCAGAAAGATGCAAAATACTGAGCCAGAAAATTTCCCGAGAACCTCTTCCAATTTTAACCAATAAAATCCCAAAAACAACTTTCCAACAATTTCCTCTTTTCTTTTCTCTTCCGTGAAGTGACTTCTTGCCTTTCACAGTTATCGCAATATTCTCTCCGAGAATAATCTTTCAGCAAGAGTTTTGCATTTAATTTTTACTCACACACATGGCTAATCTAAAATATCTTCTAACAAACTCTCAAATATTTTCTTTTGATAATTATAAAGAATTTATGCTATTTTATTAATTTAAAAATTCAAAAACTAATATTATTTACTTTATGCAAATTTAAAATTCCAATTTTCATAATAGCATTTAACTTATATTTAATCTATTCACTCAATCAAGAAAATTTAATCAATTAATTTATTTACTTAATAAAATAAATTTAATCACAAGGAATAAATTATTTTACCAAATAAATTAATTTAATTAATTAAATAAAATAAAAAGCTTTTAACAACATTATTTAAAATTAATTAAATAAGCACTAAATCATTAAGAACATTAATCTAACATAAATTTCATAAAATAAACCTTGTATAGATAAATAACAATTAACAAGGCAAACGTAGACGTGACAACCAAACATTCCGGACATAAATTGACGACACACTGTGACTAGGTTTGTGGCTAGACTAGGAAAAACCTCGTTACTATCTCCCAATCAACATTACCGTTGAGCCTAGACACGCTCCGACCTGTGAAACCAGGTGGAGTCGATGTCATATACCTGCAATCCTGCAATCAGACATATGTCGTGCATGTATATACATCATAAGTCAAACACACCGTGAAGAGAAAATCGCAGAAATCACAGGGCACTCGCAAGCGACTGATGCAATACCGTTCTCTTCACCAAAACAATGTCTCATCGAACTGACGAAATAAATATCAATTAAACTATCATGAGCATATATAGCAATATCATCTCAAATAAACATCTATGCTAACATAAAGCATGTCACAAATAATCACCATCCAAATAGTGTATCATCACATCATAAAATAAATCGACCATCGCTCTACTGTCAACAATCAAATACATCGAAACAAAGTATCAGGGTCTATCAAAGTAAAAAACATACTATCAGGAAACATAAACAAAACGGAGGGGTACTACAGAAAACCTATTTGGTGCCAATCACATTTTTATCTTTTGGTCTTGGGACAAGTTCCCAAGTCTCATTTTTTCAATTTTTTTAGTTGTTCCTTAGCACCAAC
This sequence comes from Sequoia sempervirens, assembly GCA_007258455.2. Taxonomy (NCBI): domain Eukaryota; kingdom Viridiplantae; phylum Streptophyta; class Pinopsida; order Cupressales; family Cupressaceae; genus Sequoia; species Sequoia sempervirens. The sequence goes on along the minus strand of VDFB02086081.1, from coordinate 300,451,292 downwards.
CCAATGCTTTTCTTTGCTTGCTTCTGCAAAGTTGTTAGGGTCTATCTTAGATAGTAGGGATAGGTTTGTGTAATGCCCCCATTTTGGGACTACCCTTGATTTTTCCCTAGAATCTCAAGTTCAATTGAAACAAGAGGTGTAATATAATTAGACTTTAATCTTTTACCAATAAACATGTCATTAGCCAAAACCCTAGATTAGGTCCTACAATCATGTTAGATAACATACAATTCTACCAATGATTCAATAAGAGTTAGGGTGCATATAATGCATAAATATTATCAATTATTTCAATCCATTTGAATAGATCCTTTAAGAAATCAAGAATCAATAGGGCTATTCCTATAGTCCATCATGATGGGGTTGGAGAGTAAGCATATTAGGGAGCCCTAATTTCACCACATATAAGCCCAAGAGCGTGGAATAACCATAGTTGACCCATTGGCCCCAAGGGGTAGGAACTCTTGTCCATCCCGCATGAGGTGGTCTACGTAGAAGGGGAAGACACACCTGTATCCCTAATCATTACTCCTCAATAAGACACCCTAACTTCACCACATCTAAGCCCAAGAGTGCGAAGTAACCATACTTGATCTCTTGGTCCCAAGTGGCAGGAACTCTTGTTGCCCCAACATGAGGTGGTCTGCCTAGAAGGGGAAGACACACCTGCTGACCTTATTGAGGTTCCTCCTTAACCCTTTCATGATTGCTTATAGGAGATTCAAATAAATAAATGATTACAGAGATTAACTACTATCATTGTAGAGAATTGATAGACTATACATTCAATTATAAAATATAGACAAACTATGCATATATATATCTTCTTATTATCTCACATACCCCAATTGAATAATGCTGGTGTAGTCTATTGATATTTCTAATCTGATTGATATATCAGAGTTGCAGATTGCTCGATCTTCTAATAGATGTTGGTAGCACTTTTCAATACTCTGAAGATATTGCTTAAAGAGAAACAAATAGATTAGATCAATGAATAATTACTAATAAGGATTAATAATTGCTGCAAGCGTCATTATTACATGATCGTATATATATATATAACTTACTGCTCAAATCTATTCTGGGCAATAATACTTGATCCAATGGATCTCTTACAATCTATGCCTTTCTTTCCCATCTGCTGCTTTTCCAGATTTCTGATTGTCTTCCATATATTGGTTCATATCTGCTTTCCTACATGCAGATGCATTCCTGCCTATGACCCCCCCTCTTCTTGGAATATTATCTCTCTTTATATCCCCATGGTGGGGAAAAGACATGACCAAAACCAATCGATGCCTTTATGAATCACTTTAAAGATAATTGCTGTGGTGAAGGCTAATCGCTACATTTAATTAGTGTATTCTATCGCTGCCTTTTAAACATTTTATTTGCTGACTTAATTCTCATTGCTGCATTTAGTCTTTTTTTCTTCATCGCTGCCTTAGGCATTAATCGCTGCCTTTCATATGTGTGTTATTTTATGTATATATATTTTATATTAATATATTATGTTTGTTATTTCACTATTATATTTATAAATTTAATTTATTGTTAATATATTAATTTTTATATTAGTTTTTTATATTATTTTAATATTTATAGTATCATATTATAATGATTATAATTACAATAATATTTAAATTGCTAATATTTATATTTATATTGTTATTCATTTTACATTTCAACATTAGGGTTTTTTAGTGCTGCTATTTTGGGGGCATGACAGTTTGCATGTTCTGAAGCATTTGCAAATTGTCTTCTTTGTCTGAATTTTTGTATCTTTATTGCCAATAATTAGATCTTCTAGATGATTCCTTCTGACAAATTTGGATGGTGTCTTTGCGCCCTTCCATTCAATTACCTCATTTTCAATTTCTTCCTCTCTTTCTTCTTCCTTGCAACTTGCTTCCTTTGGATAATCAACTTCATGTGCTTTTTCTTTTTGATGCCTTTCCTCATCTACTCTTACATATGCACTTTCAACAATTTTGTGCAATTTTTTATTATAACATCTACACACTTTGCTTCTTCAAGAGCATAGTAACGAGACTCAGACTCGGCTAGGGTGACTCGACTCGGGACTCGGCCCAGACTCGGCAAAATGAAAAAACCATAGAAATTTAGGGATTTTAAGGATTTAAAACTTGTTTCAAGCACCCCATATTGAATAAACCTTAAAGTCACAATAACATCATTAAATAGAAGCAAATTTGATCACATACACAAGTATACATCGATCACATAAGCATAAAGTACACAAATTGTAGTTGAGCTGCTGAAGGAAATAACACACTTAGATATATAAATATAGTCAAATGTATACAAAACTCATGGAATATGAAATCCATGACATCAAATGTTCCAAACAAATATGAAATATCAAAACAATAACTACAAATCTATCGCTCAAAGGAGTTTGCATCCTTCCTACGAAGGCATCTAAGGTGGGTCCTAGATGATGTAGCAACTACAACCATAGTCTTTGCTTGTGACTCCATGCCAACCTCACCAACATTAGTTGTGGATGTGTTTGTTCGTGCTTTAGCCTCCTCTTTTGCCATGGCTACAGCCTCAACCTCTCTATCTGCCCAGTCGACCCAATCAAGGTCCTCATCACTAACACAAGTATACATCGATCATATAAGTATAAACACAAATTGTAGTTGAACTGCTCAAGGAAATAGCACACTTAGATATATAGTCAAAGACTCAAATGTATACAAAAATCATCGAATATGAAATCCATGACATCAAATGTTCCAAACAAATATGAAATATCAAAAGATTCAAAACAATAACTAGAAGTCTATGGCTCAAAGGAGCTTGCATCCTTCCTACGAATGTGTCTAAGATAGGTCATGGATGATGCAATAGCCATAATCTCAAGTATCAGGGCAATATCCCTAATGGGGTTGAGGGGCAGTGCCCTTTGTGGGGGTCTAGGCGTAATGCCTCTAGTGGGGTCAAGGGGCAGCGCCCCTAACGAGGTCAAGGGGTAGGGCCCCTTGCAAGGGTTTGGGGGCAGTGGCCCCAGTAGGGTCAAGGGCAATGCCCATTGCGGGGGTCGCTGCCCCTAGCAAAGCCAAGGGGTAGCGCCCCTTGCAAGGGTTTGGGGGCAACATCCCCAGTGGGGTCAAGGGGTAGCGCCCCTTGCGGGGGGGGCTGGGAGCAGTGCCCCTAGCGGGGTCAAGGGGTAGTGCCCCTTGCAGGGGTCTAGGGGTAGCGCCCCCAATGGGGTCAAGGGGCAACGCCCCCAGCGGGGTCCTAGGGCAGCGCCTTGGGCTCGCTCCCTGTCGCGATACAGGGTGGGATTGAGGGGTAGAGCCCCCACCACCACCAAGCCCAAATTAAGACCTCCAAAACCATACAAACCTTCATGGCATACATCATTTTGCATTCACAATAAGTAAAAAAAAAACAAGTTTTAACTTTAAATTTCATGTAATTTTTTGCACTTTTCAAACCCTGCCTGTTGTCGAGTCCTACTGACGAAACTCGCTTGGACTCGGCGAGTTTGGCGAGTCCAGCTAGGACTCGGCAAGACTTGGCCTAGTCCGAGTTTGAGCCCCCAGGACTCGGCCAAGGTGACTCGACTCGCGACTTGTCGAGTCCTGGCGAGTCTTGTTACTATGTTCAAGAGTAACCAAGGAAGATACCCTCATAAGATCTAGAGTCAAATTTTCCCAAATCCTCATCATCTCTTCTTATATAGCATTTGCTCCCAAAAACTTTGAAGTACTTAACCATTGCAGATCTACCCTTCCATGGTTCATAAGGTGTTTTACAATTGTTGACTCTGATTTGGCCTTGGTTCATAATGTAGACTACTGTATGAACCACCTCTCTCCAATATGTGTCTGATAACCTGAACTCATTTAACATAGTCCTTGCCATCTCTTGAACAATTCTATTTTTTCTTTCTACAACTCCATTTTGCTGTGGAGTTGTTGCAGCTAAAAGATATTTTCTTATCCCACGATGTTCACAAAATTCTTCAAATTCATTTAAAGTAAACTCACTTCCTCTATTCGATCTTAGGCACTTGATTTTTAGACTAGTTTCATTTTTAACTAAGGCTTTGAATGCCTTAAACTTCTCAAATGCTTCAGACTTTTATTTTAAAAAGGTAACCCATGTCATCTTAGAATAATCATCAATTAGCAGCATAAAATATCTCACCTTGCAAACTTTTTGTTGTTGTTGGTCCACAAAGGTTTGTATGGACAATTTCCAAGGGTTTTGATGTGGAATACTCCTTCGATTTGAAACTCACCCTTGTTTGTTTTCCATGTTGGCATTGCTTGCAGATGGTATTTGAAGGCTTTACAATCTTTGGCATATCTCTCATAGCTTTCTTAGTGTTGATTTTTGCTAGATTATTAAAATTCATATGCCCCATCCTTCTACGACATAACCGACTCTCATCTTCTTGCCCTATGTAGCATCTTTCTCCTTTGATTTCACTAAGAATGTAAAGATTGTTTACTGTTTTACTTGCATCTACAACTAGCTTTCCTATACTTGCTTTTTTAATTTCACAACCTTCAGCATGAAATATGAGTGTGTGTTCTTGGTTACACATTTGATTGACACTTAGAAGATTATGCTTCAACCCTTCGACATATAAAACATTTTCAATTTTTGTTTTTCCATTGTCATGGCTAAGAGTACCTTTACTAGTTATCCTCGCTGTAGCATTGTCTTCAAATTTTACTGTACCTTTATTTACTTTTTCAAAGTGAGGAATTTGCTCTTGTCTCCTGTCATATGGCTTGAGCAACCACTGTCAATATACCACTAATTTCCCTCATTTTGAGCATGAAGGGTAGTTTTCACAAGCATGAATCTCTCCTTTCTTGATCCTGCTTCTTTTTCCATACTTTTGAATTTTCCTCCTTTTGTTTAGCCATTGTATCCTTCTTGTTTTGTTTAGGAGGTTCCACAAATCCACTTCTACAAAAACGTGTTGTGTGTCCAAATTTGTTGCGCACTTATAGCATATAACATTATAATCCATTAAGGGAGCAAATGTATTATAGTTTCTATTTGAGAATACATAAGGATTTCTATTCTTGTTCCAAACAAAGTTACTTCTTGCACGCGCCCTACATTCTATTGCTTTATGACAAAAGTGATTACACAAAAAATAATAACCAAAGAAAGAATGTTGGAACCTGGTCATGTGTGCCTGCCTTGGAGGAAAGGACTTTATGAATTTGTTCTTGTTATCTTTTGGAGTTCTTATTTTCTGTGGGACTTTATTCCCTTTCTTCTTGCTGATAGGACTTTTGAGAGCATCTGCATGCCTTTTTTTCTTTTCCTGATTTGCCTTCTTTAGTGGCTCTTTGTGATCTTTGTTGGCTAGCTGATTTTTTTTAAATATCCAAGACCAATCTTTATAAATGGTGACATCTTCCCATTGATAATATCATAGAAGCAAAAATCCTTAAAAAATTGCGATTTTTTAAAATTCCTCAGGCTTGCTGATTTTTTCCCCGATTTTTTCAGGATTTTTTGCAGACTGTTGACTAGCAAAAAATCATTGAAAATCGCGATTTTTTTCGCATTAAAATCATCTTTTTGTCTCTCTTTTTTCGCCATAAATTGCGCTAACAACTCCTGCATTTAAAAACCCTAAATTTGGTGTGTTTTCTGCTATAAATTAGGGTCGCAATAAGTTAAGGGTGATCACCATCGACTCTGCAGTTTGCCTTACATACACGTGCGGACAGGTTCCTTTCTGCTTTGAGCTTTAAGATTGCAGTCTTGTCAATATGCTCTAAAATAAAGTAAACCATAGTAAAACAAAAAGCAAGGGATTCTTCATTAATGAAAATAAGCAATTCCAGCCAAAAACTTCAGAAGCTAACTTTGATGACCAAGTTAGTCAAAACTGTACATATGAAATCTGCACAAAGAATGAGCAGTCTATACCAAATCAGTCCAAATTGTAAATAACTTTATTGTATCACTTTAAGTTCATTGTCAGTTTAGATGGTGATAGGCTTGACTCTATTGCCCTCAGATTAAACATTGATCGAATTTTTCCCAAAGATTTTGAAGTCCTCATATGGCCCAAGTTTGTCCCAAGGTCCCAGAAAAAACTAATTGTGGTACCTATACAAAAATCAATGATCATACTACTTTGTCTCTCTTTTTGTCATAGATTAATCATCATTTAAATGCCAAGTCAAATCAGTTATAGTCTTCCCCCTGTCAGGTTGCAGGGTTATCATGTTTTGGTCTAGTTTTTAGCTAACTCTTGCAAAATGTCCAAGGTTGTACTATTCCAAAATGAAAACCAATGAGGTTCCTCATTGATGATGAATGCAACAATGAAATGAAAGTATGTAAACGTCTAATACTAAATCTATAATCTGCGTAGCCTATAGGCACTTTATTTTACATAGAGAATATTAAAAATAATTTCACTTCATGTTCAAAACTTATAAAATAGTGCCGGTATTGGCGTGGTGTGATGGTTTATAGGTGGCATTGTTGTTCCTGCCACCAAGGTTCAAACCCCGTTGGGGTGTTATTGTTGAATGGTTGTATCTGGTTTATAGCTCCGGTCAAAAGCGTTTACCCCTTGAATAAAAAAAAAACTTATAAAATAGCTCTTGAAGGATTTCAATCCCGCACCCATTTTTATGCCAAGCATGCAGATTATGCCTGTAATTCAAAGACATCATTTTGCAAGCTTGAAATCAGAGACAGTGCATTACCCTGAATTCAAAATCCATTCTCTGATTGCAGGCTTGCACAACTTTAAAGAGTCTCTGCCTAAGATTTTAACCATTCTCTTGGACTGGTAATGCATTGTCTCTGATTTCAAGCTTGCATAGCTTTAAAGAGTATCTGCTGAAGATTTTAACCCTTAGCAAATCCTTTATTTTATCACACTTACTTTTTCATCCTCCACTTTATTTCATTCATGTCATTGCCTTCTCAAAGCTTTTGGTCACTTGTATCATTTATGACTCTTTCATACACTAGCCCATATGTCATTTCTGCAAAGATTTTACATTACAATTGATTCCATATCTAACATATACACTACTCTATTGTATGAGGTGCTCCAACTGATCTTTAGTTCACAACCTAAGCAAGAAATAGATGCCTTTAAGCTCATCAAACATAAACTTGATAAACAAAATGCAAGCTTTCTACAATTCATGGGTTAAAATCTCTATTTTATTTGCTCTCTATATCTCTATGCTATGGAAATGACCTTAAATTTCAAAAAGGAATAACATTTGTCTCTTTTTCTACAATTTTTTATGTTTTTAATCAAATCCGATTTTTTCAAAAAATCTTGAACTTTTGGTTTGCCGATTTTTTCCCCAAATGATTTTTGCTGCTATGGATAATATCATCTAAGATCTCGGTGCACTTCTCAAATTTGAGGCTTCTATTTAGCTTAGAGGTTGTTTTCTTTAGTTCCTTCCTCAAGGAAACAATTTCGGACTCTAGCCTTTCACAATCTTCTTCCTTTTTGTTTAATTGAATTCTCACCTCTTCTTCAATCCTTTTTGCTTCGTCAGGTTGAATCTTGAGGTTGATGATCATCTCAAAACTTTGTGACATTTTTGTCTTAGATTCACTATCCTCTTGAAGCTGTAATTTTTGTTTCAAATTCTTCTTCTTAAGCTTCTTTATTTCACTTAGGGCACAAATGAGTTCTTCTTCCAAATCTACTTCTTCATCTATTTGGGCATTCCCTGCCCCTTCTGACTCCTCTTCTTTTTCTTTGTCTTCACTTTCCAAGGTATCACCTTTTGTTTCTATTGCCATGAATAGAATCTCTTCTCTATCGCTAGCGAAAAAACTCTTCGAATGGGCTACTTTCCTCTTTGGAATAGAGGTTTTCTTGTACTTGTGAAAGCTTTTCTTTTTCTCAGGTTTGCCTTGTTTGTAGTCCTTTATATGTTGATAATATTTGCCACCTTTCTTTATATTATGCTCATCTTCTTCATCACTACTTCCATTTTCTGTACATGGGCATTTGACAACAAAATGTCCTACCTTTCCACAATTAAAGCGTTTAAAAGGCAACTTAACTTTGTACTTGTCGTATCCTTTCTTTAGCTTCCTCACAAAACGAGCTTTTTCTTCGTCTAATTCATCATTGGAACTATTGCTTAGCTTGGGTTCTTTATTCTTCATTATGTTTGAGGCTTTGAAAGCTGCCTCTTGTTTAGATGACTTCTCCTTTTCGGTCCTCATTTCATATGCTGTGAGGATCCCATGCAACTCATCCATTGTTAGAGTATCTAGATCTTTCATTTCTTTGATGGCGTAGATTTGGGCATCAAATCTCAAGGGAAGGGTGTTGGACTAATCGCCAGCATCTCCCTTCAGATTCATGACATGGACTAACTGCCTCCCATGGATACGTTTATCTCTAGCGTTTGTATTGGGCGTTAATAGGTCGATTTTTTGGTGCAACGACAAATGTGTTCCAACAAATGGTATCAAAGTTGTGGTCACAGGTTCGAATCCCCTTAGGTGACGCTGAGGGGGGATTGTTGGTGTTGATTTAAGATAGCTTCGGTCAGATATAAATGATGATTGCATTCATGCATTATCATCATTTATATTTGACCTAAACTATTCTTAAAATATAAATTCATCAAATTAAATATTCGAATTTCTGAAGATGATCAAAATTCGAAATTGGATAAATCGAATTCATATAAAATGATTGTTGAATAAACACTCATATTAGTTTTGATTATTTTCGAATGGCTTCAGTTAGTTAAGAAGCCTGCGCGCTCAAGGGACACGTCCCATGAGTGGACGTGTCTTCACTTTATGGACACACATCCTCTCATGAGACGTGTCTCTCCTTGAGGCGCGTATTCATCATATATAAGGGACTTCTTTCCCTTACTTACAGATATAGAAATCGATATATGTTCTGCAATCAGTACATTTTACATATAGAATCAAATTTGACTTAGAAGTAAGAACATGATTTCATGATTAGAATTTCATAGGTACATTTAGGATTAAATCTGATAAATTTTGATTACAATTTACATGGTATCAGAGCCACGTTGTGTGAATCCAAATCAAATCTAGATATCAGATTGCTCTAGAAAATTCGCATTTTAAAAAAAAATCGAATTCACATCACATTCTTCATAATGTCAAGTATGATCAGATTTGAAGATCGTCTTGCAGGAGTAGACAACTTCACATCATGGAAATTTAGAATCATGATGATCCTTAAAGAGAATAAATTAGACTCACTTGTGAGAGAAAATAAAAGGGAACCAGAGGCTGATCCTGAGAAAACTCAATGGACTGAAAACAATGAAAAAGCCATGAAAATCTTAGTAGATGCAGTTAGGGATCATATAGTGCCCATCCTAACAAAACATGAAACTGCATATCATATGTTCAAATCTCTTGAGAGTACGTATGAGATCAACAACACCAGTAGGACTCTTGCATTAAAGAGGCAAATCAACAATGCTCAAATAAACAAAGGAGAGTCCATTAATGCATACTTCATGAGGATCATTGAACTAAGGGATCAATTATCCACAATTGGATATCAGATTGATAGCAAAGAGTTAACTCTAATTGCACTAGGAGGCCTACCAAACTCATGGGAGTCATTTGTTCAAGGAATAAGTGCAAGATCTAAACTCCCTAAGTTTGACAGGCTAAGAACTGACTGCCTTCAAGAAGAAACAAGACTCTCCTCAAAAGAAAATAAACAGAAAAACATAGATGAAGACATTCATGTACTCAACACATCGTCTAATAAAAAGAATAAGAAAAACTCCTACAAGAAAGGATCTTTTAAAAGAAAGAGAAATTCCAATGGAAAGGGATCTTCTAAGAAGAAAGACATCTCTCAAGTGCAATGCTTTAGATGTGATCAATATGGGCACTATGCAATGAAGTGCCCTGACAGATCAAAACAACAAGCATCATTTGCTAAAGTAGGAAACCCAAATTCAGACCATGATTCTGAGAAATTTGTATTCTATTCAGCCTTATCAAGTCAAGTATCTAACAATATCAACAACTGGGTGATTGATAGTGGTTCTTCAAGGCACATCACAGGGTTTAGAGAACACTTAGACACTATGACTGAAGAGTCTGATGAAGAAGTAACAATTGGGGATGATTCTACACATCAAGTAAAAGGGGTTGGAACTTGTTCCATCACATTGAAATCTGGTCTATCTCTTCAACTCACTGGAGTTTTATTCGTACCTGGTATAAAGAGGAATCTAATATCCATCTCTGCTCTTGAAGACAATGGATATAGGGTTACCTTTATGGATGGGTAAGTTCTGGCATGGCCTAAGAACTCAACTATAAAGAAAGCTCTAAACATAGGCGTAAGACAAGGTTATCTTTATAAACTTTGCACCGAAGTCAAGCAAGCCCTAACCCTTGATACTTCTGATTCAAATGAAATTTGGCATAGAAGATTAGGACACCTTCATTTCCGTGCCCTACCTTCCTTGGAAAAACTTGTAACAGGATTACCTAAGTTAAAACCTATTCATGAAGAAACTTGTAAAGGTTGTGCCCTAGGTAAGAATACAAAGGGATCCTTTCACACTAGCTTGAGCAAAACCCAAAATGTATTAGAATTGGTGCACTCTGATTTATGTGGATCCATGTCTGTACCCTCCAAGGCAGGCTTCTTATACTATGTCATATTTATAGATGACTTCTCTAGGAAGACTTGGATTTACTTTCTTAAGTGTAAAGAGTCAATAGAAATCCTTAAAAGGTTCAAGGAGTTCAAAGCTCTTACTGAAAACTTCTCTAGGAAGAAAATAAAAATCTTAAGGACAGACAATGGGAAAGAATACACCTCTGAAATCTTTAAGGAATTCTACATGAATGTTGGGATTAAGAGGGAGTTTACAGTAGCCTACAACCCTCAACAAAATGGGGTTGCTGAAAGGAAAAATAGAACCATTGTAGAAGCTGCAAAAGCAATGTTGCTTGACCAAAACATTGAAACTTCATTCTGGGCAGAAGCCTCTAGAACTGCTGTCTTCATCCAAAATAGATGTCCTCATTCTGACCTAGATAACAAAACTCCTGAAGAAGCATTTATTGGCCTAAAACCTGATATTAGTCACTTTAGGATTTTTGGTTGCCCTGTCTATATTCATGTGCCCAAGGAGAAGAGATTCAAACTAGAACCTTCCGGAAAGAAAGGGATATTTATGGGATATAGTGAAACCTCCAAGGCCTATAGGATATTCATACCCGGGCAGAATCAAATTGAATTGAGCAGAGATGTCATCTTTGAAGAAGACATCGCATTCAAAAGGGCAAGAAGTTCTAGTGAGATAGAAAATTATTCTCCTAGGGTATTAGAAGAGGAACCTACTCCTGAGATTTAGAGGGAGTATCCTTGGGAAATGCCAAATGAACTTCAATCTACTTCAGATGAGAATGCAAATGACAATAGCAAAAAGAGGCCACTTTGGGCTAGAAAGATGATCAAAGAAGCTGAGAATCATGCAGCACCCAAATGAACATTCAGGGAGAGTAAAAGACCCAAACGGTTCTCAAGCTATGTTGCTCTAATGAATGACATCATAAATTCAGAACCCACCAGTGTTTCAAAATCCTTCAGACATCAAGTATGGAAGGACGCTATGACAGAAGAGTATCAGTCCATTCTAAAGAATGATGTATGGGATATTGTGCCTAGACCAAAAGAGAAATTTGTTGTATCGTCTAAATGGCTCTTCAAAATCAAACATGCTGCTGATGGCAGTATAGAAAAACATAAAGCACGTTTTGTGGCAAGAGGTTTTTCACAGAAGGAAGGCATTGATTATGAAGTAACATTTGCACCCGTTGCTCGTTACACATCTGTGAGAGCAGTGATAGCCATTGCAGTAGCTAAAGGGTGGAAGATCCATCAAATGGATGTGAAAACGACCTTTCTAAATGGAACCATCGAAGAGGAAGTCTATATAGAACAGCCTGAAGGTTTTGTGATACATAAACCTGATTCACATGTATGCAGACTGAAGAAAGCACTCTATGGACTCAAACAGGCTCCCAGGGCCTGGTATGAAAGAATTGACAGCTACCTCTTGGGACTAGGATTCTCCAAAAATGATGCAGACCCAAATCTTTACTTTAAGGTAATCAAAGGTGATATGTTAATAATTATTTTATATGTTGATGACCTGCTGATAACAGGAGAAGATCACCTCATTGCTCAAGGAAAGAAGGATCTAACTTCAGAATTTGACATGAAAGGCTTGGGCATTTTACACTACTTCCTAGGTTTAGAAGTATGGCAGAAATCAGATGGCATCATACTAAATCAAGGGAAGTATACTATTGATATTCTGAAGAGGTTTGGAATGTTGGATTGTAGACCCATGTCTACACCTATGGAAACCAACCTTCACAAACTAAAAGAAGCAGCAGCAGAATCTAAATGTGCAGATACCACTCTTTATAGACAAATGATTGGATCATTGATGTACCTGGTTAACACTAGACCTGATATTTGCTATGCAGTGAATGCTCTAAGCCAGTTCATGTGTGAGCCTAAGGAAATCCACCTTATGGTTGTGAAACATATATTGAGATATCTTCAAGGCACGATTGGATATGGTCTTCTTTACAAAAATAATCAACTAAATCTACATGGATACTCTGATTCAGATTGGGCTGGAAGTGTAACAGATCGGAAAAGTACATCAGGATGTTGCTTCGGTTTGGGATCGGCTATGATTTCTTGGATATGCAGAAAACAGTCTTCGGTAGCTCAAAGCTCGACAAAAGCTTAATACATTGCAGCCTCTATGGGGGCAAGAGAAGCAGTATGGCTCTGGAAATTGCTTGTGGGACTCTTTGGTGAGCCCCTAAGTCCTACTATCATTCATTGTGACAATCAGAGTTGCATCAAACTCTCTGTAAATCCAGTATTCCATGATAGATCTAAGCACATTGAGATCCCCTACCATTATGTAAAAGACATGGTAGAAAAGAATGTGATCCAGTTGGAGTATATTAGTACAAATGATCAAACAACAGACATTCTCACCAAACCTCTCTCCCGAATCAAGGTTGAACACTTCAGGAAGAAGCTTGGTATGATTGAAATGTAATTTGATATTATGCTTGAAATTCAAAATTGTTTAGAAGTTGTACTAATATATTTAAATGATGTTTAATGTGTAAACTCCTTTGTCATGTGTGTGACTCCATGACCTTTTGGGCCCGCTCCCCCTGTGTACATTATTGAAAGGTGACGATCTTTCTAATAATGAACACTTGTATATGACATTGTAAAGTGACGACTCTACAATGTTGAGTTGAACAATCATGATAGATATCATGTGACTTGATATCTGTGGACATGTCATGATAGTATCTCTTGGACACTTTGATGAATATCATGGACTTGATATCATTCGAAGATCATTGTGATCCTTAAGAGATAATCATGGTGGATAACTATATACATCTATGGATATGCCATGAATTATTATGGTAGACATCATGTGACTTGATGTTAGTGCACATACCATAATGAAGATGTGATTATGAAGAATGTCATGTGACTTGACAATCTTATGGAAACATATCATATCTTGATATCACGTGTGTAGGTGATATCTCCTCTTATTTAATTTGGAATATCTTCCCTAGCTAAGAGGGAGTGTTGATTTAAGATAGCTTCGGTCAGATATAAATGATGATTGCATTCATGCATCATCATCATTTATATTTAACCTAAACTGTTCTTAAAATATAAATTCATCAAATTAAATATTCGAATTTTTGAAGATGATCAAAATTCGAAATTGGATAAATCGAATTCATATAAAATGATTGTTGAATAAACACTCATATTAGTTTTGATTATTTCCGAATGGCTTCAGTTAGTTAAGAAGCCCGCGCGCTCAAGGGACACGTCCCATGAGTGGACATGTCTTCACTTTATGGAGACATGTCCTCTCATGAGACGCGTCTCTCCTTGAGGTGCGTATTCATCATATATAAGGGACTTCTTTCCCTTACTTGCAGATATAGAAATCGATATATGTTCTGCAATCAGTACATTTTACATATAGAATCAAGTTTGACTTAGAAGTAAGAACAGGATTTCATGCTTAGAATTTCATAGGTACATTTAGGATTAAATCTGATAAATTTTGATTACAATTAACAGTTGGACTAATTGCCAGTGCCTCCCTTTGAATTCGTGAAATGGACTAACCGCCTCCCATGGATCCATTTATTTTTGGCGTTTGTATCAGGCCTTAGCAAGTCGATCTTTTGGCGCAACGACAAACGTGTTCCAACAAAGAGACCTTAATACTTTCGGCACAATCATTGCATCCTCAACCTTTACTCCAAGACCTCTGATATTGTTAACGATTTCATCCATGTGAAGTAGATATGCTGCAATGTTTTCTTCATCCTTCATTTTCAAACTTTTGAACTGACTTCTATGTGTTTGAAGCTTTGCTTTCTTATCTTGTCATCTCCTTCATAGATGTTCTCTAGTTTATCTCAAATCTCTTTTGCCAACTCATTTTGATAGACTACACAAAATTGCATTCATAGCTTTTGCATTATTTTTACTAGCCTTCTTTCTCGCTGGATCCATTGGTAGCTCACAATTGATTGCCAAATATCAAATTGAAGAGCCATTATGTAAGTGCACATCCTTATGCTCTAGAAGGCATAGTTTGTTCCATCATAGCATTGTTTGAGGAGAATCCTTCTTGACAGGCCATATGTGCTCTAAAGATCTACCTTCTAGCGATTAGGCTATACTTGAAGGAACCTGCTTTGATACTAATTGATGAGAACACGCTTATACTGAGAAGGGGGGTGAATTGGTATAAGGTAATCTTTTACTTTCTCAAATGAATAATCACAATAATATCAATCACACAACATCAACAATTAAGAACACAAGATTTATGTGGAAACCCTTTCGGGTGAAAACCATGGACGAAGGACTATTTGGATCTACTATCCAAATCCAGCCACAAATAAAATACTTAACAAATTTTTTGTAGGATTTTTTTTTGGCTGGCCAAATCTGCATTGAAAACTCACAATTTGTAGGCAAAACTCATTGACCAACTTGTTAGTTTTTGCAAATCTTGGCTCTCAAATCTTTCATGAGTTATTTTGTTTGCAAATTTACACACAAATTTGACAAGAACTTATTGAGTTTGCAAATGGTTCAATGCATAGGAAGCCATGTGCAAAAGAAAGTTGAGCTTTTCCCACCTTCGTTGAATGTGTTCATTATAGAACTGCGTTCATTATAGAACTACAAGGTGAGGTCTCTTTGTCAAGTGACTGTAATGTCCCCTTTTCTGGCTTGCATTGTATGATGTTGTTGTTAGCCTATTCCTCCTTGGTGTCATAGGCTAATAAGGGCTTTTAAGGAATCTTGAGGATTTTGACCTAGGCAATTTTCGTTGCAAGTCAATCTGGGGTGTCTGGAGGCAGTTTTGGCATACTTACTATTTTTAGTAAGTCATTAATGCTGTTAATAGTAATTCATCAGGCGGGCTGTGATCTCCAGTGACAATGTCTTTTCAATGGAAAATTTGGGTATTACCGTCAAATGATTTCAGTTCCATTGGTTTAATTCATCTCCGCATTAATAAAGTTTAAATTATAAAGTTAAATTCAATTATTTAACTTTATTAATGTGAGTCTAAAGTTAAGTGGGAAAATGAATAGTAAAAGGGGCCCCTTATTTTAAAATACATGAGACATCAAAAAGGAAAAAAGAGAGTTTATGTTTTATCCCACATTGGTTAAAAATGTGAATGAGCTCTTATGAGAAGCTTATAAAAAGGTTGCAAGGGCTCACTTTCAGCATGCTTGGTATATGCTTGGTTATTACTTTCTCTTGGAGAATTCAGGGAAGCTTTGGCTTTCAGCAGGTTTTGAGGATGGAATCCCTTGAGCTTGAAGGCAGTGAACGGAAACCCATTGTCTGTTGGAGATATCATTCAGGTGTCTCACTTTGTGCTTCAAATTCAAGCTATTTCCGAGGGTTTGTTAGATTTGCAGTAGCTGTTGTATTGCTGCAAACAAATATTTGTATCTATAAGTTGCCATAGTTGATGTATTATTGCAACTATTTCTGAATTAATGCAAAAGCTGGATTGTTTTTGCAGTTTTTTATTGTGCTGGAATTTCACATCTTTAGAATAGATTCTACAAAAGTTTTTATTTTAAATTAAAAATCTGAAAATTTAGGGTAGGAAATTGGGGGGTTTTGAGTCAGATCTAGTTTGGCTCATTACAGTGACAACCTTCACTTTCTCAATCATGCTATCATTACACTCATATATTTCTTGAAGACTAGAAGTGTTGGTCCCCCTATTTGATCACGTGAAAACTATGGATATGATAGAGGTTATTTATTTCGTATATGGCTTCACCCTCAATCCCTACTTTGTGTTTGCCTTAACCCATTGATTCCATTGTTGTGCCATGATCAATAATTGTAAGGGCTCTTGCAACTCAATCATGGTATTTGATAGAAAGAAGCCTTACATATATCTTGCTTGATGGGCTTAATAAATTCTTTCTTGGAGATGGAAATGCATATAATGTGTGGTAATTGCAAATAAGCATATTCATATCTCTTGTATTCACTACAACTTGTTTGATCCACTCAACTTTGTCAATGTCTTTGAGTGTGTTGTTCATGGCATGCTCACAAGAGGTCCAATTTATATGCTTGTAGGCAACTTAAACCAACTTCTCATTTTCCCTACATTCATATGCCACACCTATCATTACATGCACCACATTGTCACAATCAATCTTCTTAGTTTTATCTCAAAGTAATTATAATTTGAATTTCACATCCTTATAGTTCCTCGAACAATCAATTGCCTTAAGAAAGTAAGGGCCGTCTTTACATGTAATCATTATATTGATGAGTGGATGGTGTCTAGTGTGTATCCACCCATCCATGATAATGTTGCAGCTATATGAGATCCATGTGGCTGTTATTTTTACATTTATCTTGGAATATGTCTTATCCAAGATTGTAGCCCTTAGTTTTGTCTCCCCTGGTGCCACATATAAAGGGCTTGCTTGTGCAACTTTAGACATGGCTTCCTTAAAATAAGAAGAGAAAGCAACATGATATGGAATGCCATTGAAAATGGAGAATTTGCAATGACATCATCTCCCTCATCTTTATCCCATACATTGAACATATTTTCCATTGGGTTTGGAGTTGAATCCACGACCTTAGGTTTCCCTTTTGTATTGTGTTTGACACAAAAATAGGTAATTGCACATGTTGATTACTAGCAACCCTAGAAGGAGGAGTTGGTGCTAGTGTTGAGGTAACAAAAGGTGTGACGATCTATAAACTATCAAGGTTATACCTCAAAGTAGTCATCAACTGATGGAATGTAGATAGAATAAATTATGAGAGCAATTGGATTGTCTAATTCTTGCACGAAATTAGATTGCAATTAAGAACAAGAAATCAAAGAACAATACCATAACAATGGAGACACAAGAAATAATGTGGAGAAACCCCTTGTGGGTAAAAACTCCATCAAAATCTCAGTCAGTCATTGAAGTACACCAAATGGCTTTAATACAACTAAATTATGAGAACAGTGCTCACAAATAATTCCCAACACAAGATACAAGACTCAAGAAGCTCCACCTATGCTTAAACCTAAGTTTACATTATCCGGTGCTCATATTGGACGGCTAAAAATTGTGAGTTTCTTCCTCATCGACAATGAAACATAGTGCAGGTCAGTAATGCCTAACAATTTTTCATGATGGAAGTACTTGGAATAATCACACAAAATCCTTGCAAATCGCGTGTTTAGAAATAGGTGAAAATTGAGGGTTTAAATAGCAAAAAAGATGTGTGAAAATCGCATTTGGTGTCGTGCCGCGCAAAAAATTCCGTTTTAGCCACATTTCCCCTTGAGTTTTTTCCCTTTTCACATTTTTGGCGAGTTTTTTTGTAAATTTCAACGAGTTTTACCTGGTCGGCGCAATGCAAGTTAACCCGCGAGTTGCTTGCATGGTTTACAAACCCGTGAGTACTTGTCGGGTTTGCTATCCATGGTTAGGGTTACATGTTTCTTTTTGTTTTTAGAAATGATCTTTTTAATATGGAGGGATTGCTTTTTAAAAGATGTTTGGGATGCCTTGATGTGTCTAGGATGGTAGGGCATCCCTTGACATCTCCACATTGTGGGTGTGTCCCAAGGATAGGATGGTCTTTTGTCCTTGTCCCACCACACTTAGGATGTCATTAGTCTGAGGAGTGCCCTAAAATCCCTAGCTATGCATCCCCCAAGTACATTGGAAAAAGCATAGATGGAAGACTTGCCAAAAACTCGCTAGTTTTTTTTTCAAAATGAGTTTTTGGTGCAAGTACTTGTTGGTGTACGTTTTATCATCCACCAAACACACAGAATAAAATGTCCAAAGACACTCTATTCTCTCTTGAACAAAGTCACTGCGTATGCTAAGATTGCGAGAAGATCATATGGCGACTCCAAGGTTTCTTTTGTCAGGTCATGACATGTGGATAAGCTCAATGGGCATTGTGATTTGTTGGTAATACACAAAGGGACTTACGTTAAAGAATTCTTCACAAGTTTGGGACTTAGACGGATTTATCATTAAAGGCTTCTTCGATTAGGACTTTCAGTTTGGATCTAAAAAAAAAAGGTGCAAAAAGATAAGAGTTTAGAGGATCTATTCTACGCCTAGGAATTCAAGAGACAGTAAAGATCAGGTGAAAGGAGTAACCACGCTTTGTTTCGCCTCCCTGGGACAACTACGCAAAGTGGGTGCAATCTTCAAAGGGTGTGATTATAATTTTCAAGCCTCGAATAAGACCGAAGTTAAGCATCCACAATCACAAGCTTAGGTTAACTTTACGCATCGAATGAAAATCATCCATCCGAAGAAAGTATGAGCAATATTTCACCATTTAATCTATACGATCAATCTCGCATTCACTTAACAAACATTCAAAACAAATTCTACTTAATTGTAATATAATTCTAATCTATGGTAGAAGAAGCTATGCAACCTTGCTCACTACTTGACAATAAAAGTGGTTCAAAGCAAATCATGCATAAGAGCTTTTATTATCGGAAATAGTCTAATGCAACAATTTCATACACTGTCTCCACACCAATGAAAGTGAGAGATCACAAGTTTAAATAGAGTTTTCAAAACCAAATGAAAGGCCAAGATTAAAACAACATCAACGGCCAAGATTAATACAACCCAACCCTAATTAGGGTTGCCCGAAATAACATCAGTTAACAACCAGTAAACAAGTAGTAATCAAGTAGTTGGAGCTATCTTCAAGGGAAGGCGTCCCTATCTTCTTGGGCAGCATTGTGCTCGACGAATCTGGACACGATCGTGACGACTTCCTCCATCGTGACTAGCGGCAGCATGCTTCTCCAAAACCTTTCTCCGTATTGTTATTGCCCAAAACCAATGATGAAAATCGTAAGCCGCTCCCGCAACAATTACCTTTCCCTCAACCAATTCTTCCTTTGGAACGCCCTTCAGTACTTTGAGGCATGGAATGAGCCTCTCTTGAATATCTGGGAGGTTGTCCCAAGTTTCCGCCATGTCAACCAATTTGGAAAGGAAAGAAGAAGTCTGTCCGTAGGCAAGCGTCAATCTCTCCATAAACGAGGTTGCTTTTGTGCCCTTGCTTGCCATCCATTCCTGGGCCTCCTTGGCTGTGACCATACCTTCCTCCACATCCTTGGCCATCTCCTGTGAGGAATTGAGAAGAGGAGGAGCTACTGCATCACCCTGATTGAGTGGTTGGGTTAGATGCCGTATATACTCCTTCAGGCGCTCGACCTCCCTTTTGTACTCTTTCTTTTTCGCCACTTCCTTTTCCAATCTCGCCTTGATAGTTGAGACAGAATTATCTAGTTCTTCCACCTCCTGGCCTTTTGTTGTTGGGCCAAGGTCTATAGTGGCTATGGCGTATTCCTGGGGAGTGATCTCATCTTGTGCTTTATCCACTGTTGGTATTGCGATATGTATGGAACGGCCGCCGGCTTCGTCCCTCTGAATGGTGGAAAATTTCTTGGCAGGTTTCTTAGTAGCAACCTGTTCCAACCATGCCAAGAAATCTGCAGTATCATCTTCTTCTTGGACCTCTACTAGTGCCTGAATTTTCATCCTCTCCTTTAGCCAATTCGGAATGGTAGGCTGCTCGATACTATCCTCCTCATGAACGTTCCCTTCATTTGGAATATCCAAGAATCCTCTGAGGGTGGAAATCATTCCCTCTTTGAAGTCATCATTTTGGACTTCCATTTCATTATCCGAACCTAGTACTTCTGTGCCCGTAGGAGATGGGGGCTCATCGTCGTCCAATTGGATCGGCTCATTGTTCCCTTCCTGAACTGTAGAAGGTCTCATTATCTCGGCCAAGGATTTGTCTGCAGTAGCCACCAACTCATCAATATTTCTAGATGTCGTAGAACGAGATGGCTCCATCTTCTGTCTTTTCTGGACAGGCTCTATGCTTGCAACTACTTCTTTCTTCTTCTTGCCAATCTCAACTAAATCATCATGATGGGATGCGCCGGCATTGGAGGAGTATGACTCCGTCTCGCTTAGTAAATCATACGTGAGCGTTATTCTTTTCTGCCTCAACTCCTGGACCTGATGGTCGACCCACCACTGAGAGTACTTAATCACTGGTCTCATCAACGTCGCCAAATCTGAATGCTCAGGCTCTGACCACTTCACGGAAGGAAGAGGTCGGCTCTCCTCGAAGCACGGTTGGACATAATTTCCATCGTCCTGCAACTGATCGGGCACCCGGCAAAGTTCGGTTGCCCTCATAAAGTCCACTGGCACTCTAGACCATAATCTTCTCTTGACTTCATACTCATCAGCGGCGTTCGCCCAGAAGTCCTCCAATTCCACTGTGTGTTTGTATCTTCTCCCATCCACGGCCCGAATATGATGATGCGGGTCAAAATTGGCCCTGAACCTATAGGTTGTGAATGGGTACCACTGGATTTGTAGCCTGGCGCTCTCGGCTGCTTGTGCTGACGGACAGGACTCTAACATATTCCCAATAAAGAATGGGAAAGTAACACCCACCTTCTTACTTGGCCTCTGGATGTTCTGATACTCTTCCAGCTACCTCAGGACTTCAAGCAAAATCATCCGATTTGTTGGGTAGATAGGCAGCTTGTAAGGATTTCCAGTGAATCCTTGGATCCTGACATATGTAAACTTTGGAAACTGGATAAACCAGGATCCATACCTACTGACCATACTCTTTGCTTCGTGACTCAGCGTATATGTCCTAGCCAACAAATAGACAATGTACAAGCTCATATGAAAAGACTTAGTCTTTTCCAAATTGGTTAGCTGCTTGTGAAGATTGTCGCTTATCATTCGGGACCAGTTGAACATCTTCACGCCGGAAGTGATTTCATTTATAAAATAATACATCCATGTCTCAAAATATACGCCTTGTGGATTGCCGGCTATCCTGTTCAGCATCAAAATGATATCTCCATAATCTTCTTTAAAATCTGTCCATCGTGGCTTCTTAGGCATCTTCTTTGTGGGTGGTCTAGGCTTCTCCAGCCATGTCTTATTAACATTTGTGGTGCACAATTTAGACTGACTATCATACAATCTCTTGGCGTCCTCCTTGGTTTTGTAGACGGTAACGCTTCCTGTATTGCCACTTTGCCAAGGTGAGCCAGAATCCTTCCGTCAGAGGCAACAATTTGTCTTTCCTGAGCATTGTAATGGATGGCACATTCTACCATCAACTCGGCACAGTCCATTGTAGGCGGGAATCCGGCTGCTTGGAAAATTCCATTTCTCACCATCCGTCTGGCAATCGGTGTCAATAGTCCAGCATGTCCATATACTCTCTTCTTGAACTCCACGAAGTCTACATGTCCCAGATCAGTGTTTGCAACATTTTTCCATTTTGAATTTATCTTTGACTCTCGTTGTAACCCCTTATTGGCGAACTTCATCGGCACCTTCTTTGATGATTCTCCTGCCGTGGTCATTAACCTGCAGTGAAAACACTAACATTAATACAGAGACTTTAAAATATATTTATTCCCGTGCCTTGTATTTAAAAATTTTACTTTTAGCTTATTAAAATATTAAATTTCTGCGAAAAAGCAAGCTGAAAGTAAATGAATTTAATTGAAATTTAGCCAGAATTTAGCCAGGAGGAAAAAGACAGAAGGAGAATTGATGAATTTATCCAATCGAACTCCAAACCTCAGGAAAAATCTTTTGGCTGCAAATCAGATTCAAACTTCGAGAATTTAATCAAAAATCAAATGACAAATTGCGCTAATCTTGCTAAGAAGTTCGACTTTCAGCCAAGAACTTTTTCACTTCTTCGAAAAATTGCTCTTTCAGGAATAAAAATTATTCCTTCCTCTGAGAAAATCTATCTTGCCTGCAAAAGAATTGATCGTGTCTCAACTTTCTTACGATTTCGAAAGATTAACTTCTCTTCAACTGAGTCTGTGAAAAATGAGTTGCTGAAACTCATTATAATGCTGAAGAATTCGATTTGTTTTAGCAACTGCATCTTTTTCTCTCGATTTCAATTTGTTTTCTCCTCTTCAAACAGGGAAGTTTCCATTCTTTTTCAAAAAAACTCCATGGCGAGCTTATCTAGGCAAATATCTTTGATTTTCCAAAATTCAATTTTTTGCTAAATGTTTGTCTTTGATTTTCAAAATTTTGACAAAACACATTAAATGTCCAATTAAATTCGGTTTTTTCCAAGTTTTAATTCATGGCGAATTTAATTTTGCCCATGGATTTTCTCCTTTCCGGTGTAATTTATTTTCTTCCGATACATCTCTGGCGAATTTTATTTTGTCCGAGGCATTTTATATTTCTAAGTGTTGGAAATAAATTATTAAAATGTTAAAATATTTAATTTATTTCCAACCCGTTCGTTTTTGGACCCATGGCTATTTTTATTTTTTATTTTTTATTTTTTTCCTTGGCTAAATGTTTATTTTCCAAATTTATTTCAATTTTCGTCTAGCCAAGTTGAAATTTTAGCCATCTTGCCAATAAATATTACACTAGATCCTCATTTTCTTCTGCCATGGCGGACTTCAAATTGTGCCAGGCACATTTTCTCATGCCGAAATCAATTTTTCTCTTGCTTGGACGATTTTCTCTTGGCAAAGTATGTGTTTGGATGTCTTCTTTAGGCAAAATTCCATAATACTTAGACAAATTTTCATCCCTTTTAGCCAAGGGCGGACTTTCTTGCCTCTTTGCCATGTACATTTTCCTTTGTGTACTTAGCCAACTTCATCCATTTTTTTCTAGGCACCCATACTTAGGCGAATTTTCAATCTTTTCTCCCCTTCTTATGTTAGGCAGACTTCATTAGATTCTTTCCATGGCCTAGGCGGACTTCATCAAGTTCTTTCCATCTTCCATCAAGGCATGGTGGACTTTCTATCCTCCTTGACATTTGTCTTTCACACTCATACTTAGCCAAAATTCGCAATTTTCCTCCTTCTTTGTGCTAGGCGGACTTCACAAATGTCTTGTCAAGGCTTGGGCGGACTTTGGAGAAGGCATGCCAAGTCAAGGGTGGACTTCCTTGCTCTCATGCCATGGCAAGGGCGAATTCTCCAGACTTAGGCAAATTTACCTCATAATTCCACGCATTTGGGTTGATTTTTTTTGTTGATTTTCTTATGATTTTTGACTGATTTTTCCAGATTTTTGCTTTATTTTTTCATGCTTTTCCATGCTTTTTCTGATTTTTGCTTGATTTTTCGATTTTCACTTTGTTTTTCAATTTTTTGGCTGATTTTTGGTTCTAAGGATGGAAAGGTTGACCTGTTGACCAGGGTTGACTTTCTAAAAATAGAAAAAGTAAAATCCCTAAAAAATAGGGAACCCCGTTTGGTCCAAAAATGCCAAAAATGAAAAAGCAAAAAAGCAAATTCCCTAAAAAATAGTAAGTGTCAGAATTGGCCCAAAGCACAGGCAATCCTCTTCTCTCGGACCTTCTGAGCCCTTCCATGACATTTACGCACTGATTCAGGCATGGATTCTCAACTTGGCTCGGATGACTCTCAAAAGACTGACTTGAAACTCTTAAAACAATGACCTCATGAAACCGTTGCATGGAGGCAAAACCCTAAAAACTAGCAAACTACTGGGGGTCCCCATTTGCAATGGGGCGATGTGTGAAAAGGTCACAACAGTACTCTCCTAGAAAAACTCGTCGAGTTTTTTAAAAATACTTGGCCTCTTAGCAAAAAGAAACTTGTGGCCGAAATAAAGGCAATTTCGATTCATTTTTTGCGGTTTGTGTGGTTTTGAAGGTCTTAATTGTTAATGTTATAACAGCTTCAGGTTCGTCCTTCCAGCCACGAGTGAAGACAATAAATAAATGTAGCCTATCGGCTATTTATTTATATGTGTCATTTAATAAGAATGGGCGCTTCTCTTGGCAACAATATAAATTCTCTTGGGGGCCGACTTCTCTTATAAGTTATATTTATTATTTGTAATTATATTATTTTGTATCTTGGTCGACCTTGTACATGAAGAGGTGCGACCTCTCTCATTTGTATATATACAAGGTTACTTCCTTCTATTCGTCATTCATTCAAGTTTGATTCATTTCATCCATTCAAGTGCAAATTTTATCAAGAGCTGAGTGCGAATCTTATCAAGAGCAGATTGCGAATTTCTTTGAAGGGCAGATTTATATAGTCAGAAGTGCAGGTCATTATCTGTTATTGTATCTGGTGTAGGTGTTGAATATTGGCCTTGTGATTGGCCTCATTGTAAAGAGAATTGTTGCCACTATCTATATATATAAGAGAGTTCTTTGTTGCTGGGTTTTTTTCTCCTTCAAGAGGAGGGTTTTCCCAGGGTATCTGCTGTGTTATTGTGTCTGATTTGAATTTATTTCTGTGCATATAATCTGATCTTTAAAATTTACATGGTATCAGAGCGGGTTTGAGAGGATCGTGATCAGATTATTTCTAATCAGCAATAACCTAGTTGTTCATCTATCTACATTAGTCAAGATGGTGAACGGTTTGAAGATCAAGGATAGACTCGAGGGTGCATCCAACTTCACATCATGGAGGTTTAGGATCATGCTTACCTTGCGTGAAAATGACTTGGGAGAGTTCGTAGAGTCCAGCGTTCCTGAACCTGAGGAGGAAGAAGCGAAGTTACAATGGGTGAAGAAAGATGTTAAAGCAATGAAGATATTGGTTGATTCCGTCAAGGATCATATTGTGCCTATCGTCTCTAAGTTGAAGACAGCGAGAGATATGTTCAAAACATTGGAAGAGATGTACGAAATCAACAATACTAGTCGAGCACTTGCACTGAAGCAACAACTTCATCATGTGAAGATGGCGAAAGGTGAATCAGTGATTGCATACTTTATGAGGATTGCAGATTTGAGAGATCAGCTCTCGACAATAGGGCATATGGTTGATGACAAAGACCTAACTATGCTTGCTCTCAATGGTCTACCTTTGTCTTGGGAATCTTACATTCAGGGAATCAGTGCAAGGTCAAAATTGCCTAAGTTTGATCGTCTAAGATCTGATTGCATTCAAGAGGAATGAAGGTTGGTGGCAAGAGGCGTTGGTCAAAGCTCAAAGAATGAAGATATTCATGTTCTTGGCTCCCATACTTCAAAGAAGAAAGGAACAGATGGAAGGAAAGGATTCTTAAAGAGGAATCGGGACAAGGGAAATGATGATGCACCTCCATTTAAGAAGAAGAGGGATATGTCCAAGATTCAATGTTTTAGGTGTGACAAGTTTGGGCACTTCGCCAAGTATTGTCCAACTAGACCTAAGCAACAGGTCACCTTTGCGGATGTTGATGATGCCTCTCCTCAAAAGGATTCAAGTGAATATTTGTTCTATTCGGCATTATCAAGCAGTGTACCTTCCGACACCAACACTTGGATAATCGATAGTAGTGCTTCACGACACATCACCGGCTTTAAAGAGCACTTATCAAGTTTGGTGGAAAAGGAGTCTTCTAAACAAGTTATCATTGGAGATGATGCTAGCTACTCCGTGAAAGGAATTGGGACCTCTACACTTCATTTGGATTCCGGCATATCACTTCAATTGGGTAATATTCTTTATGTTCTTGGAATCAAGCGCAATCTTATTTCTATATCAGCTTTGGAAGATAAAGGATATCAAGTTGCCTTCTCCAAAGGCAAAGTTTTAGTGTGGATGGAGAACTCTAGCTTCAAGGATGCTCAAGTAATTGGAGTTAGACATGAAAACCTCTACAAGGTCTGCACACGTTCTTTACAAGCTTTGGTTCATGACTCTTCAAGTCTTTGCGATCTTTGGCATCAGAGATTGGCTTACTTACACTTCCGAGCCATGCCTATCATGGAGAAGATGGTGACGGGCCTTCCTAAGTTCAACCAGGAGCACGAAGGTACTTGCAAGGGCTGCCCATTGGGTAAGAATATAAAAGCCCCTTTTAATAATAGAGAAAATAGATCTAAGTGTATTTTAGACCTTATTCATTCTAATTTATGTGGACCTATGTCTGTTCCTTCTTCGAGTGGTTTCTTGTATTATGTTCTTTTCATTGATGATCACTCTAGGAAGACTTGGATTTATTTTTTGAAATCCAAAGAGTCTAAAGAAGTGTTGGATAGGTTTAAAGAGTTTAAAGCCTTGGTAGAAAATCTTTCTGGTAAAAGAATTAAGGTCCTCAGATTTGACAATGGTGGAGAATACACCTCTGGTAGTTTTCAGAATTTTTATATTGATGTAGGGATTAAGAGGGAGTTCTGTGTTCCCTATAATCCTCAACAAAACGGTGTTGCAGAAAGAAAGAACAAAACAATCGTGGAAGCAGCGAAGGCCATGATCCATGATCAAGATTTGCAAACCTTCCTATGGGCGAAGCTTCCAGGACAGCTGTGTATGTTCAGAAGTCCTCATAAGATCTTGGAGAATATGACCGGAAGAAGCCTTCTACTGAAAGAAGCACGAAGTTAGTCACTTGAGGATCTTTGGATGTCCTGTCTATATTCATGTTCCCAAGGAAAAGAGAAACCAAGTTGGAGCCTTCGGCAAGAAGGGAATATTTGGGCTACGATTGAGACATCAAAGCCCAATTTACATTCCAGGTCAGAAGATGATAGAGATCAGTAGGGATGTCACATTCGAGGAAGATGTTGCATTCAAGATCCAGGGGGATTCATATGGAGATTGATAATGAAGAGTCTCCTCAGGATATGGAAGTTGACCATACTCCTGAGATTCAAGGGAGACTTCAGAACCAAAAGAAGATATTGATCCTGTTGAACCCTTGGAACCTACTGATGGGCCTACTGACATTGTTATTGGGAGAAAAAGACCTCTATGGGCCAGGCGTACTATGCAAGAGGCTGAAAGCTTTGCAGCTCCTAGAGGCACATTCAGAGAAAACAAAAGGCCACATAAGTTCTCCAGTTATGTTGCCTTGATGAGTCAGATTATAGAATCCGAGCCTACCTGTGTTGAGGAAGCATCTAGTCATCAAGTTTGGAGAGATGCTATGATAGAGGAGTATCAGTCAATTCTTAAAAATGATGTTTGGGATATTGTCCCTAGACCCGAG
Organism: Sequoia sempervirens; assembly: GCA_007258455.2. NCBI lineage: Eukaryota > Viridiplantae > Streptophyta > Pinopsida > Cupressales > Cupressaceae > Sequoia > Sequoia sempervirens. Next base: position 300,423,608 of record VDFB02086081.1, on the reverse strand, counting down.
GGCAAGTCTGTGGTATCTTCTAAATGGCTATTCAAGATTAAGCATGCTGCAGATGGAAGCATTGAGAAGTACAAAGCAAGATTTGTGGCTCGTGGGTTCTCTCAGAAAGAGGGAGTTGATTATGAAGAAACATTTGCTCCTGTTGCTCGCTATACTTCAGAACCATCATTGCTATTGCCGCATCTAGAGGATGGAAGATTCACCAATGGACGTGAAGACAGCCTTTCTCAATGGAGTGATTGAGGAAGAGGTTTATATAGAGCAACCTGATGGATTTGAGGTTCATGGGAAGGAGTCACATGTTTGCAAATTGAAGAAGGCCTTGTATGGTCTTAAGCAGGCTCCTCGTGCATGGTACGAAAGGATTGATCGGTACCTGTCAAGTTTGGGCTTCTTGAAGAATGATGCTGATTCAAATCTCTACTTCAAGGTAATCAATGGTGATGCATTAATTTTGGTTTTATATGTTGACGATCTGATCCTTACTGGAGAAGATCACCTGATTCTTGAGTGTAAGGAGTTGACTTCGGAATTTGAGATGAAGGACCTTGGGCTCATGCATTACTTCCTTGGATTAGAAGTCTGGCAGAAAAGATGAGATGATTCTAAGTCAAGGAAAGTACACCATTGATATACTTAAGAGATTTGGTATGATGGATTGCAAATCCATGTCCACACCTATGGAGACCAACTTACATAAGTTGAAGGAGGCTGCAGCTAATTCAGACTTGGTGGATCCTACCTTGTACAGACAGCTAATTGGATCTTTGATGTATCTAGTTAACACTAGACCTGACATTTGCTATGCAGTGAGTGCCCTTAGCCAGTTTATGTGTGATCCGAGACAAATACATCTTGTTGTAGCTAAACATACCCTGAGATATGCGTGGCAGCAGTTATATGGGTTGAGGTATTTCCAAATGCAGACTTGGAGTTACATGGTTTCACTGATTTTTAAAGTTGTGTCATCGGAAGAGCACCTCTGGATTTGCTTCGCTATGATTTCCTAGTGTAGCACATCCATGAGTACATATATATTGTTTGTAACTCGGGAAGCAGTGTGTTCGTCAGGATTGTCCCTACTATCATTCATTGTGATAATCAGAGAAGTTTCTGTCAATCCTGTGTTCCATGACAGAACCAAGCACGTTGAGATCAAGTACCACTACATGAGAGATATGAGGTGTACAGTTGAGGTACATCACGCAGAGGATAGATAAAGTGTACTTTCGAGATAAGCTTGGTACTTGGTAGTAAGTCTTATCCAATGCAGAGATTTGAGGGTTGTTAATGCATTTTCCTCTGAGATGGAGGAATTTGAGGTGAAAGCCCTTGATTTGATGAGTCATGTGGATGTCATGAGGACGATATCTGAGAGAGTCATGGTGAAAGTCACGTTGAGGTGACAACATCACGCAAGTGATGAACACTTGTACTTACCATAGTAGGGTTGTAGCCATTATGGTTGATATCGTGTTGAGGTATCTAATATCACGTTGAGGTGATATTCCTCTTCTCACATCTGGTTGTAGCCAATGTGATGGGCATCATGTTGAGATGATTTGTCTTGAGCAGCTGGAAGTTCTCTCCCTAGCTGAGAGGGAGTGTTAATGTTATAACAGCTTCAGGTTCGTCCTTCCAGCCACGAGTGAAGACAATAAATAAATGTAGCCTATCGGCTATTTATTTATATGTGTCATTTAATAAGAATGGGCGCTTCTCTTGGCAACAATATAATTTCTCTTGGGGGCCGACTTCTCTTATAAGTTATATTTATTATTTGTAATTATATTATTTTGTATCTTGGCCGACCTTGTACATGAAGAGGTGCGACCTCTCTCATTTGTATATATACAAGGTTACTTCCTTCTATTCGTCATTCATTCAAGTTCGATTCATTTCATCCATTCAAGTGCGAATTTTATGAAGAGCTGAGTGCGAATCTTATCAAGAGCAGATTGCAATTTCTTTGAAGGGCAGATTTATATAGTCAGAGTGCAGGTCATTATCTGTTATTGTATCTGGTGTAGGTGCTGAATATTGGCCTTGTGATTGGCCTCATTGTAAAGAGAATTGTTGCCACTATTTATATATATAAGAGAGTTCTTTGTTGCTGGGTTTTTTTCTCCCTCAAGAGGAGGGTTTTCCCAGGGTATCTGCTGTGTTATTGTGTCTGATTTGAATTTATTTCTGTGCATATAATCTGATCTTTAAAATTTACATTAATTTGGGCTTGGTGTCGGGGGCTCTGCCCCTCGACCCTGCCATGTATCGCGATTAGGGGCATGCCCCCGAACCCAGCGAGGGGCACTACCCCTCAACCCTGGGGCGTTGCCCCCAAACCCCCATGAGGGGTGCTACCCCTCAACCTCGTTGGGGTGTTGCCCCCAGAGTGCCTCACCTCGCTAGGGGTGTTGCCCCCAGACCCCCACAAGGGGTGTTGCCCCTTGACCCCATTGGGGGCATTGCCCTCAAACTCCCATTGAATTCATTTGATTTTCTAGGTACTCTCCAAGTCCAAGTTTCCAAGTTTGTCTACAGGTCTTCATCTGTAATATCGTCTAGTTCTACCTCTCCTCTAGTTTTCACTAGACATGGGAAAGAGGAGATGTAAATTTGTAAAATATATTAATGTAGTATTTACTTTCATTTTTACAAAAACAATTTGCTATTTTCATTTTGTTTCAGAATATCAACATCAGCGCATTCCACATGAGGATGCCATTTTGTACCCAATTTGCTTTCAAATCAATCAAATACAACTAAACTCAGCTTGTTTCTTTTATGTACTCATTTATTGACTCATTGGATGCATCTTATCATTGAATTTTGCAAAAAAAAAAAAGCGTTTTTAATGAAATTTAAGCAATTTTTTAAGTTGCCGAGTTTTTTGCCAAGTTTTTACTGAGCTTTTGTCGAGTTTTTTCCAAACCGAGTTTTCCTGGCTTGCCGAGTACTTGCAATTGGTGAGTTTTCGAACTATGGGAAAAAGTATAAGCTGGCCATAGAAAATACAAAACTACTATGTGTTGCACCCCTTTCAACTACAAGACTCATCAAACATGAAAGAAAAAAAGCAATGCCAAAGTAACAATGTGTAGAGTAGGGGGAAAATGCATCTTGTTGTAGGGTACATCTTTGTTTTTGTTTTTAAAAATTTATTTTCTAAAATAAAGCAGCTGCTTTTTTAAAGATGTTTGGGATGCCTTGATGTCCTTAGGATTGTAGGGCATCCTCTGACATCCCCACATTGTGGGGGTGTCCCAAGGATGCCTTGTTGGGGCTTGGGCATTGAGGATGGGGTGGTTGTTTTGTCCTGCCCCACCACACTTAGGATGTCCTTTTCCGAGAAGCACCCTAATAGCCTTGGGGATGCATTCTTGGTGTACACTAAAAAAAAAAAGGTGGCCATAGAAAATACAAAACTAATATGTGCTGCACCCTTTCATCTACAAGACTTTGCAAACTTGAAAGAGAAAAGGTCAATGCCAAAGCTAGTAACAATGCACAGTGTACACTGCATCTTGTTGTCTAGTACAAATAGAGAGATTGCTAAAAATTAGCAAGGGGTGAGAATCATAAAAAGTAAAGAAACAGAAGGATTTCCTATATGGTTGGATCATCCAACTGTTCTTTGCAGTCTCAACCACTCTGCAACTCTGATTTGTGCACATTGATCAGAAACCTTTATGCTTCCATAGTTCTAGATATGGTCATCTCCCTTTGTTCTCATTCTCATGTAGCTATGTGAAATTTTGGACATCAAAATGCTTGCTCGACTTCCAACTTAGGAAACCTCACATCTCCTTTCCCTCTTGACTCTATATCAGACTATTAACTTATGGCTCTGCTTCCTCTTCGTCTCCCTGAAAGAAGAGGTATAGACAAGTGGTATCTGGCTCTCTACAGGAATATTCTCTTTTGCAGTCTCTATCTTGAAGTTGGTCCTCTAAAATGATTCTCTGATATGGTGTTTACTGTTACCTGTTATAGGATCTCAATTTTATTTGGACGTCCCTCATTGTGGTCCTGTGTTGATTCAAGATCTGTTATATTCTCTTGTGTTTCTGAGTGGGATTTATAATGCTTCTACCCACTCCATTATTCAACTGATTAGATGATTTCACCAGTTTTGGCCCAGGAAACATAGTGGTCAACCAATACAAGTTAACACTTCTTGAGGTAGAGGATCAGATGTTAGCTGCTGGCTTTTTCAGGTTGGGGCTTTCCTTCTAATCGTGTTGTTAGATTGCTATCATCTTTTTGTTCCCTGACATAATATAAGTTGTATTTCTTAATAAAATGAATCAACATATTGGTTAACAAAGCTCAAAACAAAATCTTAAAACGTTTCAGGGCTTCAAAAGCATTGAACATGGCTTGTCATTATGCAAATTTGGAAAAACTGAAATCCAGTTTAAGTAGAACCAAAAGCCTCGTGTGGATTTCTAGGCTTGTTTACGAATAACATTTAACAAATTGGTACTCTTCAATGTTGTCTGAAAATATTGTTGTGTATGAGAACTGGAAAAAATATGACAAAATTCTCGGAGAGGCATAAAAACTATGTTAAGGAATATCCTTGATTGTAGGAGTACTGGTAACCTACCAATGCCTCTCAAATTTTCTGATTTACTGTTGGAAGTTGCGGTGTTAAATATTTAAGGTTAAATTATAAAGTAGTGATTTGGACAAGGTATTGAAATGAAACATTTATCCTTTCTTTTAATTTACATTTGTAAAATGAGAAATGGAGACTTAGTCATGCAGAAGCTTGAAAAATGAAGTTAAGGTGAACAAGATCAGTATTACATCAAGTCAGTGACCTTTGCAATTGTAGTATTTAAATCAATGGAGGTTGCCTAAGTTATTGGGTTTTTCCATTTTCACTTTTGACCTATCACTGTATTGGATGGGATGGGTTCAGGTCTTGGCCTTGATCTGGGCATGGGTCCGGCTTGGGTTCGCCTAGGGCATAGCTCTGCCATCCTAGGTACCCTGTGGGTATGTAGGTCGTACCTCGGGCAAACCTAGGCAAGATCTTGCTGTACCTAGGAGAACCCATGGCAAACAAACAAAAAGAAAAGCTCATGAAATAAAAAGAAAAAAATGAATACAAAAAAGGAGTAATTACCTTTTCAAAGACAGTGATCAAGCATAAATGGGAATGCATTTAAAGGCAGCGATCCTAATAAAAGTAAGTTTCTTAAAAGGCAGTGATTCAACAAAGGCAGCGATTAAAGTTTTAAGAGGTTAAGAGAAAGACAGTGATCAGCAAAAGAGACTCTTAACAAAAGGTCGTGACTATTTAAAAAGAAATCTCCTTTCAAAGGGATGCCTCTCTTCATGTAGAGGCATGGAGTTATAGAAAGGAATAAAATGGATCAAGTCTGATCATCGAATCATTCAGGAATAAATCTGCACTCAGAAAAGCAGCAGCCATTGCTGTAATAAGTAATTGGTATGCAATTGAATGCATATGCATTTAATATTTAATGCTGATAGGCATCTGAATTTATATATATTTAATTTCTTAATAACTAATATGAGAGATATGATATGTCTAGATTGGTAAATAATGAATTTATTTATATTATTATAATTTACATCTTTTCCTTAAACAATCATGTGTAAGGTTGGCAAGGAGACATATTGACAAAAGGTGACTTAGGGATTGTCTTGGTGGATATTCCTAAAGGAATTGTCTTGGTGGGTGTTCCTAAGATGGAAAGGAATTGTCTTGGTTGGATGTTCCTTTCTTGGTGCCCTACCATGGTTGGTTATTGGAAAGAAGTCTATAGATTAGATTCAAGTTCAAGTTGTTATTTCGTAAATGTTGATAGTTCATTTATTCTTAAGTTTAATATCTATTATATAATTTATTAGGGAATAGTTACTCATGAACAACTTGATGTTATGTAATTGTCCCTTAAGGAAAATTTAGTCATACTCCAAGTAGGGTACATTACAATTGGTATTAGAGCCTTAATCCTACCAACCTACGGGACAAACTGACTTTAACCACCATCTAATTAGGATTAACTATTCAGCCCTCTTCTTAAGTATTTATGTGTATGCTTCGTGTCTTATGTGTATTTATGTGTATACTCTGTGTATTATGTGTATTTATGTGTATACTTTGTATATTGTGTGTATTTATGTGTATGCTTTATGTCTTACGTATATCTATGTGTTTGCTTCATGCCTGATGTGTCTTCAACAAGTTTACTCCATGTGTGTTTACGATTACTTTATGCTTAAAAATTATGAAAATTCCTTATTTGTCAAATGCTTCTTGGATTGAGAAGCACTAACAAATTAACTTATTTAAAATTAAATTATTATTAGTCTCCAAATGCAATAATGAAGAGTTGTAGCTATTGAAGTGAAAAGGTGTGATTCCCTCAAACTTGAGATATAAAAAGGCAGAACATTTCATTTGAGAAAGACATCCATAACATCATTGAAGAATTCAATTGAGAAGAGAACCTTAAGTGATTTTATTAAATTAGGTTCTCAAGAATAGTGATGATGTGACTCCTAATGTGAAAGGTTGTGACCCTTCAAATGTGAAAGGTTGTGACTATTCAAATGAAATGTTGTGACTCTTCAAAAGTGAAAAGTTGTGACCCTTGAAATGTGGAAGACTATGACTCCCTCAAAGATATAAAAGGGGAATCATTTCCTTGTGAAGAAACCATGTAATGTCCCTCTCTTGATTTTCCCTAAAATTTGCCTATTAAACACAATTGCAGCAACTAGGGTTAGGATTCGTCTTACCAATTAAAATACCTCTTCAATAATGCAACCTCTGGTTTGAATTCTGCAAACACCATATGAACAAGATATGCAAACATATATGTATATATTCGTAGGAGAGTTGGACAATAACATCACATCCATAGATTATCAACAATGCAACATATTAGAATTGTGGGAGAAGGGACATGATGGGTCCGCCCGAAGCCATATACCAAGCCTAAGAGGGTGTATACCACAGCCCCCACCCCCCTGCCACCCCCCCTTGGCAACTTGTATCTGCTTTCCCCATCAAGGCCTCGACTCCCGGAAGACACTTTCTATCTTGTGGAGTTGGGCGGGGGTCATAAGTGGGCTCTATTGACTCTTTCCCTAACTACCACTCCTCTCCAGGCCCATCCTACAAGATGGGTTTTAGACAGTCAAGCACATCACCTACTCTATCACAAGAAATCATTTATTAAATATTCTTATTATCATATAGGCAATATGCATACATATGCAAATAATGATTGCAGAAAAAATACACGTGAATATAGAATATATATGGTAATAGCGATCTGTTGTGATGAACTGCGCTGATTCCTTTTATTTTCTGGTCTGTATGTGTTTTTCTCCTTAATTGATCTGTTCTCAATGTTAAGAAGATACTGCTTAAAGAGAAACAAACAGGTTAGTTTCAATTGAATAATGACTAATAAGGATTAATAATTGCTGCAAGCAAACATTATTGCATAATCATATATAATTCGTATATATATATATACACATATATATACATATGTATGTGTAATTATATCTATCTTACTTCCCTTATTGATTTATCATTTATCTTCATCTATCTACCCTTTAACTATCTTCTCCTTCATGCCTTATTCTATGTCAGACTTCTTATGTCTTTTTCCCAAATCTGAGTATATCTTATTAATGTATCTGCTGCTATGCTCAGGAATATATTCCCCAAAATTCCTTCTTTGGTCTGCTCCAATCTGATCTTATTCCATTCTTTTGCCTTTCTGAGTGCAGATCCTTATTTACTTTCCGTGCTATATTCCTTCCTCATTATATCTCTTGTTATCTCCCAATCTGCTTATATATTCTTTTTGAATAATCTCTTGATTGCTTCCATATCAGACTGTTTATTAATTTCATTCCATTTTTTTATATTTTTTCCTTAGGTGTCCTTTGCAAATGATTTTGACTCCCTTATATACATTCCCATGTCTTCATTAAAGGGTGCATCCTTTGGGATAGACACCTCCTACCAAGGGACATGACTTTTTTTTTCAAACTAATTACTGTTTTGATAATGGATCGCTGCCTTCCTAATAATTGCTTATTTTAATAAATTAGATCTGCCTGATTTATATTAATTGCTGCCTAAGATAAATGATCGCTGCTTATGTATTATTCCACATTCTATGATTCCATAGAATATGTGCCTTTTTTATGTCATACTAAGACAGTCGCTGCCTTGGTTATTAATATTACTGTCTTTTATATATTAATTGTAGTCAGCTTTTAGGCTTTCTAATCGTTGTATTGTTGTTCACTAATTTTTATATTAATATATTGTATGTTTATTTTTATATTATTTTTCTTATATATATTTCAATATTTATAATATTATTTTATAATGATTATAATTATAATATTTAAATTGTTAATACTTATGTTTATATTTTTTTAATATTTATATTACTATTTAACTTATTTGCATTTCAATGCTTTTACTTTGCAGTTTTAGGGGACATGACAAACCATCAATAGGGAATAAATCTACCAATCAACTTGGAAGTAAAGTATTATTCTCAAAAGGCAGCCATGAAGGGTGGTGACTAATTTACTATGAACGGTAGTGACTCATTTATTGTGAAGGGTGGTGACTCCTTCAAGAAATTGATATAAAGAATAAATCAATTCATTGACATTTAATAAACAATCATCACTCATCTATCTGCCAAGAAATCAAGCAATCATCACTCATCTATTCATCAAGAAATCAAGCAATCAAAATATCAGAAAAGATTCCTAAGGAAGGAACAATCAATCATAACAACTCAACATAGTTAATGATAAAACTTGGTTTTCAAATAGAAATCCACATGTTGCCATCACTAGTTGTCATAGAAACTTAGGCATAACTAAGATAAAAGATGGATTAAGATTATCTTACTTTCAAACTTCAAGACATAAGTGCACCGAGATATCATCTTGACCTAGGATTGTTAGTCTCTTACAAGCCAGACAATAACATTAAAGTCCACAAGAATATTCCAAAACAAATTACACCCAAGTTGTTACATAAGCCTATGTTAAGTTACATTATTGGCCCATAACCCACAATTCCAGGATCATTTTCACCAATTAAACCTTGGAAAAAAAATAAAAATAAATTGATGTGTTAAACATGGGAAAATGTCAAATCTTTACAAAAGGAGTGACAACCTCCCATTGATATGAAAATTGGATGTTAGTGTCAATCTATAAACTCAAATTCTATGAAGTGTTCATGGGGGATAACTGTTTGTTATGGATTCTAAGACTTTTGTACATCCAATAATTTGTACTTGAGGATTATCTAGGGAATCTATACTTAGAATGTTATAACATGTTATTAATGGGTCTATGACAAGATGATATATGTTGAAAAATGTTTTGACTAGGCTAAGTGTTACAAACACCTATAAGCTATTTTAGACTACATCCTCATTAGAATCAATCTTGCCTCAAAACCTTGTTTGAATGTAAAATATACTTTATTTAAGGGAAATTGTACTTACTCCCAGTTGATGGTGTAGGAAAAAAGGGTACAACCCGTAGTAAAGGATCTTGTTATTCTCAACACCCCCATAATCTATTAGGATGAAGGATGCAACATTTTTTCTATCATTGTAGATTTCAACAAGGGGTAATGAAGAATTTGTATCATTGCATAGGATCCTTGAGGTAACAAAATGAGAGAAAACTGTCTTAAATAACAGGTCTTGCCAATTTCCAACTCTTGGTTTTGTTGTTGAGAGTTATTGGGAAATAGCAGTACATAAGACAATAATTTGTCCTCATACTTCAAAGGATGGTATTAACCTTATTGGTAGTATACTAACAGTCTCTCCAAGGACATCATTGCAGTATTAAGTTGGACTTAACCAAGACAATCATGACTAGCTATATAGTTGTCAGCTCCTAAATACATCAAAGTATCACAACAAAAGCTAATTACATCACAAGAAGGAGCAATACAAATCTACAAGGTTGATTAGGGATCTTGATAACTTCAGGAGCGTCATAGATTGTGATTAGTGTTACCCCAAGTTTCTGAGACAGGGATGGCAGGGGATGGTAGGACAAGTCCACAAGTTTCTGATTCTTCAGGCCAAATTTGGGGACGGCGGTATGAAATATAAAAAATTTAAAATATATAGGGAAACTTTAAATATTCATATGAAAACATGGATAAAGCATGCATATATACATTATAGAAACTTAGCATATAACATTTGTGTTAAGAATTCATTGTCAATACTCAATATGCATTCAGAATTCAGAATTCATTGTGAATATGCATGTGATATTAAACATAGTACACTACTGTCCTCCCTTGGTCGTCCCCCGTCCTCGGGACGTTTCCGGGACGGGGATGGGGGGGTTTAGACCCGGGGATATACACACTAGTCGTCCCCTGTCCTCGGGACGTTTCCGGGACAGGGACAGGGGGGTTTAGACCCGGGGACACGTCCCCGGGTAACACTGATTTTATTGCTTGAGGACAAGCAATCTTGGGAAGGGCGGATTGTCATGCCCCCAAAATTGCAACACTAAAATATAAAAAAGCCAAATGTTGAAATGCAAATAAATAAAATAAATAAATAACAATATAAATATTAAAAATATAAAATATGAATATTAACAATTTAATATTATTATAATATAATACCATAAATATTATATATATATATATATATATATATATGATGTGATGCAGCGATTAATGTGCATAAGGCAACAATTAAAGAATAAAAGGTATTGGTCAAAAGAAAGCAACGAATTAGTTAAAGAAATAATTACATATCATAAGGCAGCGATGAATAAAAAAAGGAGTATTTACCTTTTCAAAGACAGTGAACAAGCATAAATGGGAATGCATTTAAAGGCAGCGATCCTAATAAAAGTAAGTTTATTTAAAGGCAGTGACTCAACAAAGGCAGCAATTAAAGTTTTAAGAGGTTAAGAGAAAGACAGCAATCAGCAAAAGAGACTCTTAACAAAAGGTCATGACTATTTAAAAGAAAGTATCCTTTCAAAGGGATGCCTCTCTTCATGTAGAGGCGTGAAGTTATAAAAAGGAATAAAATGGATCAAGTCTGATCATGGAATCATTCAGGAATAAATCTGCACTCAGAAAAGTAGCAGCCATTGCTGTAATAAGTAATTGGTATGCAATTGAGTGTATATGCATTTAATATCTAATGCTGATAGGCATCTGAATTTTTATATATTTAATTTCATAATAACTAATATGAGAGATATGATATGTCTAGATTGGTAAATAATGAATTTATTTATATTATTATAATTTACTTCTTTTCCTTAAGAAATCATGTGTAAGGTTAGCAAGGAGACATATTGACAAAAGGCGACTTAGGGATTGTCTTGGTGGATGTTCCTAAGATGGAAAGGAATTGAAGGTTGTATGAAGTTGCCAGTGTGATGATTTGAGGTGTAAATGTGTATTTTATGTGTCTTGCGGAATATTAGAGAAGCTGAGAAGGACGAAAAATTTAGAGTTAGAAAGTACTAAAGATAAAAATCCTCGTGGAATTTCAGTATCTTCTATGATCAAATAATTTATAGTTAAAGCTTCAAATCGTGGGCAATTTTTCTTTTCTAATATAAGGAGGGGGGAAATCACACTTTTCTTCCCTGGCTAGTTGCAAATTATGTGAGCACATAGCCAATTACATGCCGGGAGAAAGCTTTTTGTTAGTAGTAAGCAAATTCAAATCTCTAGTACTAGTTGTAGATTATGTGATTTAATATGCCAAAACCATGGTTGGTTTGGGTGCTTGAAACTTTGAAAGCATTGATGATTTGAGTATGGCTCATTAAATTGCAAATGAACAATAGTGCCATTTGTTTTTGAACCACTGTGTCTGGTTGGTGGGATTGTGGCTTTTGTTAGTACAGGGAAATTTTAAATTTTATCTAGTGCTAGCTGTACATTATGTGAATTAATATGTCAAAGCCATGGTTAGTCGTGGGTACTTGAAAGGATTCATGATACCCTGAAATTACAAATAAACAATAATGTCTTTTGTTTTCGAAAAATTCTTAAAAACTGTATTTGGTTGGAATTATGGTAAGCCTTCATGATATGTGCTTATGTTAAACCTTAAAATGAACAGTATTGCTACTTGAGTTGGAACAGTTCTGAACCACTTGTGATTGTTTTTCCAGGAGTGGTGGACTTATGTCTGCATGGGGCCTTCAGATCCTCACCCAAATTGGCACTTAGGGCTAAGAGGTACACAGCACCGTGCAGTGATGTGGCGTGTCTGGAAGGAAGGGGGCACCGGATTTTTATACTGGGGAGCAAACTGCTATGAGAAAGCAGTTGTCTCTAGTGCAGAGGTAATGCTTTATTGATTTTGGTTATATTTAGAAATAAAATTTATGAATGCCAGTATAGAATAGCTGATAAGTGTAAATTAATGAGTTTATGTCTAGCTTATAAGGCCTAGCAAGTCATGAATTGACTTCAAATTTGTGGATCGCAGATAAAGTTTCGTCGAGGCTTGCCTCCAGGTGATGGTGTATTGTTCTATCCCGGAGAAGTGTTTTCTTCTTCTAGTGAGCCTGTTGCTTCTGCTAGATTGGAACGGATTCTGAGTGGTTTGCAGGTATAGTTGTGGCTCATCTCTTTGAGTTATTCATCCTTCCTTTCACTGTGCATTAGAGAGGTGGATGTGTTGGAGAAATTTCTCTTTTGAAGTCTGCTGCCTTTGTGAGAATCAAATGTGTTTTTAATTTGACTTTCAGTCTATCCATATCAGCAATAGTGACTCGTATATTATTTAATCATCCTCTTCAATCCTTAAAAGGATGTTTGATTTTTACTTTTTTACAATGTTTGTTTGGCATGTTTCTTATCTGAATATTTTCTTCTTGAATAAATCCCCTGTTGCATGCTATTGTATGGCAAAGTGAACAGGGCTGCACATTCAAGATTGTTTTGGTTCTTAAACTTCAAATATGTTATTGGACTCAGACTGATCTTCAAATTGTATGCAGGACTTTGAATATCTAAGATTATATGCATCACGATATGGTAAGTCTGAAGCCCTTGCACTTCTGGAGAAGTCAGGAGTTTATTATGGCCCAGAACGTTATACACATAATCACGGACCCATTGATGCAATGAGAGCAGAGATTTTCCGCACCTGTAGATCTTCATGAATTCTCAGACCAAAGATTCTGTAGCATATCATGTGATATATTCATTTTTTAATTGCTGAAGCTTAATTCTTCATTGCGTTTGTGTTGGGGTATATTTCATGGTATCGCCAATGGTGTCTTTTTGTTACAGGCTCATTTTGACTGATTCATTGATAGCTATTTAAAGTAAATGATAGAAAATTGCAGTGTGCATTTTCTATCTTTTCCAAGGACTGCACATTGATGTGCTTCTAATCCATTTTCTATCTTTTCCAAGGACTGCACATTGATGTGCTTCTAATCTAAGCATTAGTCGTCACTTATGACACTATTGCATTGGAAACATGCATTTTGTATACCAGAAGTGATATTTTGGGAACTGCTTGGTATTTTGGTTAAATTGATATGTCTGGCAGTATGTTCTTTTAGCTTAAGTGACACAAGAAATGCAGTTACCGGGCGTCTGTTCCTCTTTATTGGATTTAGACTTCATAATATACAAACAGGGGCTGCATTTCTCATTGCAGTAAAATTTCACAGCATACAACAAGCACTGCAATTTTCTCTCCTGTTTGGATTTAAATTTCAATGTGGGATGATTTTAACACCCAGGAGTTGATTGCTGTTTTGGGGAATTGCAGTTAAAACATAATATGTTGAAGCTGCTGGGTCTATAATTTAGTTTATGTGATCAAAGATAATTCTATTTTTCTGGCTTTGAAATTTACACCTGCCAGGATATCATGGCACTCTGCTTTACAGATCCTCACACCTATGCCACTCATACTCTGTCCAGACTAACATGGATTCTGTGGGGCTCTGAACCATAGCCCTCTACATCAAGTTTACAGCTTTACTGTTGGACAACAGCTTGAGGGGTGGCAACTAAAGTACCTTTTGTTGTTACAGGAATCGCCTGTTTCCATATCTTGAGACCAAAATACAACTGAATTTATGGATTGTTTAATAATTTTAAAGTGCATCTGATGCAACCCAGTCATAATGTTTGGTTGTCACAGTTAACAAACTGTGCTTGGGGGACCTATTCCTTTTATGATATGGTATATATGTCTTTTCTTTTTATATGCAATGTTACTAATGACTAGTTGATAAATTGAAGTAAACGAACCCTATTTCATATTCAGATGACAGCCTGACAGTGAAAAGATAATATGCTAATTCACAGCAATTGATAGCTGTATATAATCATCTTGTTACGTGCACAGTTGACACAATCTTTTAGCGGCATACAGAGAATGCTGAAGCCGGCCATAATAAGTGGAACTTCTGCATCGATTTCCTAGCTACAATTATGTCTGAAATGGCTTTAATCTTACTCTAGCTATAACATACAGAAATCTTATGGAATTGGAAGTTGAAATTCAGTTTAGCATTGGGTTAGAGTTCTTTCTTTAACATGGAGTCCATAACAATTCAGGTTCTGGACCAGAGGCATCGTTGGCATAGTCTGCTACTAAACAATTGTGTAGACTCGTTGAGCGTCTTCTGCTTTGGTTCTTGCCCTAGCTAATCATGATAAGCATTTACAAAAGCAGGTGATGTCGGACCTTAATTAATGGTATTATAGTTCTCACGACTCTAAGATGTGTTGATCTTTATGAATTGATGATTTTTCACCTTTCTCTTCCAAAATTGAATTGTATTTTCTATAGCAGGAGTTTATTTTATGTTTTTTGTGAAATTTACTGCTCATTAAGATATATAAATTATGACAATCCTTTAACAATTAGCATGACATCAAATATAGATAAGACTATTATTATTATTATTATATATGTCTAGCCAAGTGCACTTTAGACTTGGTGTGAAATGAGTTGAATGATCTCTGAATAATGGCAGAAATGGCTTTCATTCTAACATGCCACAATTATGTGTGTGTGTTTTTAGGTGTAACTATATTTTGTGTGGTTTATTATCATATTAATTTGTATGGTAAATTCCAGGTTGATTATAATATTAAACAATCAATCTAAATCCCAGTTTTCGGACTAAGTTAATTTTTAACGTGGGATATCCTCAAAAAAAAAAACCAAAGAAGGTTTTTCTGAACTCAAAGTTCACCTAGATGGTAAGGACGTGGTTGTCTGTCTTGTAGGGCCCTTGGTGATTGGTAGTATTGCTTAGCATGCAAGTGCAACATTCAACTTGCCATTCTGTGTGAAGACTAGAAGATTTGAACCATAACATGAATTTTGCAAGGTTTTACATGGTTCTTAATTTAAAACTCTAAGTTTGGCATTTGACACTTGTGTTTTTCTTTTTGAATATTGTATTGTTCTTCACATGTGTGCTAACGTTGATTGAAATGCTTTACAGGAAAACAAAACTCAAATGCATTTCAATCATTATCATGGGCTATAAAAACATTGTTTTTACTAGTCTTCACATTATTTTTAATTTTACTAGTCTTCGCATTATTAATTTTATATTTTCAAGGATATTTGTTAGTTTTATTGTGGTTCCTTCTCCCCATTTCTTAAGGTACACAAATTTTTATTTAACTTTCTTAAAAGTTATGCCTCAAGGTTTGAATTTAGGGTCTTCTATGTTGAGTTTGAAATTCAAAAGAAATACGCCAACTAATAAAATGTATTTGTGTATGTGCTAGTTCTCCTTGGTAGTTATGTAGCATTCTACAACCATCTAGTATTCATGAATACCTTCACATTACAATTCCTCTTGCAACATTGTGTGTATTATAGGATAATATACATGTGAATCCATCTATATGTCTTCTTACAAATAAGGGCAATGTTAGAGACTAAGTGTCCATTGCCTTTTTGAGGGCGCCATGAAGTTCTAGGATAATGAACTTGAGGATCATTTTTGTTGCATATAAGAGTTTAACAAGCTTTTGTTCCATAACATTGTGTTTATAGACATGCATATATGCTATGCACTCTTTATGTTTTTCTAAAACATTCAATATGAATGGAAATATTGAATTCAACATTTCAATAATTTAGAGCAACATATTGATAGTTTATGCTTTCATTTGTATTGTAGACCATCTTTCTTGCTCAAGTTGCTTGATGGTTTTGTATGCAGGTGATCACTCAATCTATGCTTTTTTTTTGGCTACAATGATAAGGTGAGGTCTTTCTACCACATGAAGGTAGTGATCCAAACACTTCATTTTTATACTTTTTATTTGTGTTGATTGTTTTTGGTGGGTTTGTATGGCTTGCTTACTATTTCCATATATGATTCATTTATTAGCAAGATATAAATATCTATTTGTCAAATTTTTTTTATTGTAATATTTATCAAACTAATTGTGATGCATTGTTAACCCAAACCTTTAATTTAGGGTTGTATATGATGCTCAAAAGTGTAGATTATATCATGTGGTTTATATTGAATATGCTAATTCCATAACATTTGTTTTCATTTTATTTTATTTTTGTTTATTGTTTATTTATTTGAGTTGATTGCTTTGATTTAAAGTGATCTCATTTTTTTACATCATTCAAAATTTAAAGCATATATGCCATTTTTTGAGTGATTCAAGTTAAAAAGTTGGATCGGTGTTGGTTGTTTCCTTTATAAAAGTGACAACTTTGTACTTTTACCCTCTTGTCGCCTCTCTCAATTCATTTTTTTTTTTTGTTTCAACTTAATTTCTTTCTTGCTTTATTAATAGCTTCATGTAAACATTGTCATCTAATTCAAATTACGTTGTCAAATTGATTCTTTTGAGGTTTCCTTAACTATATGAATAGGTAGTTTAAGGAACTTGCTAATGTTGGAATTGCTTTGGCTTCCAAATGGTTGGTTGGAATCTACATGAATTTCATCTTTCTCTTCACTAACATTTTCACCAAAGTCATGTAATGTCCCTTCTGCGAAAATCAGATAAAAATAATACTTTATTATTTTGGGGTTGGGCACCCAAAAAGGAGGGAAAAATATTTAAATATTTGTGATATATATATATATATATATATTAGGTTGGGCGACCCCTTTTGGAGTGATAAGGGTGGTTTAAAAATAAAAAATAAATAAAAAGCAAATTATTTTGGGCACCCAAATAAAGGAGGGAAATGCTTTTTGGTGCCTAAGGCTAGGTCGGCCAAGTAGGGAGTCCTAAGGGAAGTTGTGTATTTATACAAGGAGAGTTGGAGGCATTATTGATCATCCAAATTTTATATCTGCTTTTCTGATATGCTTATTGGTGAAATTCTCCAAGGACGGAAACCCTTGAGAATCAGGAAGGAGTTGGATGAAACACAAGCTTCTTCCAAGGAGAACTTCATGATAGAGGTTCCTATGTGCTTCAATGGAAATATTTGCTAGTTCATGTTAGTTTTGCATTAGCATTTAGATTTCTGATTTGAAGGGTGAGTTGTGCAAGTTGGAGGCTCTAATTCAAATTTCTAGGTTGGCAAAGCCTTAATATCAATCTAGTGGGCCAACACACCCCATGGTAGGGTGTTTTGAGTAGTTCCATCATCATTTAGTTGCATATTTGTAGCTAGAGCAACTTCACCCAGCTAGGGTTAATTGCATCTGCATTATTGGGGTTTCTTCATGTTGTTCCTTTTAACTTTGCATTCATATTTTGTAGCAGTGGACTGGAGGTTTATATTAGACATTTATTGGCTCATATTGAAGGATCTAATCATGCTATGTTGGTGATTTAATGTTATTATTATCTGCTATAAGTTTTTTTAGCTTTTGGTTGCATTATGTGTTCATGCATTATATATATATATATATATATACTAGGTTGGGCGACCCCTTTTGGAGTGATAAGGGTGGTTTAAAAATAAAATAAAATAAATAAAAAGCAAATTATTTTGGGCACCCAAATAAAGGAGGGAAATGCTTTTTGGTGCCTAAGGCTAGGTCGGCCAAGTAGGGAGTCATAAGGGAAGTTGTGTATTTATACAAGGAGAGTTGGAGGCATTATTGATCATCTAAATTTTATATTTGCTTTTCTGCTCTGCTTATTGGTGAAATTCTCTGAGGACAAAAACCCTTGAGAATCAAGAAGGAGTTGGACAAAACCCAAGCTTCTTCCAAGGAGAACTTCATGATAGAGGTTCCTATGTGCTTCAATGGAAATATCTGCTAGTTCATGTTAGTTTTGCATTAGCATTTAGATTTCTGATTTGAAGGGTGAGTTGTGCAAGTTGGAGGCTCTAATTCAAATTTCTAGGTTGGCAAAGCCTTAATATCAGTCCAGTGGACCAACACACCCCATGGTAGGGTGTTTTTGAGTAGTTCCATCATCATTTAGTTGCATATTTTGTAGCAGCAGACTGGAGGTTTATATTAGACATTTATTGGCTCATATTGAAGGAACTAATCATGCTATGTTGGTGATTTAATGTTATTATTATCTGCTATAAGTTTTTCTAGCTTTTGGTTGCATTATGTGTTCATGCATTATAAAACTCAAAAAATTACATCAACGTTCTAGGGTTTAAGCAAAAATAAAAAAAATAGGGCATCATTTTTGCATTACAAAAAATCATAAAATTGCACAAATATTGGTTGGGATATTTTAGTGGTATCAGAGCCTTAATCTTGCTAACCTATGGGTTCGATTGTGCAATTGAGTGAGGAAGAGGACAATGAAATTGCAATCTCCAAAATTGCTTGATGGTATGAAAGGAATCAAAGTATAAGGGTCTTCTAACATAACAAGAATATGAAAGATTGGCAAGAATGGCTATACTCATGAGTGATGAGATTATCAGAATCTTTGATGTGTACTTGGGTGAACCTGAGACTATCAAGGATACAAAATATTTTGATGGTTATTACATGAGGAAAAGAAAGAAAGAGGAAGAACAGTCAAACAGTGATGAGGATATGATAGAGAAACCCGAAGAAGAACCAAGAGTGTGTGTTGAAGATACACCAATGATTGTTGATGTCCAAGAGACACCCACCCACTTTCCAAGTATGGAAGTAATCAAACCTTATGATGACAATCTATAATGTTTGAAAAAGTTTGATGATTTACAAGATAAGGGTTATGCTATTGGGAAGAGTGGTTTGACTAAGGTTGACCCCTATGAGGAGGGATGACAAGTTTATCATGAAAACACTAAGGATAGTGAATATATAAGAAGAGAAAACTCCATAGAGGTGGACCAAGAAACATTTGAACTCCTTTGCTCAAAGATTAATGAAGTCGTTGATTGGTTAATTTGTAATCCTAAGAAGGAAATTTCTGGTGTGCACATGATGGATCTAGGAGGGTTGAATGAGTTTGAGAAAGACATTACACTTGAGCATGAGGTAAGGACTGATTTTCTGATGTATGACAACAATCCTTTATCTTCACATTATCATGTTATGACAACTAAGAGGATTGACCTTAATGCTTGTGATTTTCATGGAGAAACTCATGTGGGACTAGCTCTTGGCAATGGACAACAAAGGATGAAGAATTGATTGAGTCCCTTGAAGAC
Source organism: Sequoia sempervirens (assembly GCA_007258455.2). NCBI lineage: Eukaryota > Viridiplantae > Streptophyta > Pinopsida > Cupressales > Cupressaceae > Sequoia > Sequoia sempervirens. Next base: position 300,403,968 of record VDFB02086081.1, on the reverse strand, counting down.
GCTACAAATAGGTATGATGCAAGTTCTGATTTTCTATTTTATGACAGTAGTCATATTTTTGAGCATAACCATGAGACAACAATTGTTTGGGTGTTTTGGAGAGGTTTGGATCACCTTTTCATTATATATGGATGGCATATGGATGATACTCTATCATCATATGACATTGGTGATAGCAATTGTGCTCACTTGGGGTTGATTTTCAGTTGGGAAGTTGCTACTTTGATTGCTACTAGCATATAAGAGGGGTTGATGTGTTCTTCTATGCTCCTATGAGAGGCATCCTACACATCCATGAAGCATCTTTCGAAGTTGGAGAGTTGGTGAGTGTCGATAGCTCCAAGAGGTACATTCATCTTTTCAATTTTGGTATGTATGGTAGGGTGATGATATGGGATCTAGGTGGTGGTTGTTGTCATTGCTTGAGCACAAGCAATTTTGGGAAGGGAGGATTGTAATGTCCCTTCTGCGAAAATTAGATAAAAATAATATTTTATTATTTTGGGGCGCCTAGAAAGGATGGAAAAATATTTAAATATTTGTTATATATATATACACACACTAGGTTGGGTGGCCCCTTTTGAAGTGATAAGGGTGTTTTAAACATTATCTTAAATAATGGAGGGAAACTCTTTTTGGCACCTAGGACTAGGTTGTCCAAATTGGGAAGAGATTGGAGGTATTATTGATCATCCAAATTTATATCCGCTTTTTTGCTATGCTTGTTGGCGAAATTCTCTAAGAATGGAAACGCTTGAGAATCAAGGAGTTGGATGAAACCCTAGCTTCTTCCAATGAGAGCTTCATGACGAAGGTTCCTATGTGCTTCAATGGAGATAATTGCTAGTTCATGTCAGTTTTGCATTAACATTTAGATTTCTAATTTGAAGGGCGAGTTGTGCAATTTGGAGGCTCTAATTCATATATCTAGGGTGGCAAAGCCCTAATATCAGTCCAACAGGCCAGCACACCCCTTGGTAGGGTTTTTTGAGTAGTTTAATCATCATTTAGCTGCATATTTGTAGCTGAAGCAACTTCACCTAGCTAGGGTGAATTGCATCTGCATTATTGGTGTTTCTTCATGTTGTGGCGCATGTTTGGAGCCCACTTTACTTTGTACTTTGCATTCATATTTTGTAGCAACAAACTGGAGGTTTATATCAGACATTTATTGGCTCATATTGAAGGATCTAATCATTCTATGTTGGTGGCTTAATGTTACTATTATTTGCTATAAGTTTTCCTATCTTTTGGTTACATTATGTGTTGTTCATGCATTATAAAACTCAAAAAAATTACATCAACGTGCTAGGGTTTAAGCAAAAATTAAAATTAAAAAATTTGGGCATCATTTTTACATTACAAACAAATAAAAAAATTGCACAAATATTGGTTGGGATATTTCAAATCATCAATTAGCTTTTAGGTCTTTAACATTCTCTCCCTCTTCCTATAGATGCATTGGTTGTTTTCAGTGGAGATGGCAATGGAAGACTTTCTTCTTCTTCATTAGAATTCAAAAAAATTCCAAGTTCATTGTCATCTCCATTAACCATGAGGATTGTCTTGTCTTTGTGGGAATAACAAGGTTCTCCTCTTGGTATTATGTTTAATTGCTTCAAGACAAACACTTTGTGACTATTAACAACATTGATTTGTGTTGCACTACAGTTTTTCTCACTCACTCAGTCAAATGTTTCATATTCAATTTCCTCCCTTCGAGGGCTTGATTGTTGCCTAATTTTCACCTCCCTTTTTGGCACATCCACTTTTGAAAGAGAGAACTATTTAGCACATGTAAATTAAAATATCTCACTAGGACAATGTCCTTGATATGTGCATTCAGATTTATGGGCAATATTTCAATCGTCTTAAATTGTAATTTTATATCGTTAGTAGTTAATGTTTTTTCAAAACTTTTTCTACCAAGGTGTGCCAATTATACCCTCTTAATGTCTAAACTGTAGGATATATAATTTTTCATTCTACCTTTTCAATCTTAGATATAATTTTAATGATGAACACACACTCATATCAAGTGGTTATAGTTTGTTGATTGATGAGCTAGTAATGTTAGGAAGGCAATACCTGATGACCTTGTCTCTTGAATTGTTGTCAAAGCAACATTTCCATTAGTTGGTGATACATGATGCACCTAATTCAAAAATACTTCTTTTGTCAACCGAGCATGAACTTAAGAAGTCATGCATAAACCTAGTTCAAAAACTTACAATGTAGTTTTGAAGTTGTTTCTTTCCTTTGAACATAAAAATTTTGGAATTATTTGGCTATCAACATTAACACATCATAAAATTATGATCCATCCTTTGGTCTTTGGTATAATGTATGCAATACTTCTACTTCCTCTTTTGGAAAACACGTAAATGACTCCATTTTGGCTAGTTTGAATACCAATCTTGTGACAATTCCAAATGTTGCAAGGAGTATAAGGATTAGCATCATAAGCTTTTGATAATGTGTCATAAAGAACAACCACAATTATAGGTTTCAAATTAGTGATCTATCTTTTTCAAGTCTTTCAACTATCCTCAAAGATCAAGATGTCACTACCTAATACCTATCCACTAAGATTAACTTGGGAATCCATCCTTGGTAGGGTTTAACCTTATTTGAGAAATTTGTGCAACTTCTTCTTCTAGATTGATTAGCTCATGCCTATGCTCAACTTAAACCCTCTCCTTGCACCAATCAACTATCTTGACCTCTTCATTTGCATTCAAAACTATTAGAGGAGCTTTTCCTTTTAATGGTAGTTAATACAAGTAACCAAGTAGTTAATGTGCTATTAAGAATTCCCTATTTCTTTGGTGCCCCCTTAATTGGAAATCTATAATCCTTGACATTTTTAATGGCACCCTTTATATCATTAGATTCCATTCTCATTGTAGTGAAATATTCTTTGTTGTAGTACCAAATCTCACTTGAATTACAAAATTAACATATTTATCTACTAGCAATCTTACACCTTTTTCACATGGAAGAAGTATTGCCCTTGGTCTCTTTTCACTATGTTAGTTCTATTTTGGGGTTTGTTATGCATATACTAAGATTGAAAAGTTGAATTTTGGTCAATTTAGTATTGCAATAAATTACATTCACAATGCAAACATGTATTTTAAACATAATTTCTAACATGTACTCAAACTAAATTTGATATTGATGAGCACACACACTGAAAGGGGGGGTAAATCAGTATAGGACAATTCTTTACCATTTCAAACTAACAACCACAATACTATAAATTGCACAATATCATTCACATAAGATCTAACAATTATGCAACACAAGAACAAACGATTTATGTGGAAACCCTTATGGGAGAAAACTGTGGCAAAATATTGCTTATATAAAATTCTTCTTACAAACTTCGTAGGCACCAAATCATTGGAGACACCAATCCCCACAACTGAGCACCAACTCAACAAGAGACATCAATCTCTTTTGATATGAGGCACCAACCTCTTTTGCTTTTAGAAAATTGCTTTTCCAATGGATCCAATCACTTAAATCTCCTTAGGAGCCGATATGGGCGTTGTTCGGTGGTCAAGTCGCTTGGTTGTAGTGACGGCCACCAGGGTTCAAACTCTCGTTGGGTCAAAGTGCTCGCAGGCCTTGTGCCTTCGTTGGGTCATTACGCTTGTGGGTTTGGTTGTTTCTTGTGGTTTCTTGTACCCAGTTCATAGCTCCGGTCAAAAGTGTTTACCCCTAATAATATATAAAACACTTAAATCTCCTTAGAAAAAATCTATTCGCAACCCTTTTATAGATTTGCTCATAAATATTTCATGAACCTGCTCATAAATTCTTCAAGAGTCTGCTCATAAATTCTTCAAGAGTTTGCTCATAAATCTCTCTTAAATTTGCTCAAACATGTTTCTTAAATCTGCTCAAACAAGCTTCTTAAATATGCTCAAACATGCTTCTTAAATCTGCTCAAATATTCTCTCCAATAATTTTTTTCTCTTATCTTCTACATAAATCTACTCTTATTCAAATTGATATTCATTGAATTACATTTCTTAAAACCTCCAAAAAGATCTTGCATTTATATGCATATATGCACTGATGTCACCTTTCAAAGTAGGTCGGCCACATAGAGAAAACATCATAATTTTATTTATCCCAAGTTAGGTGACTAGTCTAAGAGGGTCAACCAAGTCAAAGTTGTCCAAAATAATATTAAAATGAAATAAGTCCAACACTGCCTTAAATAGGGCAAGGTCGACCATTTCAAGCAATAAAACATTTGTTTTAAGATGTAACAACTTGTAATTGGAGTGGCAATGCAATTGTCTTCATTGCTCATTGATAAGTGGCCTTTGGCCTTTGTCGTTCATACGATTTCTTCCATTTACAATATGCTCGCCACACCTTTGACATCAATGCCAATTAATCCAACAATCTTGGACAACGAATTCCTTCTTGACAACAATGACAACATTTGCAACAAACATTTTATCTTGGAAAATTTAATATTGTTTCCATAATTTTTTTAGTAAAATATATATCTAAAAACTAGCATGGTTTATACAATGATCAATTAATTTTTGGTTTCAACACTATATTTTTCAATTATGTTTTGAAAATTTGCAAAAAAAATTGTTTAGCTCATTTACTAGTGGATTTGATTGTCATGCTAATGGATTGAATTTGGTTCTTAGAAAATAAAAAAGGGAAAATAAAAATTTGCTCTCTTATGGTTTAAATTGAGCCTTCACTTTGAGCACCTACTTGCTTTTTACCAACTAAGCGCATCGACATATATTTTAAGCAAGTTAGATATTGTATACTACACAATCGAGAGAAGACGTTATAGCAATTGACCATGTAGTGTTCCTACTTTATATAGGGGAAATGTTCAACTAGAAAACTATAATCCTAAGACATCAAAACATAAACACCACTTTTATTAAAAAAAAGAATATTTTAGGTTGACAATTGTTTCTTAATAACAAACTCTAAAGGTGTTGTTTATAAAAGTCAAGTGCTCTTATGGAGTCCCTTACATTGATGAAACATACATGGCTACTTAGAATAGAGTTAAAGTACATGCTACCAACTTCTATCCTATAGGACCGATTTTTTTTAGAAGAACATTCATTCAAAATCAACTACTCCATATAATTTAAAATACACCAAATGTCTTAGTAAGAAAGGTGGTAGAGATTCAAAATATTTTTAAAAATGAATTTGAGACTCTTAAAGATAATTTTATATTGAATTAATAAAGAACATTACAATTTAAAGGAGAAAATGTTAATATTTGAAAATAATAATATATAATCAAATAAATCTTTAAAAGCTATATCATCTAAAGGAATCTCTTCATAAGGAAGAAACAAGTTAATACGAATCATGACTTTCATGTGAAGGAAAATTCGACCTTTTTAGTATTATACACGCATTAAAGGAAGTGACTTTTGCTTCACGATTGAATATACACCATTTTTGAATTTTGACCAAATAGGAAAGTTACAAGTTATATGTAATGCTCAAATAGCCTATAATCAACTTAAAGATCAAAATATTCTTCTTCCGAGTAGGAATCTTTTCAAATTTGAAATGCCATGGATGACAATGGGTATATATAAAATTTTGTTAATGAATTTTTAGAGAGTTAATTTAGTTTGTATTTTAATTTAAATAAATATATATTACTCTTAATTTAAGGAATACATAATTAAAAGTTAATGATACAAAAGTAAATTGGTAATGTCTTTTTATTTTGATTATAAAATTGTGTGTTTATTAAGATTATTGAGTATTTTTATTTTGATTATAAAACTGTGTTTATTAAGATTATTGAGTATTTTTTAATTATGTGAGATATACTTGAAGGGAGCATAACATGATATTTGGTATTTTGTAAATTCAATTTTTTAATCAAAATAAATAAGAAACAATAAAAGTATTTTTTCTCCTTTTTAAAATGTATTGTGTAATGCAATATAATTTGGTTTTGGGTTTGTCAAAAATCATGATTCAAGTTATTCAATAAAAGTAGAAAAATATCTAGAGTCAACTTAAATCATTTCTATTGAAATTATGGATGTGAAGTTGACTATACAATGATGTCTAGGAATTGACAACACATCTACCAATGCACACGTCTTTGTTTGTAGACTAATGTTACTATGAATCAAAACAATTCACAATTATATTTTCTTCTTTATAAATAAGATTGCAAACATTGAAAATGATTAATGAATATATAAGTCCATCAAGTTGTTTGTAGTTTAAAAAAAAAACATAAACTATAGAATCTAAATTCTGAAAAGTGTTTTTTCACAAAAACCTTATAATTACAACACAACCTACATTAAATAAAAATTTAAGCCCTAAATTTTGAGTGTTCGATTTCATTTTTGAAAATTGTTTCAAATTCTAATTAATCCACTTTTCTCTCTTACTAATCAATTTTTTAAAATCAATTTTAATTTCTAGTTTTGAATTCTAAATATTTTCAAATTAATATCCATTTAAAAAACAAACTCAAAATAAAATATATTAGTAAATACTTAAGTAATTTAAATAAATAAATTTAAAAATACTTTTGAAAAGAAAAATAATTAAATTAAAGTAAGGATAAAATAGATTTTTTGTACGCTTGCTTAAAATGAAGTTGAAATAAATAATTAATTGGCATGGTAAAGTATATAAAAGATGGTGTAAAAAGTTGAAAGTCCTGGAGCACTAAATATAATATAATAATAAAGTTTATGGGAAAACAATTTTAAAAATATGTGGACAGTTTAAATATTAAAAAATCCGTCAAGGGAGCGCCACGGGGCGGTAAAAGAAACTTTTTCCCGGTTTGCCGATTTGGTTTTAAGCGTCGGACTGGTATACCGACGAAATTATTACTTTCATTCCATAACACAGGGCTTATCGGCTAATTAATAGCTGGCTGAAATTATTAATATTTTATTAGTTTATGGGCTTTGTGTGAGCTTTTAAGTTCAAAATGTTGGAATAGCAATTTTATAATATATTATGTTAGCTAACTATTTTTAACAATTAAATCATGAATAAAGTTTTTATAAGAACTATATATCAAAACAAAATATTAAATAATTACAATTTTAAAGAAATCTTTAAATAATAATAATTTTTTAGTTGAATCACATTGAATTGACAAGATATTTATTTTAATATTAAGATTAATAGAAAAATCTTTATACATAGCATTAAAAGTCTTGATTAAAAACCCAAAAGCTCAAGCTATAAGATTTGAGGATAACAAAGCTTTTGGCCTATATGTAATGATGGGTAATGTTTATTTAAATTACTACTCATTAAAACCTAGAGAAGTTGCTAGGGAAGAGAGCATATTCCAATGCAAGCCAACATAATAGAACATGTATATGAGTTATCCAATTGTGGGAAGAAAACAAAAGAGAAGAAACAAAATCTTTAGGTAAAGGACAAGTAGGGATACATGATTGTATGCTAGGAATCAAGTATACATGATTGTGTGGAGGAGATAAAGCTCAATCAATTCAAACAAAACATGATTGTGTGGGTTTGGCTTTATTCACTTTACCCACCCACCATGGAAGGGGTATGATGGTGAAAATGGGCATGACTCTCCTACCAAGGACAAGTAAAACTAGAGAAAAAGAGATTGGGATATGTGGATCTCCCCCTTGATGATGACTTGGGAGAATCCCCATCCTCCCCCTTGATGATGACCAAGGAGAATCCCCTCATGCCCCCATCCCCACAATGATTCACAAGCCAAATACAAGATAAAATTCCATACCCATCTCAATAATATATTACTTCCTATGATGGAAGTGTTGAAGCCAAGGTCTACTCATAATGACTTGAAAAGGCCATTTTCCCTTTTATCATTGACACCCAAAGCCAAGGTTTAAAAATATAATTAAAGCAAGAAAAATCTGTCAAAAGACACCCAAAAAAGAGAAAGGAAAAGTTGAAATTATATCTCTGTCAGCAGATGTTGACGTGTCGTCCGTACGTGAGGCATTTGGATTCCATACGGCAGTTGGGTGAGAGGAATACGGTGGGGTGGGCCCCGATCCCCGCGTGCTGAGTCAGAGTACGGTCTACGCCCAGACAAAATACGCATACGGTGTACCGTATTTAATCCTTTTTAAACGTGGTCTTGATTGCCTTTATGTTGTTTCTCCCACCATGTGAAGTGGAGTGGATCACATGTTTTTGTCGTTTCAACATTTTCAACCTTTCTTTCTCCTTTTCACCTCAATTTCCTAAAACTATAATTTACCCCCCTAACTTTTTGAAACTATTTCTAAATTTCAAATCTCCAATCTCCCCATAAAGTCAATTTATAATTGAATTTTCATGAATTATCAGTACATACTTTATATTTTTATGGTAATATCTAATATCTATTTAGTATATTATATTGAACACTTTTACTAAAGTAATTATGAATTCAAATTCAAAATGTATAAGTTTAGATTTATTTTAATGTTTTTGGGTACAATGTATATTTAATATGTGATAGATATTGTCTATTTTTATAGGTGTTTTATATTTTGTATGTGTATCTTAAATATTGGTGAAAATTTTGGGGTTTATTCTATAGTGTGATGGTTAAGTGGTAGTATTGTTGTTGTGGTTATTAAGGTTCAAATCTCCACTGGAGTATTGTGATTATAGGCGCTATGACTTCTCTGATCCAATGTGCTTGTAGGTTTGATCCACAGTCCCCACTTTGTGGCCTCTTTAATTCATAGCTCCAATCAAATTATATTGGTAAAAAAATTAGACGAAATTATTGAAAAATGATCTAATTCATAATGTGTACAATGAATTTTTAGGGTACTTTATGTTTTGCCTATTCATTTGTTGTATTTTATTCCTCTGTTGCCTTTTTGTTTATGAGTTTTATTTCTTTCTCTTTTTCTTTTCCTTTGTCTAATTGTTGCCCCTTTCTCTTATTGTTTTTCTTTTTCCCTTTTTATTGGTTTTCCTCGTGTGGTGTGCCCTTCCCCTCACCCTCCTTCCACCCCATCTCTCCTCTCTTTAAGCTTACTAGGTCTGCAACAAACTAATTCTTCATCTCCTTGAGCTCTTTGTCTTGATGATGGATCACAGAGTGTGATCTAGAATGTTGACTCAAAAATTGACACACAATCAAATCCATAAATCTACAACATTGATGATATGGATTGTGGAAATCTAATAGCACTAGTCCCATATTGTCTGATAAGAGTCCATACCTCTATATATATTTTGAGTCCAGTGTTCCCTTGGAGCTCTCTCATTGTCAACATAGTGAAAGCATCATTCACCCTTTGAAAGTTTTTGTAGCTTTGTTCTAGTTGTAACTACGGATAGAAATTATAGATTTGAGTTGTGTTGTCATATATTCCATTTCTATTGAGCCTTGGCTAAGTTTTCATGCTCGCAATGGTGTAAAAGAGATAAGAGGACATATAAAAGTACTAGTTTGATTCAAATTGGTTTAGCTGACTATGTAGGCTATTACAAATAATACCTCCACAATCAATGATCAGATCACCTGCAGATATGATTGTAATGAACAAATACATCCACATTTCAAAATTATCTATTTGTGTTACCCATCAACCTGTTGAGGAGAACAACCATGTTAGAAACATCATCAACAAAAAGGGATATGTGAATCACCTTTGGCAACTGCGATTTTTCTCCTTTAGTTGTTATCAACCAATTTCTCTCTATACTATTGAGGCATTGATTTCTATTTTTAGTAAAATATTGTTTGACTCTTTCTTTGTTTATGTCCATGAATTGGTATCTGAGAGGCAACCTAAAAATGATTCCAAGATAAATGGCGTCAAGCTTTGCCACTAATTTATTGTCTATAGTCTAGATTTCTCTAGTTTTTTTAGTTGTATGCTTTTATTCATTCTAGTACAAGATCAGGACATTGGAATTTCATCAGATAGCCTATGGTATGAGCTAACTCACTTTGAACACCTTCTGCACCAATAAATAACTTTTACCTTCTATACCTTTCCAAAAATCCTGTATGCTAATAGGGGAGAGGACCCGATAGTTGAGCACCCTAACTTCGTGCTTCTCAAAATCCTACATGATAAGTTCAAAAAATTCCCAAATTTTTATAGTAGCTTGCTTGGTAATGCCCTTGCTTATAACTAAGGTTTTAGGGCCACATCATCAAATATGATGCCATGTCAGCATCTTTTTGTCGAGGTGTCCAAAAAGGTCCAAAAAAAAAAGTGAGACTAATACTTGTGCACTAAATCATGTTTTATTAGTGCGTTAATGTGGCATCACATGATTTGTTACTTTTTAAACCTAAGGAATACATATTATTCAATTATTGGTAGTTATCATCAATATGGCAACTTTAAAGTCACAACTATTGGTTCAATATTGTCAAAAATAATAGACATTAAATCAACAAATGCTATATAACAACTATTGGAACATTCTCAACTACTGAGTCCTTTCCCCTAAGCTCCCTTTCCCCTAAGCCCCAATCTTATATTTGCTATCATTGGAAGCATGCTTTCAAGTACCGAGGTAAATTTGTATCCTTAATATTTATATTTCATGGTTGTAGAATTTGGATTTTCACCTATCACTTGCATTTGCTTGTAAATTTCTAAATTTTGTTCAACAAATTCATCACTTTACACATATCCTATGTGTGATCAAATTTCGATGAGGCATTTTATCAAACAATTTGTATGCTTGTGTATGCTTTGAAAAAGTTATGGAATTTGGCTGCCAACTGCGTTTGTGTGAAAGCTTCTAAAGCTCTTTCAACCAATTTATTTTGTACATATCATGCACTCACTGCATGCTCTTGATCATGCTCCAATATTTTGCAAGTATCTCCAAGAGTTTCAAAAGTCGCTTCACAAACTGTTTTAAGCATACCCTACAATTATTGCACTCCATAAGACATCAATTTGAGGCATTCTGTCAAATAGCTAGCACACCTTGTTCATGCAGCCATATTTATATGCAATAGTGCTTTATAAAACAGTTTACATGCCTGGTCTATGCTTCCACATTTTACATTTGTTTACCAGAGTGATTGCAACTACAATATATGAGAAAACTCGCTATCATGTCATGCTCTGAAGAATGTTCATAATTTATTTCAAAGCTCTCAATTCGGCACGGGCAGAAAGAATAATGAGATGGATTGTGGGTTTTGGATTTACACCTACCGCTAGAAGTTTCTTGAAAGTTTCTAAAGTCTGCGCAACAAATTCGTAGCTTGCATTTTAACACCTCTACCAGCACATCAATTGTACTCCATGAGATGACAACTCTTTGAAGCATTTTGTCAAACAGTTTCCATGCGTTGTCTACACCTCCACACTTTGCATTTTAGTCTACACTGCCATCTTTAAGGCATATTGTCAAATAGTTCGCACACCTTTACTATGCTTCCATGCCTTGCATGCAAGATTGCCAAGGAGTCTGACAAAAACAAATACCAATTCCAGTATTCTTTGGTGAAGGTTCATATCCCAATTCAAAGCTTTTGCTATGGCACAAGCGGAGAGGAGTTGGCATAGGTTGTGGAATTGGGCATTGCATCTGCTAACTGCACTCGATTGAAAGTTTATAGTCTTTTCAAGATATCTATTTCGTGCATATTCTCCAAGCTGCATAAGATGACATCTCTTTTAGTTACATGTCTGCCAGAGCACTTGCAACTTCAGCAACTGACAAAAATCCTCATTCCTTTGTGTTTAGATGAATGCCCATAGCTTATTCTAGCGCACCCATTTAGCACAAGCGTGGAATTTACAATTACATCTGTGGATACTTGTGCGCAAAACTTTCTAAAGCATTTTCAACAAATCGACTTTGTGCATATCTCATAAATTGTTTCTTGTAAGCAATTCCATAGGCAACCAGAGTAGTTAATCATTCCAACAATAATTGTGTTTCATAATATAACAAGACTTTAATGAAATTCTCTGTCAAATAATTAGGCACTTGTTTATGCCTTCATATTTTATGTATGTGTCGACCAAGGCAATTGCAATTACAACATGCAATATACTTCCTCTATCTGTTATACCTTGATGAATGTCTATATTTTATCCCAAAACCTAGATCATTTTATATAAATGCAGGTCTGTGTAGATACACAAACTGCCTCTATCTCAAGGATAAGTGCACAAAGATGGAGGATCAAGAAGGGGTCTTAAATAGCCACTTTTTTTCTTTCTAAAATCAAGATTTAGACTTGACTTTGGATGAGAAATTGAAGATAGTTATACTCAAAATTTGAAGATACAACAAAAATAAGAGTTGTAGTGTTTCAAATCTACTTTTTAAACTATTAATCTTTTTTCGACCTAATTGATGTTTTGAGTTGTTGTGGAGGGTATTTATAGAAAAAAAAAATCATTTGTGAATATAACCAAGGATAGTGAATTGGAATTGAGCTATAAGTTGAATATGAAGTGTGTGAAGTCAGTGTGATGGAGTGATTGTACGAAAAAGGGACTGGAACATCAACATATGTTAAATGTTTTTTTATAGCAGTTAATGTTTATGTTTTCATTATAATTATCATATATCCTTCTCTAAGATAGTGAGTCTCAGTAGGTCTTTTTATCTTTCCCTAAGGTTTTGCACCTTAGTCTACAAGTTCTTAGGTAGTGAGCCTTAAACAACATTATATTTTTTGTAAGCAGTGAGCTTCATATATTGTGGGTTAACTCTCACCATGGTTTTTCCCTCATTGGGTTTTCCACGTAAAAATCTTGATGTCCTTGTGTGGTGCATGTTTTCATTTAAGCTCTCTTTTTAGTTAATGTGATTTGATGTTTAAATCTACAAATATAAATATTTAAGTTTTAGTATATGTTGATTCACCCCCCTCTCTCAACACTTTGGTGTGTTCAACAATTGGTATTAGAGCCAAGTGCATTTGAGAAGCTTAACATCTAAGGTATATCCTGCACTTGAACACATGTGGTCTGTAGCAAAAATCAATGATATGTTTATTCTAGAACCAGATCTTTAGGCAATGGACCCTGAAGGTTAGGACATCAATCTAGAATATTGTGAAATAGATTTTGAAGGAGAACTCTAATATTGAAGATCTGGATGATGCAAGAACACTGAATATAAAGTATGAGGTTATGCTTGAAAAATTTGAGATAATTACCAAATTGAAGGCATAAGTTGGAAAACCAAAAGAAGAAATTGACAAATTGAAAGCTCAAATAGAAGGAGATAAGGGATGTGAAATTAAACTCAAGGAGATAGAAGATGTGATTTCTAATTTGAAAATCAAAGTTGAAGAAGGAAAAAGGATTGAAGATTGCTTGAATACCAAGCTCAATGATAAAGTTGTTCAATGTTAAAAACTTGAAGAAGAGATTGTTGCCTTGAAAAAACAATTAGAAATTGCTAAAGAGAAAATTGATAAAGATTTGAAACTGAAAGGGGGTTATGAAATTCTTAATGAGTTGATTAACTCTCAAAAGCCATCAAAAGAAAAATATGGTCTTGGTTTTGAAAAAGGGAAAAGTCATATAACCAATGCATCTACAAACTTATATGATAACTTTAAAGTAGAAAGAAAGTTTGGTACAAAGGAGGAGAAATCTTGCACTGAAGATTCTAAGAAAAATGCCTTCGAAGATGCAAATATAGAACACGATAGCAATACAGAAGGTGGATTCACTTTTGTTCAGAACAAGAAGAAGAACTTCAGAAAGTCTGCTCCTACTAGGTATTCTCAAATTTTCAATGGTAATTGCTACTCTTGCAATAAGATTGGCCATAAGGTTGTTGAATGTAGAAGCAAAATGAGTTAGAATTCATTTAGGCCTCCAAGGTACAATGCTATGAACTCTCATTCATTTCATGGTCAGTTCTATGCTTGCAATAAATTTGGTCATAAGGCTAATGAATGCAGAAGTAAAGTGACGACTTCTCAATCCTTCTATGGTTATTGCTACACATTCAACACATTTGGTTATAAGGTTGTTGATTGAAGATCTAATGTGAGAAGAGGTAATTATGCTTTGTAATCCAATATCACCTACTATAATTGTAATAAATTAGGACATATTGCAAGGTTCTGGAAGGGAAAGAATGTAAGACTTGCTTCTCAAAAGAATATTGATCAACAAAAGATGGGTAGTGAAAAAGTTTGGAAGGAAAAAACAAGTTCAGGAAAATGAGAAGAAGGATGATTCTATACTTTTTCATTCTGCATAAGATCCTAAGACAAACTGAGATAGAGTATTATCTTAGGGGGGCTTATGATTTGTAGACCCTTTAGCCCCCTAAAAAGAACGGGATGTTGATTATTTCAGCATAGGAGAAGAATTGGAACAATTCCTCTGGCATGTAGATTTGTTGAACAATAGTGAATCTATTAATGATGGTTCTAGAGCAAGAGAATGCTTTACGAAGGTGTGTTCAGATTCACTTTATTGCTTTGTTGACATAGTAAAATTTGACAGAGAGTTTACCTAACAATGTGAATGCATTTATGGAAAAAATTTAGGGCTTTTAAAAAGCCTTTTATGTGATTTTTTGATAATTTGATCTCACTTGCAATCAAGAGCATTTGTGAGTGAAGAAGAAGAGTGCTTAGTTTCTCAAGTTATTTTTGTGAAACCCTTGTTGTAGTGTTTGAAGATTTTTGAAGGAATTCCAATGGTGACACCTTAGGTAATTGATATTGTGGAGAAAACTAGGCCCAAATACAAGAAGTTTCCTTTCAAGGCAATGGAAGTGGACAAAGATGGTGCATTCTCAAATGTTCCAATGTATGTTGTGTATTGTGAAGTATAAGGATTTACATCCATTGCCTATTTGAATTAAATTGACCATACTTCATCCTTTGAAGTAGTGTGGCATGAGTTGTTGAATGAGAATTGAGTATATAAGCCAGAATATGCAAATGTTACTACGAAAGGGATAGAAATCTAGAAAGACTTTCCAAACTTCTACGAATGCAAGGAATGGGTAAGAATGATCTTGAGCCATGTTCATAAGAATTTCATTTGGTTGGTCAAACCCTACTTGATCATAAAGGATGCAATTAGGGTTATTACTGATCTTTATGCCACTAGACCAGTCTCGGTGCTAAAGTTTGTAAAGAATGAATTTGTTATGGAGCTCACCAGTGCTAAGTTTGATAAGAGATCCTTAACAATAAAGAATATCCTTGATCCTGGTGTTTGGTATGCATCAATGTGAATTGCATATAAGATTTACTTCACAAATAGAGAAGGGTTTTCCATCGCCATTGCAATTCACACTGCATATCAAATGGTAAAGGAAGGTGCCAAATTTGATCTATGTGAGTTGTTGAGAGAGAAACTAATGGAGAACTTGAAGAAGAAAAAATTAACCAATTATATATTTAGGTTTGGTTCCTTAATTATATGCCTTACTTTCCTCTTTTTGAATGAGCTACTTGGTTTTAAGGGTAAATTCTAGGATAATTTCACACTAGTAGCAACTTAGATCAAACAACATATGAATTTTTTTTAGAATAAGCAAGCATATACTACTTTCTATTGGGGATTTTTCAAGAATTTTCAAACTGAGATGCAGAACAAATATAGGATGCCATCTAGTTTGGTTCAAAAGTATGAGAATGAGATAACTTTTATGGTGAACAAGGATCATTTTTTCATGGAAGTAATGGAGCCTAGAACCTCATGGATTCCTGAGTTGCCTTATGAGGTTGAACATGAATTCGTACAAGGTTATATAGATATTCTATTGCCAAAAGCAGACAGATGAAGCCAATGAAAATAAATCGGAAAGGGAGCTTAAGGAGATGAGTGCTCCATAGTACTCAAAGATAAAAGATAAAGATGAGCTTCATAAGATAGTGGGAACTTCTTCAAAGACTATATTTGATGTTCTTGTGGAGGTTTCCAAAGCCAAATTTATTCCTTTAGAAGCTAGTCAAGGTTCAAGGAGATCTGGTAGATCCTCTTCTATTGTTTCATCTACTCCACTTCCCTCCAGATCAACTCAGTCATCTGGTGGAAGAAGAAAAGCAACATATGTCACTCCACCATAGAAGAAAACCACAAGTGTTGTGCAACCAACACACAAGAAAAATGCAAAGAGAAAGAAACCTAATGAGGAAGAACCAGAAGAGGAGGAAGAAACTAAAATTGAAGATATCCCCTTACAAAAGAAGAAAGCAAAGAATATTGCAAAAGAAGAAATTGACCAAACCCCTCTAGTTACACATGAACCCCTTGATTTTAGGACCATCTTAAATAGAATTGTTGAGTATAGCCTACTAAATAGTACAATGGAGTTGCATCCAGATGTCCCTTCAAAAGACAAGACAATTGAGAAGGTTGTCATTGAATATATGTTCATGCAAAACATTCCCTTCAGTGACATTGTTGAAAAAGCTCTGAATAGCCTTACAGAGGCTTTAAGGTAGAGAAGAGAAGAATCTATCAAGGCTGATGAAGAAATAAAACAAGCAGCAATTGAAAAATTTGGGATCTTTGTCTCCCAAGAAGAAAAATAAAAGATTGCTTGGAGACAAGCCAAGGAGCTCTACACTAAAAGAAGAATAAATATGCTGATGAGTGTGGATGGAGATGTCAAAATGAAGATCTAGAGTGAGATTGAAGATGCCACAAGGAAAATTATTAATGAATTGCAAAGTGAAGTTGATGTTGATCCACAAGTGCCTAATTCAGAAAATACAAATGAGAAAAACATATCTGGTCAAAAATAAGTACAAGGAACCTCCAAACTACAAGAAGGAGGTGTCTCTAGTGTGCATGAAATGCAAGAAGTCTCTGGTATGGAGATAGAAAAGGAAGAATAGAAAGAGATAGAAGAAAAGACAACCAAGATTCTTGAAGAAATGAAGAAGGCCGAGGTGACTTTTGAGGATCAAGTTCCTTTGGATGATATTATCTTGCAAGATATACTTGATGTGTCTACTCAAGACATAGATCTATCAATTTTTGAGGGAAATGTGACAGATTGGGATGTAAAAGAGAAAAAATGATAAGTAGAATGAGGAGACTACTCCTCTAGTGAATATTGGTGCACAAGGTGTAAAATATCATGGTGAAGTGAGTGTTTGTACTATGAGGAATACTAATTTTGGTAAAGAACATAATAGTCCTCCTTTGGAGAATTCAGGGAATGATGAACACAAGAAAGAGGATGATCCTATGAATGTTCAGAATGCAAAGGAGAAGTCATTTGAGAAGCAAGATTCTTCTAGGGGTATAGTTCAGGGCTCTTCAGACTCTTTCAAGGACGTACTAGGGCTGCAAATGTAGTTTCAACCTGCGACAACTCCTCAACTACTGCAAATTCCTACTCATGAAGGACAAGTTGATCTATCAAATATTTATGCCCTTCATAAGTTACATCTTGGTGATATCTTGCATGCTTTGGCAAGGAAGGATATTCTATAAGAACATGTGAAGAAGAGTGGGTTAATTAATGATGCTATGAATATCATTTAGGAGGGTTTACCTGAGGTAACCATAGATGCTTCCTTGCCTCCAAAACAAAAATTGAAGGGTTTTATGGATTCTTTTAAGGATCATTATCCACACATTGAGCAGAAGGTAGAGTAAGAGGCCTTGAGGAAGATAAATGACAAACTTGAATGGTTGAAGCTTTTGACCAATGTGATAGTGCACACAATAAATTGCAAGAAATTTTGAAAATTTCCAAGGAATGTATTGATGAAGTTGTTTTATATCAATTCCATTTAAAAAGGCCAAAATCCACCAAGAATATCAAAGATTAGATTGACTCCATTGAGTCATATATTACTCAATTGGATGAGATATATGATTTGTCAAAAGACAAGGATGGATCAATTAGGGCACAATTAAAAAATATTTATGTGCAATTGTCATTGCTTTTGGACTAGAGATAAAAAAATAAAGTAGTTTGGTCAGTTAAGGGAAGCATTCAATTTGAGACTTACTTCATTATCTAGGTTGTTGGTTGAAGTAGAAAAAAATGGTTAGTAAATGAAGATTCCAAGCAATGTGGATGTGGCTAAGGATTTATGCATGCAGCTTGAATTCTAGAATCATATTTGCACCTCAACAAAATCAAATTGGGTTGCAAATATAGTGCAATGTAAGGTAATTTACAAGAATCTTCTACCTTCTAAAGAAGTTGAAAAGGTGTAGATAAGAAAAAATTATCTTTGTATAGTTTTGCAGAAGATTGTAGTATCTTTTTGGGTTTTTGTTGAAAATATTTTGTACATAACATCTATTTTGGGGCATCTCCATCTCAGAGGGAGATTTTTGTAAGAAATAATACAATAAGGGGGAGTTCATATAGTTGAAGAAGATTTTATGCCCTTTGCACTTGATGTCAAAGGGGGAGAGAAGACTTGTAGATAAATGAGTGTTGCCATCAATGACAAATGCGGGGATTGTTGGCTATATATGTTGTCCTTGATGTCAACTAAAGATTGGTTTTCATTGATGTCAAGTGTGTGTGTTGATGTTTGTCTAATACTCTGTAGCTAGTTGATGTGCAAAGATATCTGTTGATACAAGTGAACAAGGCAAAATGAGGAAGAATAGTGATCAGTCTAATGTCTAAGTGTGATGCAGAGGTGGGTACACTTGTTCCAATATGTTTCTAGCATGCCTACATTGATATCTTACTAGTTTGGTGTACCACACTTAAAGATAAGTTACAAAAGTTTTGCTAAGGAAATCACTGAGTATACTCTAAGACAATGTCATGGTGTTTTGGTCTATATCCTTCTACATAGCAAGCTTTTGTCTTGTTCTTTAGAAGATAATATGGTCAAGATGTGAAGGTGCTATATCCAAGAATTCAAAGCATTACACCTTCTATAGCGAAATATATAAGTGACAACGTTCTGATTTGTGTTCTAGCAGAGTAAAATGTTGATTAAGGCTTATTGGAATGTTCTACATTCCTTTGGTGTGATAGATATAATTGTGTAGACTTGGGGATATGTTTAGAGAGGTATAATATCTCTTCCATGAATGTCTCAGGCGTTTTGGTGTCCAACAATGCAATATCCTATGTTTTAAAGTGTTATAGTCTATTTCGAATACTTTGTTTTCATTAGTTCAATATGTTTCTCTTCTTGCGCTAGCATATGATGATCAATTTCTTCAGGAGAAGGTTGAAGAGATATTGTGCATTGGCTACATTTTTCACATCTTGGTCTACATGATATTTTTGGTCTCTCCCTGGTGGTGTAAGGTTGAACAGTTGACACTTTTGGTAGTGTTGATGTTGTTGGGCTCGACATGCATGTTTCCTTCATCTGTAATTGATCATGATTAATTATTTTGTTTTGGAGAATGTGTTGTGATGTTTTTGGAGCATATTATGTTGTGTGTTGATCTACAACTCATTTTCTCTTTGTAATATATATTTTGGAGGCTACCTATGTAATTTCACATGTTTCATTTTATAGGTCATCTTGGTGTCGACCTAATTGATATTTTGATTTGTTGCTAAGGGTATTTATAGAAGAAAAAATTCATTTATGAATGTAATAGAGGATAGTGAATTGGAATTGAGCTATATGTTGAATATGAAGTGTGTGAAGTCAGTATGATGGAGTGATTGTGTGAAAAAGGGATTGCAACATCATCATATGTTGCATGCTTCTTTATAGCAATTCATGTTTATGTTTTCATTATAATTCTCATGCATCCTACTCTGAGATAGTGAGTCTTAACAAGTCTTTGCATCTTACCATAAGGTTGCACACCTTTGTTTGCAAGTCCTTAGATAATGAGCCTTAAACAACATTGTAATTTTGGTAAGCAACAAGCTTCATATATTATGAGTTAACTATCAATGTTGTTTTTCCTTGATTGATTTTTCCACATAAAAATATTGGTGGCCTTGTGTGGTGCATGCTATCATTTCTACTCTCCTTTTAGATAATGTGATTTGATGTTTAAATCTACAAATCTAAATATTTAAGTTTTAGTAAATGTTGATTCATCTCCCCTCTCAACACTTTGGTGCGTTCAACACCTATTTCACTCTCCACTTAACTGCCTCTTTCTTCCACTTAACTCTTCCATTTTCCCTGATTCTCTCCTCTTAAGTCTTCCATGTTCTCCTATTTTCTCCACTTAACTCTTACTAATTTCTTTTTTTCTTTCCACTTCTTCCATTCCCCTCTCCACTTATCTCTTCCATTTTCCATTTTTAAAAATGAGCAACTTTCCCTTGCAAATTGTCTCATTCGATCTTGATCTTCAATCAACTACCGAATCTTGTCCATTGATTGCACCTGAATCATCTATAAATTTAGTCTTCATTTCTTCACATTTTAACCACAATCTTTGAATTCTCACCATCATTACCGTCAGGAGCTAAGAAAATTTGTGCACACAAAAAATGAGAGCCATATTCCAAAGCTTCAAAAAGGTGAGAAGGAGGAGGGTAATGAAGGTGATTCAATATTGATGTAAGAAGTTATTTCTTTATTGTTTCAATTTCTTGATTTCTTATGTCATATTTGTTCTTCATTGTTAGATTGAGATTTTGTGCTTGAATCTAACTATTTTGTGGTTGTTTTTTAGGATTTAAGATTCCAACCTAATTTCTCGGTCTTCAATTATGATGATACGCTCTTCAAATGATAAAATCATATATCAATACATATTATTTAGTTGAATTGAAATTATTTGATCAAAACAAAACCTTCCTAAGTGTCAACATATCCAAGTAATCCCCCAAAATGCAAATATGAACAAATCTATATAAAATTACTTGAGAATGAATTTTTAAAAATTACATGGATGGCTTAATAGAGCTCTTCAATGTATTTCTAATATTTTAAGAATCACAAAAATTAGAGATCTAAACAAAAGGTTATGAGCTTAGGATCCAAAAATGAAGATTTTACTTCAAACAACAATACAATATTCTAGAAAAATATGATAATGATACTTGCACCACTAGAAATTTCTTGGAACCAGAATTTTGATGATATCTTATTTTTTAAAATCTAATATCTGAGCCAAAAGTTATGGCAATTTTTAAAAAACTTCCTAATTAAGGATCGAGGGTTCAAAATTAAGCCCCCTAAGGGTTGGTGGGTGGCTAACCACATGACTAGGCACTAAAAGATTTAGTTGAGTGTTGATATGATGGCCATTTAACCATCAATTTTAACAAAATACTTTGTAATGGTCATTTGGATGTGAAATTTAAGATATTCACTCAAAATTTTTAAAAATTGCCAAAAGACAATTTCACCAAAATATGAAGTTTATATATGAAAATGAGGGTTTTTAAGCCTTTTGGACTCATTGGTGAGGTTCTTTTTATCCCAAAGTGTCCCCCAAAAATATAATACTTGATTATCTCTCAAATATTAGAAGGGGCTTGTAAATTTGAAGTGTGGATACTATGTTAGAGTCACTAATGGACTCAAGACTCTAGGATCACTTGTAAAACCAAAATACGTCTTCCATAAGAGAGCAACAAGAGAAAAAATATTTCTTTATTATGGGCACAATGGATTTGATTAAACCCCAATATTATTACATGGATTGAAATGACTTGAGTTGATTAAAATGCACATATGATGCCTTGCTTATATAGGAAAGGTTGAGAGATAGGACAAGACAATATCGTGACAAGTGTCTTAATCTTTTAACATGAGAAAAGTAACATAAAAAATATTAAATTACCTAAGACATAAGAATTAAATGCCAAGATAAGATAAGATCACATGACACGTAAGACTTCTAGAAAGATTCCTAGACCCTAAGTGAAATTAACATGTGAATAGGACTTGCTAGGTGAACTAGTTAGGTAAAACACCTAATTCACACCATCACTTATGGTATTAAATTACAATATTGATTGGTGAGGGGTTATTTTAGATATAGGTGTTAAGTTTCTCCTTGGAAACATGACCATTTTGCTACCACCTAGGAACCTATAGGGACTTCATACCTCATGGAAGTCTTCCCTTGACACATCTCATGTAATGACATCATATCCTAACTTGTGAAATCATAAATTATCTAACTAGAGAACCTATACCCAATAGACTCATCCATTGTATATAAATACACTATTCTTACCTAAGGTAAATATGTTGGAAAGTTCCATCTAGCATCCAAACTTCTCTTCATGCTCAAACAACTTTTTATTCTAGAGGGAACACCTTACCAAAGACTCATCTAGGAGGTGTACTATGTAAAAATAGCTTGACACTAAGATATTACTATTGCTAAAATAACATTTTTATAGCCTCACATGTGTGTAGATAGTGAGCATCATACCAAGTTTCACATTTCTTATTGTTTCACCACATTCAAAAATAAGAAGGTTAGGCTTTACACACCTCTAGTAGTATAAAAAAGGCCCTATAAATGTATTAGTATGAATTTCATGAGAAAAATTTCTATTAAAAAACACTAGAATGACATGATTTTTTACTCAAAATATTTTAAAAAATGACTCATGATTGCTTGCAAGAAAAATATCATTTTGTATGATTACCATGCATCTTTTCTTAAATCATGTGTAGGTTCAATTTTTCTACTAACATACATCATGAATGAGTGTGATCTAATATTTTTTAGCACATTTTAAAAATTCGTGTGATAGATATTAAATACACTATTAGATCGGTCCATAAATTTTCATATGTGAAAAGTAGCTAAACATAAGTGGAAAAATTGAAAATTATCTTTTACACATATACAACTACATAGTTATATACTTGGGATGAAAAATTTCTCTACATCTAACACACAATAAAACTCTAGATAATTCTATGAGACATAGTCCTTTCCAAGCATCTATTAGGTTCTATCTTGTGACATCCTTATAAATATCCTACTATGCACCACCTAATGTAGATTCATACAAACAATAATAAGAAGCATATAATGTAGAAGTTTTTGTAGCACATTCAAAATATTCACCAAAAAGTATAATATATTCTCTAATGTGAGCAATAGAAGTACAAATAGGGCCATAACACACATCACACATTCCATTCATTTAGACTAGAAAAAATTATGGTTGCATCTTCATAAGTAGTGCTTCAAGGGTACGCATCAAAATACAAATCCTCTACACTATGTTTCATAAACCATTCTATGTGGAGTTGGTGATAATTCCTTTGATCTTCATCCAAAATTAAATGTGGAACTCCTCAATACATGCATGTATCATATTCTTGAGTTAGTGTCAACTAAACATCTTTTAGACTTTGATCTTGAGCACTTGTGTATAGTTCACAAGATGAAGTCATAAAAACAACTATCAAAATAAAATCAGCAAGATTTTGATCACTTTTTAGAGTAGCTAAGGTAAGACAACATACATATCATACAAAGTGGTATAATTTTTAGTAGATCTATGCTTAGTTTCCATAGATTTCCAAAGAAATGATGGGGGACATCACTTTTCAAGAAAGGTAAAATGATCAATGTGCAACTACACAAGCCTTAGGGAACTATGCATGTGCCTTAGAATTTTTTTGAGTAAACATATATGATTAAATAACACTTGGTACAAGCACACAAGCATCAAAAAATCATGTCTATCATGGATGCAAATAAGTATGTTATTGCATGTCCTACTCACAATTTACTATGTTGTCATGGAACTCCACACATGACTTATTATATCTTGTTGCACCACCTAGTGGACATTGCATAGTTTATAGTCCTTCATACATGACATCTTCATAAGCTTTCTTCTTTAGTTAAGGAATGAAACACCACCCATGATGGAATTTAATTTCCAATTAATTGGAAGGTCAAGCAACTTGAAATATGAACCATTTCATCTTATCAACATATTTTCTTATCATATTGTACATATAAAAATTCAAACTTCCATATTGAAGGTTAAATAATTAAATAGTTAGGAAAACTAGTTTTATTTTTTCACCCCTTTTTGGTCATAGGAATTCTTGTTCCTAGCCTTATTTTCTATAACATCAAATTGTATCCTATTCATTTATGTTTGAAAAAGAGTAGTAATTACTAAAATAATTTTTCGTTCATTTTGATTATGCGTTGCATAACTCGTATATCTTGTATTTTTTGGTATAATATATAAACCTAACTTTTACAAAGTTTGGTTAGTTTCTCAAACCACTTGTGATCTAGATTAAGACTATTACTATAGTAACACATACCAATTATTACACCTAGCAGTCACACACATTTGAAGCAACTTACAATACATCTTGTTGAATTAATGTTGGATTTGAACTAAGGAAAATCATAACCTATCAAATGTGACAATTTACCCCAAAACAACCATTTAGTGTAGATACAAATACATAAAAGTTATAGAAGACACTAGCATGACCCTAAAAGACACAAATACAATCATATTAACACCATTGCGCTATACTAGATATCACTGCTTGTAGTCCTATCCTAATTAACATAGACACTGAATATTTAATAGAACTTAAATCTAACAATTCCTCCTCTCAATCCCTTTTATTTATTAAGAATTTCATTAACCATCAAATAAAAAATAGTTTCTTCTTACTCTTTTACTCATTTTAATATTTATTTTTATGCTCAAATTAATACTCAATTATTAGTTTTCTAATTTTAAAATCTAAAATATTACCCTAATTTATACTTAAAAAGGAATATTTATAAATTTAGAATAGGTTATATATTTTTAAATTTCTATGTAGTTGGTGAAGATAAACATAAATAATAAATAAGATTAAGAATAATTGATGAATTATTGTATAGATCACATGAACCATTTCACTATAATTTGTGATGATTAAGAATTAATTTTTTAAGAGGTTTTCTAATTATTGTAAGACATGAAAAATGTCTTATTTTGTTTTAGGTTTGGATCTCTAAGTTTACCAACCATTCCTTACTTTAGAAAGTAAAATAGATATTTTTAAAATAGATTCCATTGTAGATAATACATGTCTCATACTAACTAGCAATTTATTATTTTAAAATGGAGCTGGTCACAAGTCATCTACATTCCCATCTCTTAAAGGAAAAAAGAGTTAAAGGGAAATAAGAGATGTTTGACAATAATGCATTTGAATAAATTTGTTAAGTAGGCCATTGTTGACCATAATGTTGATATCAAATCCCTTTCACCTCAGCCTACCATGCATCTATATTTGGTGTTTTATATGGGTCCACATTGATTTTATGTGCCAAGTCAATGTTAGACAAATTTTACTATTGAAATAATAGAGTTCTCTCTTAAGGGGTTGAGTTTGATTTTTTTTTTCTTTCAAATAATATAAATATATTTAAAAATATATATATATATATATATATTAAAATAAATATGTTAAAATAAATGATTACTTTTAACAAAAAGTGATATGTGATCATGTCTCAAAATGAAAT
Source organism: Sequoia sempervirens (assembly GCA_007258455.2). NCBI lineage: Eukaryota > Viridiplantae > Streptophyta > Pinopsida > Cupressales > Cupressaceae > Sequoia > Sequoia sempervirens. The sequence goes on along the minus strand of VDFB02086081.1, from coordinate 300,378,595 downwards.
TGATTAAATTGAGAATAAAATAAAGACATGTAGTCTTAATAAGAAGAAAAGTCGCATGACCTAATTTAAATAAGAAGCATAGCTTTTTTTTTTCTCATTTTTAATCATGGGCCATGGGTTAATTTTTTTAGTTTGGGCTTACTTGGCGAACTTTTTTATTTGGACTTGAATTTAGAACAATTTGGACAAAATCTCCATTACAATGAAATAAGATTGAATATTTTTTGAATTGAGAAGTGTAAGGATAAATAAAAAGATATGAAGTGTCTTTTATATTAAAATATTTACATATAATATGATATGATGGATTGTTTGATTTACTATTCTATTTTTTCTATTACTCTTTGAGTCATATTTAATGAAAATTATAAAAGTTAAAAAATAATAATCATCTTATTAGAGAGGAGGGGTTCATCCACGAAGCAAGATTAATTAATGAGAAGGCAAAGAAAACTCCAACCAATATTTTGAATGGCATATACATACTATTTCCAAAACCTAGGCTACAAACGAAATTCATGACAAGATAATATGAAAGCATCAAATTGACAATGTAAATGACATTTTTCTAATCCTCAATAAAACTCTAAAAGATTCTTAACCTCATTCACACAGTTTTAACTTACACTCATATTTATAACATAATATGAACAATTAAAAAATAATTTTATTAATTATAGAAAAGAAAAAATTCTAGAATTATAATTGAAAACTAAATTATTTATATTTTTATAATTTACAAAATTTATTAAACTCTTAATATACTTTTATTGAATATTTAAGTATCTTAACATAATTGAATATATTATTGATGCAAATATAATAATATACTTAAACACAAAATACTAAAATTATGATTATTTTTTGTATTTTTTTGATGAATACATGTGTCTATTAATTAAAATCAAAATATAGTACACATATTCACAAAAAAAGGTAGGAGGACACAAGGTCACTCCCCAGAGTCACACAGGCACAACCTGAAAAGCAAAAACACATAAAACAAAGCCGCTAAGCAACGAGAGCAATGTCAACAGAGGGTGGAGCAAGGTCTTAGTCATTCAGTTGCCCCAGAGGTCTCGGTCATTCAGTTACCCCAAACATCAGTAGAATCTGAAATGATGTCAGACACAACCACCCATAATCAATATCTTTACAGCTAATTTCATTTTAAATTCTTTGTTACCCTTCAAATAATTTAAACACAACACTATACAAACTTAAATTACAACTTATATACTACACCACACACCCAAACATAACTTTAAAAGTAATTATATTATAAAACATTTTAAGTGCATCTATGAAGTAGCTTATACTAAATCTCATAAATATAAAACTAACTATTCTAACAACCCAAACAAAAGTTGCAGTCATCCACATGGCTTGAAGTCAAACAATGCATATGAGTAGATCAGCATTACAAATGAATTTGGAGTGGGTCCCACTTTTCATTAAGTAAGTAGTTGACTGTAGATGCTCCCACCCAACCCACACACCAACCCCATTCCAATTCAAGGCTTGGAATATTTAACCAAAAAAAACATTTGGGAATAGTTTTTCATTAAATGACTAAAATAAGAAGGAAAATAACTAAAACCCACCTAAACGTCAAAAGACATTGTGACCACCAAAGTGTCACGTGAACCAAGCACTTTATATTAATGGGTTTGTTATATTCGTTTTTTTAGTATTGCTATTCATTTTATTTGAAATATTTTATTGGTACATATATTTAAATTCATCTAAATATATAATCTTCAATTATATTATTTGTTTGAGTCATTTTATTTTATTTATATTTTTTTTCTTTAACGATTTTTTTTTTTTATTGAATGATGTATAAATAAAATACAAATTATATAAATAGTAATATAATCAATATAAGAACAGTTGTTGTAAGGTCAATTATAGTTGTAAAATAATAAAAGAGTAGCAAACAAAGAGAAACACAAAAAAAAAATCTAAACAAATGTCAATCAAAAGAGATATTTTGTGACTTTTATACACAACTTACGAAGAACAATTTAAGGTATAGTTGATACAATAAACCAAAAACTCATAAATTAACATCACAAGAAGGCAACTTGGATAGACCCTCAAGCCCCATGTCAAACCAAAATAAACTTTAAGCTTTTATAAATTGTAGATGCAATCTCTATTGGTACTACTAGAACATCGGTGTTGTAATGCACTAGTTGCGGGTCTCCCACACAGTTGGGAGATATCAAGTAATTTTGTCTCTTATTGTAGAGGCATGGAGGATGCGATCAAAATTGAAGTGTGATGTAGTTGTCATATACTTGTCTTGAAGTTGAAAGAGAATACATTTAGCCTACAAACTAATTTCTCCATTGGTAATGCATTGCTCTTTTAGAGAGGAGAATAAGCTTTCCGTTTGGATGTGAAGGCTGGAATAAATAGTTTGAGTTCCAATCTCTAGGGGAAAATAAGAGAGACATTCAAACATTGAAACTTCTTTGAATATTTTTTTATTATGATAAGTCAATAGGAGCTAGATATCAAGCTGTGGGAGACAAAGGATCCAAGAAGAGTGATTTTCCAAACTAAGAAAAATAGACTTGAGGGTATGTATGGAAGTCATAAGGCCAACCCCTATCAATTTAACATGAGGGTAGAACCAAAAGTAGTGTTGACAAGATTCACCCTTACCATAAAAGGTACAAGATGGAGGTGGGAGGAGGAATTTAGTGTGGGTTCTCACTTGGAGCTTGGCATGTAGAAGTTTCCAAGTAGTGAGTTGGGATTGAGAGTCAAATTTTGATTTCCGAATTTGAAGGTTGAGTTTATTCCAACTAGATTGGATGAGGTTATATATTCAATGAGTGTTAAGATGGTGATAAATAGGAAAGTTAGACACAATTTGTTCATAGGGTACTTTGAGAGGAAAATATCTAATATTCTAGCCATTAGGCCACCTCTAATCCCTGAGAAATCAAGAATGGCAATAGGAAGAAATGAGGATAGTATTGGTAGGGGGCACAATTTTCTAAATTTCTAGCACAAAAACCTTGTCTTTGTAGCTTAAGTCGAAGTAAAGCTTGATTTGACACCATGATTTTCATGTGAAGTTGGGAAGATCCTTAAACACTTGGATGCCTTTCTTGAAGAGGCGCTTAGCTTTAAATCTAGGCATTGTCACCAATGGATTGTTATTTTCTTAGATCAAATGGTTCTACCATATTGAAGAAGTTGCAAAACTAAGCCCATGGCTAAATGACTAATTAAACAAAGATAACTTGTGTGAAACTAGTTGCCAAGCTTACCAAATTAAAAATTTCTAAGAATCATTCCCTTCCAAAGCTTTGCCAATCCATTTGGCTAAAAGACAAACCCCTTGCATGTAAGGATCAATGATACCCAAGCTATCCTTATCCTTTGGTAGGATACAATGAGACCAAGAAGTGACAATTGTGCTTTTTTCCCCCATTTGGACCGAATAAAATTACAAATGAGACGAGTTAGCTAGTTATAACAAGCTTTAGAGGGGATTTGGCATGATGAAATATAGACATGGCTAGTAAAGAGGATTTTCCTAGCCTCTTGTATATGCCTTTAACAAAAGACAACAAATAGTTTGTCCAAGCCAATAGTTTGGATTTGAATTTGTTTAAAAACAACTTCCATATATCTTTCAACAGTCCAATTCCAAAAGGAATGTTGAGGTATCTAGTAATGGATCCTTATTTGATCTCTTTCCATTCTTTTGTAATCCATGATGGATTAGGGTTGGGACATGTCAAGAATTATTTAAAAATTATTTTTACATATAGAAGAGTTATTTTATTTTACTTTAGAATTATTTAAGAAGTATTTTATTTTTATTTATTTGAGATTTATTTTATAGTTTTAGTTTTTTCAAATATATGTCAACATGTTTTAGTTTTTATGTACATGGGTATGCCACGACACTATGTTGATGTCACTATAGAATGCCTCTTAGTGGAATTAACTATTTTATTAATTAAAAAATAGATTTATTTTTTGCTTTCTTAAGGTTGTTTGCTTAATATGTTTATAAATAATGTAAATTTATTATTTTAAGTATTTATTATGTCTATATTAAAAATATGTATAATGACTACAAAAATTGGATTGCATTTATTTTGAATTTTCTTTTGAATATATTTCTTTTATACATACACAATATCATCCAAAATTTGTTGTTGCTGAAAATAAAATGTAATTATTTCATCAAATTATGAAGACTTTGTGCAAATGTAGAATTTTTATTGTGATTCATTGTGTCATGCTTTTCTTGTAAAAATTGATTGCAATATCATGTTTAGATTCATACTATAATCCGCACTTAAATTGAATTTTATTGTTATATTCATAGTTTAATACTTGTAATTCAATTTTATAATAATGTGAGTATTCATAGTATAAAATCAATATTGCTTCCTAATTATTAGTATATAGATCATGATATCTTATTGACTAGTGAGCTTCAACTTCATCTAAATTTAAACATTCACAATATTTGATCCATCTGGTTTTCCATATACTTCTTTTAAGAATTCAAACACATAATTTCATTGCTCATTTTTCTAAACCTAGTACTTGTGACGATAGTAACTACCCAATAATATATTTTCACATTTTATATTTTGATGTTTCTTCTCCTACCATTCATATAATATATGCATACTTTTATGGATAATATCTCACTTTTCATGTTGCTTTCTATTCACATAATTATAACATAATTGGAAATTTACACATCAGATATGTTCCTTTACAACCACTTCCTCTAACTCCTAGTGTATTCTATATTCCCAAAGCATAAAATTATGGATAAAAATTTAAATCTATGATATAATTGACTGATTTAGGAACAAACAAAGATAAAATCACTTTGGTTTTAATAAACACACATAGCTTATATATAAAGATATCGTGCAAAAATATTTATAGAAGATTCAAACCAATTCTTCTACTTCTCCATAATTAATGAAATATTTGATAGAATTTTTTGATCATACAAAATAATATACTATCTAATTTGATGATAAATAGCTATCACATGAATATTTGTTAATGAAGTTTTACCTTTACACATTATGGTGATATGTAACAATTTAAATATTAAGTGATAAACTAATAGATCTAGTAGATAAAAACATGCATTAAAAAGTTCTTAAGCATTTAAATGTGGACATGTTAAAGCCACAACCACCTAATCCTACCATTAGAGGATTTGGTGATTTGGGTAGATCTTGTAATGGTACTATTACTCTTTCAAAAAAGGTTGCATCCTGCACACCAAATACATTGTTCTGTGTGATGCCAAAAAATAATTTTAAAACATTCTCTTGGGATGTATAATGCTATGAAATCACTTTGGTATTAATAAACACACATAGCTTATATATAAAGATATCGTGCAAAATATTTATAGAAGATTCAAACCAATTCTTATACTTCTCCATAATTAATGAAATATTTGATAGAATTTTTTGATCATATAAAATAATATACTATCTAATTTGATGATAAATAGCTATCACATGAATATTTGTTAATGAAGTTTTACCTTTACACATTATGGTGATATGTAACAATTTAAATATTAAGTGATAAACTAATAGATCTGGTAGATAAAAATATGCATTAAAAAATTCTTAAGCATTTAAATGTGGACATGTTAAAGCCACAACCACCTAATCCTACCATTAGAGGATTTGGTGATTTGGGTAGATCTTGTAATGGTACTATTACTCTTTCAAAAAAGGTTGCATCCTGCACACCAAATACATTGTTCCGTGTGATGCCAAAAAATAATTTTAAAACATTCTCTTGGGATGTATAATGCTATGAAATTTGTACCATCCAATTTGTACAAATGTGCTAGATTTTTCTTTAAATGTGCTTATTTTTCATGAATACTAGTCCTCAACCATTTAACATGTGTCAAAATGAAAGATAATTCAAAGAAATATTTTACAAAAATCATCCACCTTACAAGAATTTTATTAAAGAAGATATCATACTTAATAATGGTGCTTTATCTAATGATTATTTGGGTTTAATTCCTTGTGATGTCAAAGAATGTTATTTTGAACTAAAACATATAAGGATGAAAACAATCATGTATTTGTGATAATGATTTTGAGGGTACTATTCCTACAATCTTTATTATCTTCTCCCCTTCTATAACTTAAACACATATATGGTCTAGATACAAACTTATACAAAATATTTGATATTAAGATAGAGGACTATGGTAATGTGAACATGTTCAATCATGAGAACATAGATGAAATCAAGGGATTGGCTCTCAAGTTAAGGATATGACATGTTGGCTAGAAGAAAGAAAAATAAAGTAAAAGAGCCTAAAGTTCATACTAATGGAAGCTCTAACATAACATATTATTCATTAATTACATTTGAAATATATTATTATGAGATTCCTTTTGATCTATTAACTAATTTATTTTATGAGGATTTCATAAATTAATTTACTATTCATTGATTATCAAATCTAAATTTATTAATTATATATGATATATCATTCAAATACATGTATACGCGTGTAAATAATATATATAGATACATATAAATGTATGGAAATAATGAAAATTATGCACATAGAAATGAATCATATTAATATCCATAATATCATCAAACATTAAAGTCTATATCATTAAATCACATGTAAAGTACATTGTATGAAATCATAATTTGGATTTCAAATAACCAATTATCTACATCACAATGAGTAACAATGATTTTTTTTTATACAAATATCACTTATGGGAGGCACTTTATATGACCATTAAATTACTACATTTTCTAGGATGAGTCCTTGTATGAGATCTTGTCCTTAATGCTAACCTTGAAATCAACCTCTTCTGTAGTTTTATGGTCATCCCTTGCATTTTACTTACCTCTTGGTGAAGGTTTCCTACCTACTCTTGTGATTTGTTGGGATTAGGGTGTCTCAACCTTAGAGTCCTTGCATTTAATTATTATTAATTTGATGTATTTATTTATATTGTAATGTTTATTTTCCTACCAAATGTGTTGTCACTTTGTGGGACTCATTGGTGATGTGGCATCCTACATGACAAGTGACATGTAATTATTGTAAGATACATTTGTGGAGGTAGGTATCCACTTTGGATGACCTATATTTTAGGCTATATTGATGGAATTTGTCATATGTTGCTATGTCAAGCACTATGCCAAATTATGACACTTGCTATGATAGTCTATGTGATGACAACTGCGTTTGAACATCAAACAACTATAATACTTACTATCAACAAAGTTCACTATAGAATGAAGCTCACACAATGTGCCTAATACAAAGTGAAGGCGACAGTAACAAGAGTCATTCTTTCATCTTGCAAGTCATTGAATTTATAGGAACACAAGCAGTTCAATGAGATTGAGTAGAGAGAAAAATGTTGCCCCATCGACAAAACCAAACCTTGGACAATGATTACAAGAACCTACTCATTCTTTTCCTATTCGAACACCATAAGACAACGTGCTCAAACACCAACAATAGGAAACAAAGCCAAAATGTATTAAAAATCAATACATAAATTTGAGAACAAGGATGGTCGATCTTCAACCAACCAATTGAATCCTTGACAACCAAATTCTCGTTGTCCAATCGAACATCGTTACTCCTTCACTGTTCTTGTTTTTATTTATTCTGTCAACACCTTCCTTTGTCTTGCTAAGACCTACTCCTTTCCCCACATTCACCCTCTTTCTCTTTGCTTCCAAGCCAACACCGATGTGGTTGAAGCTCAAAGGAATCAATTTCCTTTTTCTTTGCTTAAACTTCTTTCTGCTATTGCTTCCAATCTCCTTGAGCACAGTCCGATCCTTCCATCGCTTCTCTTATTTTGTTCCTCTGTTTCAAAATAGTTTCACGATCCCTTAAACTACAGATTCGAATCCCTTTTGGACAATTTCACCAACACATACTTGGGCCAATGAATTTGCTTGTCTCTCATTTTCGTTGTAACTGCATAGTTCCATATGGGCTCCAATGAGGTGGGAAAACAAGTTCCTTGACTCCACATAGAGTCTGCCACCTGTCACCAGGAAATGAAGAAAACAAAAGAAAGTAATAACCAAAAACCAAATTATGCAACTCCAAAAGTAGGTGATGCCCTTGCATCAGCTCCCTAGGGGACAAAACATGTGCTCCCGCACATGAGGGCATCAACCAGAAATGATGGATTTCATTTTCTTTCTCTTCTTCCAATTGTGTTGCATATGTTGCTATTTTCTAACCTCCTCTTGATCCTCACGATGCTTGGATTTATTGGCTCTATGTTTCTTGATATTCACTCTTTTGGTTCACTCGTTCTTCTTGTATCTTCTAATCAACTTTCTTATTATCACCAACTTGCTGGTTCCTCAAATCTGTCTCTTGCCAATGGAATTTTGTATATGAGATTGCTTGAGAACATTGCTCTCTCATTACTTCTACACTTTTTTGAATAATTTCTTGATCTTCCTTCATTCCAATGCCAATTTTAGTTTGTCTTCTGTATTTGCTTCATCTTCTCTTTTCAAGGTTGTCACATCTTGTCTTCTTCTTTTCTTCATGTAATCAACTTTACTGGCCACTTCAACCTCTTTGTCATGGGCCAATACCAATCACATTCTTGGCTTCTTTCCTTGAGCTTTTGCTTCACTAATAACTTAAATCTCTCCAAATCTCTTCTCAACTCTTCCATTTCTCTTTCAAACTCTAAATCTTGTTTCTTCATATGGCCTTTCTTCTTGATGCTTTTCTTCTTAGTATACTGTTGCATCTTCTAGCCTTTCCTCTTTCTGTCTACCTAATACCTCACCCAAGGCTTCCCTATTCTTGTCCTCTGCCCAGTATTTTGGCACCCAAGTTCCTTTCATTAACCTTTCATTTTACAACACATAAATTTCCAAAAATTGATGGACATAACTAACTTCTTCATCATACATTTTGAAACTCTCAACTTATTCTTCTCAAACTTTCAAAACTCTCCCAAATCTTTCTTGCTCTGATACCAAACTAATGAAATTCATGTTTGAACAATAAACAACTGGAATAGATACGATCAAAAAAGTTCACTATAGAATGAAGCTCACATAATGTGCCTAATACAAAGTTAAGGTGACAGTAATAGGAGAAATTCTTTCATCTTGAAAGTAAATTACACAAGCAACAATGAGATTGAGTAGAGAGAAAAATGTTGCCCCATTGCCAAAACCAAACCTTGGATAATGATTACAAGAACCTACTCATTCTTTCCCTATTTGAACACCATAAGACAATGTGCTCAAACACCAACAATAGGAAACAAAGCCAAAATGTATTAAAAATCAATACATAAATTTGAGAACAAGGATGATCAATCTTCAACCAATCGATTGAATCCTCTGACAACCATCTTATCTTTGTACAATCGAACACCGTTACTCCTTCATTGTTCTTGTTTTTATTTCCTCTTTTAGCACCTTCCTTTATCCTGCCAAGACCTACTCCTTTCCTCACATTCACCCTCTTTCTCTTCACTTCCAAGCCAACAAAAATGTGGATGAAGCTCAAAGGAATCAATTTCCTTTTTCTTTGCTTAAAATTCTTTTTGCTATCGATGCCAATCTCCTTTGGAATAGCCCGAGCCTTCCATCACTTCTCTTTTTTGTTCCTCTATTCTAAAATAGTTTTTCTCTCCTTAAACTACAGATTTGGCTCCCCGTTGGACAATTTCACTAACACATACTTGGGCCAATGACTCTGCCTATCTCTCATTTTTGTTGTAAATGCATAACCATTGGGGCTCCAACAAGGCAGGAAAACAAGTTCCTTGCCTCCACATAGAGTTCACCACCTGTCACTAGGAAACCAAGAAAACAAAAGAAAGTAATAAACAAAAACCAAAATGTGCAACTCCAAAATTAGGTGATACCCCTACATCACTATGACAATCATAAGAGTCAACTATGACAACTACCAATTTGGGACTAGTGAGGAATTGGTAGCTGTCAGTCTTGCATGTGGTAGGCTCCTTGTATGTTGAGGAGAATCTCTTGAATGTATCCTAACACCTTGCATGTTGATAGGAGTGATTTTGATGCATACCAGTTTATGATAAAAGCCCTGCATGTCAAGGAATTATGATAGTTGCATGAGCGGGTGAAGTTGGATGCCCTACATGTTCTCCAACTCAATTTGCATACATGCAGTGTTTATAGAGATGACACATGGCATTCTCGGGCCCCCAAGTTTTCTCTTCTATAATTTGGTGATTCCTTAGTGCATTTTTGAGGTGATAGGTTGAAGATTGTTTGTATGTCTCTATGCTACTAAAATTACTCTAAATTATCATTATAGTGTTAAGACTCTTGAGCATTGCTTTGAGATTGTATTGTAATTGTTCTTAGTTGTTGATAATAAATTTGAGTCGTGTGATTTGGAGTGTGGGTTTTTTCCCAAAAGGTTTTTCCTACGTAAACACTGTATGGGTTGGCACACTATATTAACTACATCATTGCTTAGTGCGGGTATGATACATCTATCAAGCTAAATCTGCATCTAAACTATCTCTTTTCTTGAATGAAATTTAGGTTTGATATATAATTATTAGAGGCTATTATCAAAGTATATTACCTAATTATTGATATCCGCCTCTTCCAAGTGCACACCTTATTGTAATTAAAATAATTAAACTAAATTGATTCAATTCACCAACTATAATTAATATACTACTAAATACGAGCTAGAATTACCATAGCAATGGGGAAAATACACAAAAAAGAGACACACTACTAAATTTATCTATATAAACCCTTCAAATGGGGGAAAAACTATAAGAGAAGTGAAATCTCTTGCTTCATCCCCCCATATCCAATATATGAGCATTACATCACCAAATTGATACATTACAATTAAAAAATCACTCCTTGCTACTCCATGCTTTCTCTACCTCAATACCAAAAAAAAGTTACCTCCATAAATAATAGTGTTTTCAAAAGAGATAACATTGTGACATTCACGTAGAACCCTCAAATGGGATTCCACTTCTATTTATAGTGGAAGATCAACATTTACCTAATTTAAGTGCCAAAACTTCATGATTTTCATGCTTTGTTTTCCTCATGCACCTAAAACATGAATTCACTAGTTTGCATAGTCATTTTTTCTACTAACAATTACTTATTTTCCATGGTGATTACATGTTCACTAAGGTGTTTGTATGCTTGTTTTCTAATAAAAGGGATGATTCACCATGAAAATCCATGTCCTATAGTTAGATCATCAATATTTTAATTTAGAGCCTTTAAGGATGTTCCAAAAAACCCTCTACACCTTTAGGTTGTGTGCAAGAAGTTGAGTCCACTTTTTGGTCAAAAAGTGGAATTGTTTTCCCTAATTTTCATAATTTGTCACATTTGACCTTAAAAGTTGAAGCACTTAGAGATGGAATCTTAACTAAAAGTTATTGATCATAAAGTGTAGTACCCAGAGTAGTTTCCAAATATGTAATTTATTTTAATACCCATATGATACAAATTGATTTTCAATTTAGGCGTTTCTAAAAGCCACTATTTAAAAGTCACATTTTTTTACCATACCATGCATGTGTACGTCATCCATATTTTGACCTAAATAATCATATTTTTCTAAATCCTTTTGGGAAAATATTTGTAACTCATTAAAGCACACTTTCAATTTTTTTTGTAATTTTTAATTGAATATTATTTTTTATTAATTTTAATTGGCCATATTTTGTTATTTTGAAAAATCATCATGTACATCATGCATAAGATGACCTAAACTTATCATTTTTTGATTTGTTTTTCAAATTGAAAAGAATTGTCTGAAGTATGCTTTCGTACAATTCCTTTTTCAAAAAAACATTTTAATAAAAAGTTATTAAAATACTAAAAAACCTTAATATTTCAAGTTTATGGACCAGTTTCATCAAAAATTAATTGAAACACAGAAAAAATAATCCAATTGTAAAAAAAATACATATTTGAAATCTACACTGTCTCATCTATAATGGATTTTAACTTCGTCAAAAAATTCTGCAAAAAATGTCTTCAGACATGCCCAAAGTCACTATTTTCTTGTGACATTGACATGACCTTCAACTTGCAAGTCAAACCAGGTCCAAAGCCTAGGTTTGGGTCTCCAACCCTTTTCTTGAACTAGTTAACGAAACAAAACCTTGAACTTAAATTCAAATTTTACTAAATGGGATCCCGTTTCCTATATTTATTATTCTGTCTGTTGGAAAAAGGATTGGGATCTCATTTACTATGGGATCCCACTTACTACGGGATCCTATTTATTAAAAAGGATCCTGAGTTGTTTTTGACCTTTTTTTCAAATTTTTACTACCAACCAAGTACACTATCAATTTTGCAACTTGTTCTGTATGACCAACAATGATAATTTCACTATTTTCTAGCAAATTTTGTCTTGTAGAGGCTCTTCAACTTGGGATTTTATTTCAATTTTGAAAGGAGGCATAATTGGGATAGTGTTTGAGTGGAATTGTGTTCATTTGCTACTTGTTTGAAGGAGCAAAATTTAGGACTTTCACTATTGACATTAATTTGTACATACTTCAATTTTTTTAATCATGGGATCACAATGTTGCAATAAGAGGAACGATAGGAAGGTATTGACCCTAGAAGAAATTCAAGCAAAGAGAGAGGAGGAAAAATGACAAAGAGATAGAAGAATGAGGGTTCTATCAATGAATAATGTTGAAGCATCCAATTCCACAACTATTGAAGATAAAAACATTGAGGAGACCATGGATGTAGACGATGCTAATTTGCAAGAGGTGAATGTGGAAAAAAATATGATTATACAAACTACTCCTAGTATGTCTGCAAATCCCCCTTTCAATGCTATGGAGAATGTTTCAATAGGCACAAATCTAGGTACATCTTCAAATCCACCTTTGAATGATATCTAAACTTTGTTAAGAGGAGATTTAAAAGATGTTGACATCGATAATTTTCATAGAGATGAAGTTTTTAGACATATTGTTGTTGAAAATGAAAATGAAAATGAAAATATTTTTGTTTTTGAAAATGAAGATGAAAATTGTTTTGTTGTTGAAAATGAAAATGAAAATCATTTTTTTGATGAAAATGAAAATGAAAATCATTTTTTTGTTGAAAATGAAAATGAAAATCGTTTTGTTGATGAAAATGAAAATGAAAATGAAAGCGAAAATCCTTTTGTTGAAAATGAAAATGAAAATAGTTTTGTTGATGAAAATGAAGATGAAAATGAAAATGAAAATCAAGGATGTGATGTTGAAAGATGAAAATATTTTTTAAAATTGAAAGAGATGTTTTGGATAATATTCCTGGTAATATTTCTTGGAGACAAATAAGAATGCATGCCAATAGATTATACAAAGAATTTTTTTTATCATAAAAAACTTTCTTTTTAATGTCAACTAATGATGCAATTGATGAGAATGTGGAAAATGAGAAAAATAATGAAAAATTTAGGCATCTTTGTTAAACCAAAAAGAAAAGATCAATCACTTAAACATGCTATGTCTATTATTGCTAGTGCCATTGAATCTATTGGAAAAAATAGTCAATCTAAAGATAAGATTGCAACACAACAAGCTATAACAACTGCTATAGTTAATAAAGAAACTTTGAATAAAGAATGGTATGTAATATTAGTGAAATTCTAAAAATACATCCTAAAAAATTGCTAAGAGTGGAAAAGAGAAGAGAAAGTATAGAAAATGATCCAATCAATCAATGTTAGAGTTTTAGTGGTCGACTCCCAAGGTCTGACATGGAATTGAATGTTGAAATCAAATATTTGATTGAAAAATATTGGCATGATAATACTAGGGTATCATCTAATACTAGAGATGTTTTAAAACTAAGAGTGGGGTCCAAAGTTCACGATCATCATCCAAAACACCTATTAGATACAAGGCAAACTAAATTTTATAGAAAATCTTGTGGTGATTTAGTGTTACCTAGTAATATTAAAATAAGTCAAAGATATTTTGAAAAAAGTAAACCTTAGTATATAAAAATTAATAAGAAACAAATATCTTGTTGTAAAACATATGTTGAATTTTGTTATTATTATGATATTTTTTGATATATACATTGTCCTTTACATACTAACATGATTATGCAAGAATGTGGTATGAATAAGCCACCTGAAACAATAAAGGAGTTTATATCAAGTTTGTTTTGTGAAAGATCTAATGGGAAATTATTTTATTTAAGTTCATGTATTTTTGGACAATGCACTAGTTGTGGCAATCTTTCATTCTTAAGAGTTTGTGTGCATGAAAGTGTTGAAAATGATTTTGGACAACAATTAGTGGATGTTAAAAGGTTTAAGAATGTTGTCTATTCTTTAAAATATGGAAAAATTGGAAAGCAATGTGATTTAGCTACAAAAAATTTTAGTATACATGCATTCATATTAGAATTTAAGAGTAAGATTGTACCAAAATATTTCAAGCACTCTCAACATGCTCGATGGCTTGATGGAGAATTTCGTGCATGTAGAAACACATTTCCTATTGGAACTATACTATCAATGGTTGATTTTGTGGAAAACTATACTCTAGCTCTACAAGAAGAAATCCAATCACAATATTACAATTCAGTGTAAGTGGCTATGTTTGTTCATATTGTTTACATACATGTAGATGATAACATATAAGATGATATAAATTTTTTGAGGGAGCATCATTTCTATTTGAGTGACAACCGGTTACACTCATAAGAGTTTGTTCAATATTGTTTCAGTATATTTTATACAAATTTAAGAGAAAGAGGAATCCATATGACAAAACATCTCATATGGTCAGATAATTGTACGAGACAGTTCAAGAATGTTTGAATATTCTATTAGTTAAGTAGGGTGCACAAGGAACATAATGTCCAACATATGTGGAGATTTTTTAAGCTAGATATGGTAAAGGAGAACATGATGGAGTTGGTGCGTGTGATAAAATAATTCTTGCTAGAGAGAAATTAAAATTTGAGGATGCAATAAAATTTAAAGATGCATGTGAGATTGTGGATTGGTGCAATACAAGATTATCTACACCTGGATCAAGCAAGTACTCTATAGTTCACTAATTCTTTTGGTTGGTTGAAGACTAACACATTATACTTAGACGTGATTGCAAGACAATCAATGGATCTACTAAATGGTATTCATTTAAGAGTTTGAATGCAAGCACACAGACTATTTGGACAAGGGAGCTTGCATGTTTTTTTTAGCTTTTTATTTTAGGAGATTGGGAAGCATGTGGAAATATAGAATGAGTTGAAGAGTGGAAACAAATATCATTGAAACCTGCACAAGCACATGATCAATATGAAACAACAATTGAAGAAAATGATCAAGTGCTTGCATTAGACGATTGTGAACGTGTTTTAGACCTTGTACAAGAAGGTAATTTAATTTAATTTATTTCATTTTATTTCACTTTATTACTATTAGACATGAGACATGCACTTTGAAGTGTTTGATCCCCTTAAGAATTGTTTTGAGAACTTCTTTGATCTCCTTAAGCAATTGTAGCGATTAAATATGAGACATGTACTTTGAAGTATTTGATCCCCTTAAGTAATTTTTTTAGAACTTCTTTGATAAGTTAATGCCTTGACTATGAATCACTAAATTTGTAAAGTACAAATATTTATTATTTTTAACTTTAATTTCATATTTGTATTTAATTTCACATTAATGTCCTATTAATGTCTTGACTATGAATCTTTTGTAAAGTAAAAATATGTCCTATCAATTTCATATTAATTTCACATAAAATGTATAAATGTGCATGTGTAAATTACTATTTAACAATAATAGACCATAGAATATTGAAATTAATAAAGTCCATGAAATAAAGTCCATGAAACAATATATTAAGTCCATGAGAAACAATATATGTAGTCCATGAAATAATCAAATATAGCTCATGAAATAATCTAACTCATATCATCTCTACAATCAAGAGACCTCTTCACACCACACAAACTACCCAGATGACCTGAATCACTCTGTACAAGAGAAAGAAAGATGAAATCAGATGTAAGATGATTAAAAATGATTTAATGACAATTTAATTTATAATTTATCATAAAATTAAATTATTGTATGAGGATGCTCTACATGCTCTGGTGTACCTAGACCTGTCTCTACATGCTTTGAACCAATCTACGTACAAGAGAAAGAAAGTTGAAATTAGATGTAAGACAATTAAAAATAATTTAATTCAATTTAATTTATAATTTAAATCATATTTAAATTGTACCGTAAGAGGTTGTTGTGCATCCTCTATTCCAGGACTTGTCTTTACATGCTCAGCTATAGGACATGTCTCATTCTATAAAAGAAAAAGAATTTAATATGTATGAGCATATATATATATTCAATTTTAATTTAATTCAAGTTATTCACAATGTATAATTTGTAATTGACTTTAAATATAATAAAAAATTTAAATTACCATATGACGCTACTCTACATGTCCTGGTTGAGGTGGTGTGACCTCATTGAGATAGAAAGTGGCACCAACAAAGTCCTACAAGGTCAAATTTAAAGCACATGTGTACTTGAATTAGGTTAAACTATATATATTCAAGTGTGCACACATTGTGTGGAATTTTTTGAAACAACCTGAAAGTCAGATGTCTCCTAAATTGCCACCACATCAAATGTGTGTTTGATCCCCATTCTCATGGTTGTGTCAACCTACATACATAGAAATAAGACTTATAATATTTACTTGTACATGCACGTTTAATATATTGTGAATTCAAAATAAAAAATTGTAAGTATAGTAACTTTAAATAATTTACAATATACATGTACCTACACCTCATGCAAGATGGTTGACAATGGAGGAGTGCTCGACAACCCCTCAGGTGGAACCGACATGAAGTCGATTGACTCCCCTGAACCGACATGAATATTTAAAACATATGTTCATGATTGAATTACAAATTAAAACGTCAAGTTAACAAATCATTTCATATTATTAAAAAAATTAAAATAAAAATGCCCCATAAGGGTTGCAGACTTGCATTGGTGTTGATATATAAACTCAAGGATTAGATGATGTCCCTATGGTTAGTGCCATCTGCATCAAAAAAATTGATTGTTAAGACATTGCAATTTGTTCATATATGTGTTCATTAAAAACATGTGTGCTTAAAAAATTCTTATAAATTCAACATGTACATGCATATTTATACCTATGCTAAAATGTCTGTAGGGTGATGTTCTATAGTAAGAAAATCAACGTGTGAACCGATGCCGCTAGATTCTCCACTAGAATCTCCATGTCCATTTGAACTGGGTGTAGCCTAATCCATAGCATACCTAATGGAAACTAGTACATACATGGGGTGTTGAAAATCATGGAGTGGTACAAGGACCAACTCCATACAATGTTCCTCAATGGTCACGGTCTCTAGCCCCAGTCATCATCGCAGAAGTATGCTCACCAAGGTTACTCATGAGCATACTCAAAGATCCTAATGTAGATACTACCGCACGATGATGCATAGGTGCAGTAATGGAAGGGGAAGGAGGATCTACAAGAGGTTGGGCATGCATGGGGCATCAAAGGTTGATTTGTGCCCCTAACCTCTATTATCGCATGTTGCCACCAACACCTTGAAATGATTTAAAATCAAAATAATTGGGCTTTTTCCCCAAAACAAACTCTACATATAATTTCCTCAAAAAGTATAAAGGGGCCTCAAAATTAGCATGTGGTGGATGGTCAAATACCATCCACCATTGCTCCCAAAAATGTGCAGTCATTTGTGGATGTCTACACCACCTCATCAATATTCTAGGTTTATTTTTAGGAATGGGTAGGTTAGTGATAGGGTCGACAAAAAAAGGTGCAAGACAGGCTTTTGTTATTTTTCACTTGTCCAAAATTTGTTTATAGGAGAGATCATCTGAATAAAATTATCTCATATCCTCTCACCATCGTCAATGCCTATATGATTCCACATCAATGGGCCTGATGGCATCAACAATGTTTTGCATCGTAGATTCAAAATGCCTCATGTGTGGTGGCATCAATGCTTCATTTTGAATAGCATTGATTTCATTATGAATGGATGCAAAATTATCATTGATTTGTGCTTGCAAGTGAGCCTCATCATATCCTGGAGGTGGTGGAGGTGGGATGTTATGAGGTGGAGGGGTGGAGGTGGAGGTGGAGGGGTTTGAAGAGGTGGATTAAGGATATCATCAATATCGAATTGATCCATCATATATATAAGTGAACCTGCATTAAATTATACAAAATTAACAAACAAGTACAAAATTACAAGAAATAGTTAATATTTTAAATGTACATGAATTTATTTAAATAGGATACATACATATACATATACATACATACATCATTCAACTTGAGCATGTACACACAAATTTCAAAATTTAAGATACTTGTTTAAAATAAAAAATAGGATGTATAATGCATACATACATCATTCAACTTGACCATGTGTACATAGAAATTTCAAAATTTAAGATATAACTGTGTAATTTTAATACATATACATACTAAAAAATAAACTTAAAACATACACAAAAATATCATTTATGTCTAAGGCATGTAAATGAGAAAATAGATAAGGAGAAATTATGATGGCTTAAGGGGTCCCCAAAGGATGGCTTAAGTGGTTGTAATAGGATGGCTTAAGGGGATAGAATTTGGTGAAGTTTCCCAAGGCAACCAAATTTCATTAAGTTAAAATTATACTATTTTTTAAAATGTACACATTTAGGAGACCTAATTAATAACATATGGTGGCTTAAAAGGGGTTCTAAGTATCTAGTTTTAAAGGAACCTATGGCTTAACTGTCCTAGGACAAAATGATGACTTTAGGATTTAGGATTTAATTCCCTTAAACCATTTTCTTAAAAATCCCCTTAAACCATTCAATATAAATGACCTAATTGAATACAAATGAAAAAATACTTAAGACTCATTTATGTGTAAGGCATGTTACAAATGAAAAAACAAATAATTGTTAACGTGATGTGAAATCTCATTAAAAATTACATTAAATTAGGACAAATTATGATGGCTTAAGGGGATCTATGAATGAAGGTCCTAGAACAAAATGATGGCTTAAGGGGATAAAATTTGGTGAAGTTACCCAAGGCAACCAAATTTCATTAAGTTAAATACACATTATTTTTTTTAAATGTACATTTAAAGGATGTAATTAATAATATATGATGGCTTTTAAGGGTTTCCTAAGTATAGTTTTAATGGGATCTATGGCTTAACTATCCTAGGAAAAAAATAATGGCTTTAGGGTTTAATCCTCTTAAACCATTTTCTTAAAAATCTCCTTTTAAACAATATTTAAATATACAAAGTAAGTTAAATATATAAAGTAAGGAGTTGTTTTGATTCAAATATCTATATAAAAATTAATTATGATAACATTGTGATAGTAGTTTTTTATGTTGATGATCATGTTATCATCAATATTGAAGCCAAATAAATTCAAAACAAACTAAGTATATAAAAAAAATTCTAATTTTTTTTAAAAATGTGTGAATGTAATCCATCATAGATATGTACCTCTAAAAATTAGAATTAAAAAAAACACCAATTAAAAAGTCAATACAATATTAATTAATATATTATTTAATATATTCTTACTAAATTTTTGTCCCATCATTATACTATTATATTTGTAAATTCAACACTGCAAATATCCATCCAACCAAATTCTTTATAAAACATCCATCCAAGGTCAAATTCTTTATAAAAATAAGATCATTGTTAGTGTGAATTGCAAAATTCAATAAAATTCAATAAGATCATCGTCTTAATAAAGTGTTGTAGTTATTTGTTGCATTTCTTCATTTCTTAGTGCTTTCCTTTTTGGAATAGGTTTGTCTCCTCTCCTCTATCCATCATTGATGCTCGTCTAAGTCCACATCAATGGACCTAATGACATCAATGACATTTAAAACACCTCAATTGTGGTGGAATACATTCTTCATTTTGAATAGCGTTGATTTGATCTTGAATGGATCTAACATTCACATTGATTCATACTCACAAGCAAGCACCATTAGATGCAGGTTGTGGAGGTGGGTTTATGAGGCAGAGTGGGTGGAGGTGGAGGTGGAGGGGGTAGAGATGGAGGGCACATAAGTGGATTATAGATATCGTCAATATTGAATTGATCCATGATCTAGATATAAGTGAACCTACATTAAATTTGTAATTTCAAAATGTAAGATACATGTTTAAAAATGCCATTAAACCATTCAATATAAATGACCTAATTGAATACAAATGAAAAAATGTGTAAGGTTCATTTACATGTCTAAGGCATGTAAATGAAAAAACAAATAATTGTTAATGTGATGTGAAATCTCATTAAAAATTACATCAAATTAGGAGAAATTAGTATGGGTTAAGGGGTCCTCGTAGGATGGTTTAAGGAGATCTATGAATTAAGGTCCTAGGACAAAATGATGGCTTTAGGGTTTAGGGTAATATGATGGCTTAAGGGGATCTATGAATTAAGGTCCTAGGAAAAAATGATGGCTTTAGGGTTTAGGGTAATAGGATGGCTTAAGGGGATTTGTGAAGTAAGGTCCTAGGACAAAACATTTGATGGCTTAAGGGGATAAAATTTGGTGAAGTTCAAGATAATTCTTCTAGCTTTAACTATTTTTTTTTACATCAATGTCAAACTAAATAGACGGTAAATCATGAAACACTATCTCTCTCTCAAATCTATGTGTTTACTATAAGTTAATATTTTAAAGGGTTATCAAAAGGTTGCAATGTTATATAAAATTCTTATTGGTTGTGCTACTCATGATATAATTACAAGGTTAGTTGCATTTTGAAATATAAAAGGCTTCCAAAATGAGTTCCTTCCAAGTAATGGACTTGCTAGAACCTAAAAGTGTTGAAGCTTGGGTGGCACTTGGAATAATGGACTTGCAAGTTAGAGAAAAAGGTAGTGTTCATGAAGGAATGGAAAAGATGCATAGAGCCTTTGAATTATACCCGTACTATGCAATGGCATTGAATCATTTAGAAAACCAATTTTTCTTCATAGAACAACATTTTCTTGTGGAAGTATAGTTGATTGGTATAGATCTTGTTTCGACTGACCACCCTCTCATGAAATCTCATTCATATTATAATCTTGCACAATATTATCATGAGAAGAATTCATCCTCCCCTTCCATGAGAAGTCTCTCTCGAAATGTTTAAGGCCTTAGTACCCCTAACAAGGGGAAGGTGGAAGGATCTAGTCTATAGTTTAATCACTAAATATTGAATGTATATTATTGTTAAATTTGGTTGCCTTGGGCAACATCACCAAATTTTGAGAACTTCTTTTATCCCCTTAAGACATGTCATATTAGGACCCCTTAAGACATTGATTTAGGGTTTAGGGTAATAGGATGGCTTAAGGGGGTCAATGTTTTTGATTAATCACATATGCAAGAACATTAGTTTATGAATGTTTTTGAATTTATGAATAGATTGTCTATTTCCTTAGACAACTTCTATGATCAGGAATTAAGCACACAACTACAAATTATCCCAGTTTTGACAATTTAGGATAGTCTATATGGTCCACCCTTGAATTTATAGAAATGTGTATATTTAGAGAAAATCAAAATGTGTCTTGACAAGTTGTTGGAGATAGATCTTAAAATGGTTATTGAATCCTTGATTAGTATTGGTAAGTTCTATTCCTTCCCTAATCGTCTTTGAAGTCTATGAATAAAAGGAGTGGAAAGATAACCTATGACCATAGTTGGATTGATTTTCTATAGATCAAGGCAATCATCCATAGTAAATTTGAGGGTTGCTAAACATGAGCATAGGGTAAAATAATTCATTGATCTTAAAATAGTTAAATTATTCTTGGGAACAAGGTCAACAAAACCCTTGAGAGGTGAGAAATGTAGGTGTCGGGTTTACAAGAGTGATACAAGGCACCACTTAAAATTTTAAGAGTATTTATAATGCAATCACCTATGGAAAGAGAAATGTATTTCTTTATGGGGGAGAAAGTGATTGAATTAAGCCCACCATAATCATATGAAGAGGTGCAACACAATTCATTTCAAATAGATTAAATATTTTATTTAGATATATTATATTTATTACACTCACTCATGGACACATAAATTATAACTTTTATTTAAAATATTTTTATTTTCTCTATATTTTTTAATTTAATTTTTACTTTTATATCTATTTAAGATAACACTTGGATGAAATCAATCTAGCCTAAGATAAATCAATCCTCTATCTCCCTTCTCCCAAAGGGTTTCTTTCTCATTATTTTTCTTTTAGCTTCGACTCATGAAATTATTTAGAATAATGGACCCCAGTTTCACGGTAGATATGGATTAATTTTAAGTCATTGGAAACCATTCTTAAATTTTTGATTGACTCTAGATCACTAATGTCACCATTTGGATTTGGTTTTGAAACATTCCTTGCATATGCCAATAGACAAAATGGTTCAATTGCTGGCTAAGAAGGTGGGAGGTTTTTGTCTAAGTTCAAATTTTATCTTCAACAAGTTATATTGATTGGTTTGATTCCAAATTGATTGATTTGATCAAACTTTAGGTGAAACTTGTGATTTTTTTAAACCTAAATCATAAACCCAAGGTTCAAGGATTACTCTGGTAGAAAACTATATGTATGTTAATATGTTTGAGACTAGGTGCTTGTTAATATGCAAATGAAATATAATTTCCATAAATTAAAATATTCAAGCATACAGATTTAAAACACATTGACAATGCAAATGATTTTGTTCCATTTTGAAATGTTCAAGTAATTAGATTTAAAACATAAAGTGATACAAATGATTTTTTTCCATTTTCAAATATTCAAGCAATCAGATTTAAAACATGTAAAGCAATGCTCTAATTACACCTTGAAAATTTCTTGGTTTTCAAATGCAATTTTTTTGTTTGATTTCAATTTAGGGTTGAAAGGTAAGCTTTTTGGTTTTGAAAGATAATTTTTTTGTTTGATTACAATTTAAGGTTGATTTTAATGTTGGATTTCAATGTAAGGTTGATATTTCTATTTCATTTCAACATGTGAGGGTTTCGTTTCATGTTTTCTGTTTGATTTCTACAAATGAGGGTTTCTAATATTGCAGGTAAATAGAAATGCAAAAAACTCAATACAAATTTGAATAATACAAAAAAATCCTAAATTCATAGCTAAAAACCAAAAAAATGTAAAACAATGTAAAGAATTGGGGTTGATTGCTTACCTAGGGGTCATTGGCATGCTCAACCAGGATCCTGTATGTGTACAGTGAAAATGATGTTGCATTTCAATTTTTTTAAAATTAAATACCTCTACAAAATGGGATCTCATTTTTTACAAATTGAGATCCTATTTTTTACAAATTAGGATCCCGTTTTGTAAAATACGGGATCCTATTTCCCAAGGGCTAGCTAGGGACTCCAATACAAAATGGGATCCCGTTTAGATTTTTGGCTCAGGCCCAAACCTAAATGGGATCCCGTTTTGTTGAACCCAATTTTGGGAATTTGGCTAAGGCTGAAACTTCCACCTCAGGTGAACTCAACTTCGTGGATTTACTCATTAGGAAAAGGTATGTTGTCCACCTTACATAATGTTATAATGTAATATTTTATTATTATGTGGTGCACCTAGGGGATCTAGGGATGTGTGCATCACATGGGTTAGCATTCTTGGGGCTACTTTATGTGTTGTATATAACATTGTGATAAATATTTAATCTAGGGTTACACATTAGGAAAATATTTAATATTGGGAAAAATTAATACCAAAAAGTAAATGTGTTGGTCAATAGTTTTGTAAGCTCATGGTATTAGTCACATGGTTTTATGAAATACCTCTTGGTGGTTTTGTATGAGTTTGTTTCTATAAAATTAAGCACATGAGTAGCTAGCTAAGGTTGGTTGGTTGGATATTTTGGCTATCGAGTTGAGATAATTATCATTTTATCATTTGTGAGGTTTGAAGCATGGGATGGGATGTGTGGTTACATGCTTGTTTACATGGAGGTCTTGTAGAGGGATTTATGTTTCAAAGGTGTTCATGGAGAACTTTGAAGGTGTATTACATAATGCTTATTGTTGAATAATGCATGAGTGATGGATGCTTTTGGATGCTAGATTTTTCCCTCTTGAAGTTTTCCCAAGGTATATCTTGTGTCATCTTTGATGGTATGTTTTCTATTATATTGAATATGGATTATGAATACTTGTTTGCATAGATTTCTCTATTTGGGTTATATAGAAATTATATTGGGTGGATAGACATTTTCTTTCAAAAATAACTTTTCTACATGGGGGTCTTGATACATAAATATTTATGAAATGGATTGATAATTTGGTGGTGAAGGGATAGGAACACTTGGTTTTGAGGTTAAAGAGATGTGTTTATAGTTTAAATAAATCATCAAGAATGTGGTATCAAAAATTTGATGATTTTACATTAGATTATGACTTCATTAGAAGTGATTTCTTTTTTAGTAAAAGGAATAGAAGCCTATATATTAATACAATATATAATAAAGGGTTACATCTATGTCTACATCAAATAGGAAAATATTGCTCGAGAAGCTTTAGATCTTATCTGCCATCTTGAGAAAATACAACATTAAAGATTGCAGATAAATCTAAATTTCAAAATATTATGCAAGTTCATCAATCGAATACTATTGCTAAAAACAAAAAAGCAATCTCCATGTGAGCATCGCCAATCTCCATTACTGCTTAACAAAGGCTAGAATAAAATCCTTCATACGAACACTATCGACCTCTATCACTGCTTAACAAGGCTGAAGAGTAATTTGGCACTACATCCACATTAGCAAAATTTGTTTGAAAAATAGAAAGTCATCCTGCTATTCTTCCATATGCTCAAACTACACCGAGTTCTCATCTTGGGCTTCAGAGACCTCCTAAATCCACATATCTTGAGCAAAGAAATCAAAACCTATTGTTGGGTCCTTCTCTTGTCGCACAACTTGATCAATGTGTGCTCGTGTTACAAAACCTTGATGCCCACCATTGGAACTTTCAACAATACTTTTCCTTGGCACCACTTCCACATTTTCCTCAACTAGTGCAGATGGAAACACTCTTTCTTTCGAGCCAGCAAGGTAGGAATTAAGAGGAGTATAAGGAGTATGATCACGAAGAAAGGAGACTGCATAATATTTTTCCTTGATATCAATATCCATTGACACATAAACCCGCTTGCAATTCTTCCTTAGTGCCTTCAAAAGAATGCTATCATTCTTATGTTGCAAGGCCAATCTAATAGCTTCATAGATATCTTCAAAACCTAGATGTTGTTTGAAAAACTCTCTAGGAAACATACCTCCTAAATACCCATCACCATTAAAAACATTATAACGTTGGACAACAATTAAAAGAGCATTATTTTCAAGAAATTGGGGTTTAAAAAATTTGCCTGCAATTGTTTCCAATTCCCCTAAAGATTGAAGAAGGTCCATGAAATTTGAAAAGAAAATAGACAACACCTGGGAAGGGAAGATTAAATGTCTAGCTCTAGGGCTTGTGACCTCAACACCAAGCATCGACGCATAGACTCTTCAACTCTAGGGTACCCCCCCTTAAAAACCAAATTTAGGCTCTCATGAGTGAGATATTCCTCAAAGGGATGCTCACATGGCTGCAATGGACAATTAACCCTAAAATTCCCAAGTCGGAACGCCATACTGCCACTTTGCAAAATACTACACTCACAAATATTACTACCCCGACAACCGTCTTAGCCACTAGAAACTAGCAATGCCTCTAGATAAAATGCCACCTAACAAAGAACACCTTTTAAAGCCAATAAATTATTTGTAGAGACATTCATTATCATGATTTTTGTTGCAAGCAAGAAATAGCCCATTAAGCCAAGAAAACACCACTGAAGCATGTGAAATCGTGCAAATCCACCTCCTCTGCAAAGATTAATAAATATCCACTCCATTCAAAGTGCCTAGAGGCACCTACAAAATAAAACATTAGAAGTGAAGTTAATCACTTTATTTATTTTAAATTAATTACTCATCTACTAATCATTATCCTAGACATTGATGATATGATATTTATTAGAAATAATAAGGGGGTAATTAGGGAATATAAGGGTTATTTATTTGGTATATTTGACATAAAATATATAGGGGCTACAAAATATATACTGAGAATGGAAATCTATATCTATTAGATTAAAAAAATGGTTAAAAAAAGAAGTATGTTGATACATTAGTTTGTAGAAATTTTACATGCATGATTGTAAACCATTTAGTTTTCCATTTTTTATTGGAACTAGGATATTTATAGAACAATTTCCTAAAACAAATGATGGAATTGAACAGATGTATAAAATTCTATATGCCAAAATTGTAGGAAGCCTTATGTGTCTCATGGTATATATAAGACCTAATATTACCCGAGTAGTGGAAATTATTAGTAGATTTATGATAAATGTTTGTAAAGAACATTGGACTTATATACAAAGGATTTTATTATTTCTACCTAGTACTTTTAACCATTTTTTTTTTTTTTTTTTTTATCATAGATCTAATTATGTGGGTAGGTAGGTTGATTTACAATCCCTTGTTGATTGTGATTAGGTTGATGATCTACATTGTAGGAGGTCCATAAAAATATGTTTGTTTACTTTTCTTGGAGGACTAGTTAGTTGGATGAGAAAATAACAACTTAAAATTGTGTTGTACACTATAAAAGTAGAGTACATGGTTTTGATGCATGTAAGGAGGTAGGGTGGTCAAAAATATTATGTTCAAGTATAGATCTTAGTGTGAACACCTATGGGAATTGGTTGGCATTTAGAGTGCCATTTATTTGGATAAACTCCTAATGTATCATGCCAACATAAGGCATATTGATGTTCAATATCACTTTATTTAATAAATGGTTGAGGTTTATAGTTTTGTGTTATAAGAAAAGGACACCTTAGATAGTGTTTCAAATTCCTCACTAAGTCAGTGAACATGAAGAAGTTCCATTTGTGTAGGGAGTCCATGTGAACCATATCTTTTAGAACTTATGTTGATATTGTTGTAAGATTTATTATTGTTCCTTATGGTCTTGTAATGTGTTTGACAAGTTGTAGAATGTTGGGATAAATTTTATCAACCTTGTAATCATAATATTCATGTCTTAGTATTTTTTGCACATTTCTATTTCATGTCTTCAATTGAACAAGCTAGTATCCCGTTTTGGAATGAAATATATTACTTATTTTAGCATATTTTCCTCACATGAGGATGTACTAATCTAACTTTTATCTTGGTTTATGTGGGCATGTGTTGACATCTTGGGATGTGTGTAAGAGAATCTTAATTGGTATTCATGAGGGTTACATATGAAAAATTATTATGATTTGTAAGGGCATGTGAGAGGGAGATTACATTATAATCTTGAACAAACTTATGACAATGGTAGAAATTTTCATGAAGCAAGTAATGTATGAAAGGATAAAGTCAAATCAAATTCCAAAGTTTAATTAGTCAAATAGTCTAAGCCATGACACTATGACTATATGCAAGGATTATGCTAATAATAGTTACAATCATATTAAACCAAAGAGGGCATTAGGTTTTGAGTCCAATCGATTTGGGTCATCCATCATTTGGGCTTGTAAATGGTTTCCAAAATAATCCCATGGTTTCACATTTTAATTATTCTATAAATTAGAGTTTTGACTAGGAGGCTGAACAAGTTTTTTGCAAGTTGTAGTAGTAACAAAATTCTATAGGAATTTAGAGAAAGAAGTATTATTGGTGTAACTCATTTTAAGGATCAATATAGGCTTTGGAACTCTTTAGATGTGGGGTTTTTCTGACAAGGGTTTCTCCACATATATCTTGTGTGGTGATTTGCATCTCTTTAATGGTTATTTACATTTCCAATTATGATTTATCATAGTTAATAAAATTGGATGCATAAATTTCAATATACTTTCATTGTTTAAGTTATATCATTTTTCTAAAATAAACCTAATTGGGGAAAATACTTAGGGCATCTTGTTTGACATTTCCTATCATTATCTATGATATTGAGATTACCTCTTTTTTTTGGTCACATGATGATATCTTCTTACATTTTTATTGGGTTTTACAAGCTTACGCTATTTTTCTCTTCTTTTTATTGGTTTCTTTACATGATAGAAATTGGAGGGGCATATAAAGTCACTTATATTCCTAAATCATAAGTATCATTGTAGTGACTATCTTGTGATCACTTCCATCTTAGACAGCATCAAATTAATTATATTGTAGTTTTAAGCAATGCCAATTACCCCTTCTAACCTAGACAATATCCAATTTCAATTTAAAGTGGATTATTACTAATATTTTTCCTTTGGCTTTGGTTATTAATAGCTCATGCCTATTTTTAAATTCCTATCAAATGTTAAAAAATATTTTTATTTTATTTTATAAATTTTCAAGACTAGGCACTCATTTCCAAAAGAATGTATCAAATCTACATATATATTTGTGTCCTTTTTATGATTGTTTTATATTTATTTTCATGATCATTGCTTGATTTTGACTTTGAAATACATCTTGATAGTATTTTATGTGCAAGTAAAAATATGGGAAAAATATAATGTTAAAGATTACATACCTTTGACTTTTCCCTTTCACTTCGACCTACTTTAAGCCAATTTTCCTTTGCACAATGACTAGTATACAAGTGGCATGATTTCTTTACAAATTCTAGCACATAACCCAAGCCTAACCTAATTCTATCTACACTCATCCCTAGGAATTAGTTTTGACCCTTAATTTATATGCACCACCCAAGTAGATCCATAGTTGCAAAACTAAACTAGTTCAAAGCTATGATTTGTAGATGTGATCTCATCTACTTCAAATTTTAAATTCAAATTGGGTCACAAGTCAACCCCTTCTTGAGTAGCCACTATGTGTTGGTTGAAGCATGAAATATTTTAGTTGCATTCATTTAAGTTGTATTTAAGGACTAACCCTAATTCATTTTAAACCATATGGGATTGAGACATCTTGAAGCTTGCATTCCTACTTGCATCATCATTCAAGGAGAATTATCAAAGCACCAATATTGTATCATTTACTTTCAATGGTATTTAAACATTTATGCATGATTCCTTATTATTTTTTATCATTTCTAAAACCCATTAAATTAAAATCCTAAGTGTTTGACCAAAAGAGATTAAATCTTTTCCTAACAAACTCCTCAATCTTGTCATTAGACACCACACTTTTGCAAATAAGAGTTGGTGATGACAATCTAAACTAGAGCTAAATAAAAAAATTAGTCAATTCAAATTTGTGAGCAATAGTATAGATCGATAGGCCGAGTTCAACTCTATAGTCTTGTATATTAATTTTGTAGTCACAAAAGTGAACTGGATAGACAACTATTTTCTATTGTTATGAAACATCTTGCATTACATATTCTCTTTTTATGGATTCTAGTCAACTTTATTTTATTATTTAAATTTTATATTTATTTCAATACATTATTCCAAATAATTTCAATCTCAACACTTTATTCTATAATATTTATTTATCAATATTATTTAATTCCTTTACCCTATGACCCCAGTTTTGAAAAAAGGTTCTTTTAATCATTTTCAATAACATATAATAACTTTTCATTAGTTTCCAATGACATTTTGGTTCATATTGTACACATTATCAGCGTTGTTTTCTAATCAAATTATTTTTTTCTCTTTAAGGACAAAAAAAGGGACACTTAGATCATAATATTGATATATTCCATACCTTACATTTAACACCTCAAACAAATCAATGATAAAATTCATAAAGTAATTATAAACAACTTATTATTATTGTCATTATCATCTTTATATAAATATTTTACACATTAAAACTTCTCAATTTTAATAAGTTCTTTAACTCACCAAAACTTTCGTACCTACTTATTTTATTATAACTCAACATTATTCGAAATTTTTAAATAATTCAACATTTTCAATAAGTCTATATCTAAGAGCCCATGATTTTGTCTTTCTAAATACTTTGGACAAGAATCAACATTGATAATGGAAAACTAAAGTACAAATAGAGAAATTGTAAAGAAGTGAAGGTATCCAAGCCATGATGGGTAAAGTAGCTAAAGTGGTCGGTTTAAAGTGTGTGAAGGAACCGACCTAGAAAGTGTTTCCTTACTTTTACAACAATATTATCATCTCACATAACTTGAAGCATTGCTCATAAAAGATGTCTTTCATTTCAATAAAGAAAAGCAAAGTGAACTTTATATCATAATCTTAAAGACTTTGAATCCACCATATGTGAATTGATTCTATAATGATAAACATGTACTTTTTCCCTACAGTGGACTTTTATGTCATCCAAGCTTTGATTGATTTGATGATTTTGCTATTGGGTTTTCACATTAACAAAGTTAACTTTATGCCTTTTTGGGGACGGTGATTAGATGTACATTTTGCCTTCCCTAGTGTAAGACACCAATTTTATTCACTTTTATTGTTAAAAAGTTAACATGTACCTTGAGACAATGGTGCATGACCTCCTTATAATGGCCTTTTAAATGGGTATTTAAAAAACTATTGGGTATTGAAAGTTTGTTTAGAAAAGCTATTGGCTTTTGAATGTTTGTTAGGGAAAAATTATAATGAAACATGTATAAGTTATAATGAAATATGTACATTTCTTTCATCCAAAGTTAATTTGTACCGTGATGAATTGTATCTGGTGGACCTAAACATTTATTGTAAAGAATATATAAGAAAGATGATATAAAGTATAATAAAAAATTTGTTATATGTGAAAAAATAAAATCTTGAGAATGATATTTTATAATTTATAAATGCTAATTGATTGAGGAATCAAATAAACTATACCTATCATATCAATAAGACCATAACCCCTTGAAAATTTAAATCTAAATCAAATATTAACAAACATTCAACATTTACTAGTCAATCTAAAAATATATTATTATCTATAAAAGTAAAAACAAAAGCATTCATTAAAGAAAATAAAGGACAAGATCAATGAATCCTGGATTCCCCATAGACTTTGGAAAGTGTGGGTCTTATACTAAAAAGACATCCACCTACCTTTGATACACCCTTATTCTTTTTAATCACCCATAATGACACTTTCTAAAGTATTGAAATTTTAAATTTATAATCACTAAAAATCTCCACCCATATAAAATTGGGAAATTGGGCACACGTGTAAACTTGGTATATTACTTGAGATGAGTACTTATGCAAACTATTGAGGTTAAAGCATGAATAAGTTAGAGTCCCTTAATTACTTGAGGGTAAGAACTTGACCACACGAGTAAATTCATACCCACTTCAATTAAATTAAAAAATTATAGTAGTTAATATAAAAATTTATGGATACAAGAGAATAAAAACTAAAATTATTATAATTAAGTATGATTAATTTAGATTGATTTAAGAGTTGGGTTAATAATTATGTAATATATATTTAGAAAATTAAATGAAGATATGTCTATTTAATTTTAGAAATAATGATTAATATTGTGTGGATATTATGTAAAGTTTATTTAATACAGTATAAAAATATAATAATAAATTGGAAGAGTTAAAATAGTCTCACAATTCTAGGTGGTTGAATTGTGAATAACTTTGGTTTAAAATTAAGTCACTTGGATCTTATTTAAGATGTAAATATAAATTGTCTCACAAGATTGATCTAACGAAAAATTGTAGTTGAGATATTTTCAACATTGTCTTTAGTGTGTATGAATCTATCAAAGTATTGTTTGCAAACATCTTTGGGGAGATTACCAAATTACCAAGGTCAACATCTTAAGCATATTGATTTTGTGGTTTGGAAAAAATATTGAAAGACAACATACAAATGGCCTCTATGTTTCCAATGTAGATTATGATTTTTTTGTCCTTTAGAAAATCTAATTGTGTTCTAGTGATTTCTCCTTGTTAATCCTTATGATTTAAGTGCACACTTTATATTATTTAATTATCAAAAAATAGAAATAAGTCACACAAATATGTGTCAATTCACCTTGCAATGACAAGTGGAAGGGGATGGGATAGATGGAGTTTTAATTTAAAATATAAAAAAATCGAGTTTCAATCCCTCATGCCTCAAGATTGAACCAGGTTCAAATTCAAGTGACATGAAAGTGAACTAGGTAGGGAAAATGATCAAATTAAGGCAGGGAGAAAAAATATAGAAGTGGGTACAAATATGGTTGCAATAAATGGCTAATAAATGAGGAGCATATGAGGATGCTTGTAAATAATAGGAAATTGGGATGGATAGGGATAGGATTATGAATCAAACTCAACACAAGAGTGTACCATTTATTAATATATGATTGTGTTAAGACATTCCATCAAAATGGGCCCAAAATTAAATGGGAATATGTATGGGTATGAAAAAATCACCATTACATTTTTTCCCCACTTTGAGGTGCATGCGAATCTGGCATGACCATATATTACAAATTATATAAACATTACTAACGAACATAAAAAGTAAATATGTATACATTTCAAAAGTATTTTTGGTCCATGTAAAGTAATGGAATATGCTTGGATTCTTCTTGCGTTCTTAGATTGAGCACTCCGTAAGAACCTACTGTTGAATGAACAAGACAATTGAGAGGGGGGGTAAATTAGTTGTAGCAAATTAAACCTTCAAAACCCTCAACAATAATCAAATCCACATGCATTCATCAAACCCTTATTCTATTAATGAGATTAAACATGAAATGCAAATAACAAAAATTGAAATAACAACACCATACACAAGAGAACACTAGATTTACATAGAAAACCCAATGAGGGAAAAACCACGGTGAGGATTAGCTCACAATATAAGTAATTGCAAAACCGATGCAAGGGCTCACTTCTAGAATAGGACACATTGTTTAGAAAGGCTCACAACCAGGGCTCATTGCCACAAAAAGAAATACAAGAAGATAGAAGAGAAATGTTACACAAAGAACACTTTCTCAATGCAACAAGGAATCCACCACAATGCTCCAACAATCTCACAGTCTTGTATGAAAGATTTCAGACACCTTTAGCTCACTGCCTTCAAGATTCCAAACACTCAAAATTTTCACTTTTCTGCTCAATTCCGTATCACACACATCACTTGCATTGATCTCGCATCTATCTTGCTTCTTTCTTTCCTCTGATAACAACACCACTCTTATTTATATCAACCTTAATCTTGAAAATCTTCTCCAGTGTTGGCAACTATTCATTATACTTACAATTTCAAATTAGGTCAGCACCTAAACATTACAACAATGGATAGGAATGAAGGCAATCCAAATAAATCCTTAATTAGGACCCAAATAGATCCCAACACACCTCAACATGCTTTCAAAAGCCTCACATGTAGTGCTAACACAAGGTCAACCAATACCCATGTAAAACACCATAAACATTAAGTACACGCTTCCTTAAATCAATCTAAAGCTTTCAGACAACAAAATTCACTTGAACACGATATAGAAAAATCCACAAACTACTTGAGATTCATCAAACACTTCATACAAACTTGCATCATACAAATACTTCAACTCATAACAATTGGTAGACCTTATTCGTACATTGACATGTGAAACTCACTCTGTACTGTACCAAATCAAATGAAAACTTGAGTACTGAAAGATACAAGAATTATAAGAAACTTCCCAAATCCACACAACCTAAATAAAAACAATAGAGAACATAGAGAAAATACATTTCTCCCAGGCCACAAAAACATCACTGAAAAACTGGTTCACACACTGGTGAAAATATCTCGCACTGCACAACGATCCAAAAATTCAAATTTTGAATATAAAAACCTCTAACAACCATGAAAAACATAACAGATCCACACATCCATAACATCAACACATAAGAAACATAGAGCACAATATTATAGCATATTGTAACCACTTGCACAACATTGTTTTCTCTATCATTTTTTCTCAAAAGCACTTGGAAACAAAGTACCAAAGACATCATCTCAACTCATTACTTCATTCAAACTCATCTTCAGATGTTGTAACAAAAATATAGCTCCCTGTACTCACAACACTTCCTCAATATCTCAACTACACATGCACAACCTGCAACAACCTGTTCTCCCCTTTTCACAATTTTCTCAATATCCTTGACATCTTCATCATGCAACAACTTCCTTAACACATAGTTGGCATCAATGAAAACACCAATCAGTTGAATTCATGTTGAAATCAATGACAACACAATCATACTTGCAACAATATCCCCCTTTTTCATTGATGGTAACACAATATGTGAAAAACCATCAAAGACAACATACAAACATTCTCCTCTATTTTTCAGATTAGATAGCCTACACAAAATTCTTGCACACTCTCCCCCTTACAAGATTCTCTCTCGCATTTGAAAATAATGATTAGACAATATACACAACTTCCTTGCACTTTTCACATGATTCTCTCCCTCTTTGACATCAATGGAAAATGATGATTTTTTTTGCATTGTTCTCCCCCTTTGACACAGAACCAAGATACTTGCTCTAAATACTCCCCCTTAGGAGTACACCCAAATAAATTAGCAACTCAATGATAACACATGACACTACCTACTCCCCCTGAGAGGTAGCCACTAACATCAGTCCAAAAAAGAGATAGATCCATAGATCCACTGGACTGATGCACCTCCATATACATCTAGTTCAAAGAAAGAGGGGAAATAACCCCCAACTTCTCTTGAAGTTACTCAAAATTATCCTTAGGAAGAGCCTTAGTAAATATGCCAACAATCTAATCCTTTGTAGGTACATATTCAAGTTTCACCTCATTCTCCATAACCTTCTCTCTTAGAAAGTGATACTTAATTGATATATGCTTTGTGCTTGAATGCATCACTAAATTATTTGAAATGTTGATTTCACTTGTGTTATCACAAAAGATAGAAATATCCTTATCATACACTACTTTGATATCCTTTAATTTTTGTCTCATCTGTAATACCTTTGTACAACATGATGCTACTGCAATATATTCAGCCTCCACAGTGGATAAGGAAACTTAATCTTGCTTCTTACTCAACCATGACACCAATCTACATCCAAGAAAGAATGCACCACCACTTGTACTTTTTCTATCATCAACACATCTAGCCCAATATGCATATGTATAAACACTTAATGTGAAATCAATATCCTTAGGATACCACAATCCATAATCTGGAGTGCCTCTTAAATATTTGAATATCCTCTTCACTATTGCAACATGTTTTTCTTTAGGTTCTTCTTGAAATTTAGCCATAAGACAAACTGCATGCATGATATCATAGATCTATATTTGCTCTGATCAACCTTAGGTGAATCATCATCTTTGCTCAATTTACAACTAGTCGGCATAGGAGTGTGTACTGGTTTGGAATAAGCCATTCCAAACTTCTTCAACATCTCTTTGACATACTTAGACTATCAAATGAAAATCCCTTTATTTGTTTGATTGATTTGTAGCCCAAGGAAGAAATTCATCTCCCCAAACATTGACATTTCGAACTCTTTCTGCATCTCTTCAGAAAATTTCTTATACATATCTTCATTCTCACCAAAGATAATGTCATCCACATATACAACCACTATCAATATCTTGTCTTCATCAATTTTGAAGTAAAAGTACTATTTGCAATGCCTTTACTGAATCCTTGTATCAAATATCTATCCAATCTTGCATACCAAGTTCTAGGAGCTTGCTTCAATCTAGATAGTGCCTTCTTCAATCTACATACCACATCTGATTGCTCTAACAATTGAAATTCTTCCAGTTGTTCCATGTAAACCTCTTCTTCCAATTATCCATTCAGAAAAGCAGACTTCACATCCATCTAATAAACTTTAAAGTCTTTATGTGTTGCAAATGCCAAAAACATTCTGATAGATTCCATCCTAGCTATAGGAGCAAATGTCTCCTCAAAGTCTATTCCTTCCACTTGTGAGTAACCCTTACACACAAGTCTTTCCTTGTGTCTCACCACTTTTCCATTCTCATTCAACCTATTTATGAATACCCACTTAGTTCCAATTATATTCTTGTTTTCCAGTTTAGGAACCAATTCCCAACCCTGATTTTCTCAATTTGCATAAGTTCTTCCATTGTCTTCATCCAATATTCATCTTTGCATGCCTCACTCATTGTTTTAGGTTCAACTTTAGAAAGTAAACATGGATTTACTCAACTTCAACATTTTTTCTTCTTGTCAATACACGTTTCCTTTT
The DNA here is from genome assembly GCA_007258455.2 of Sequoia sempervirens. Classification (NCBI taxonomy): domain Eukaryota; kingdom Viridiplantae; phylum Streptophyta; class Pinopsida; order Cupressales; family Cupressaceae; genus Sequoia; species Sequoia sempervirens. Next base: position 300,342,246 of record VDFB02086081.1, on the reverse strand, counting down.
GTCTCCAATGATTTGTTCTTTGAAATGATTCTTTTGCACATACTTAGGGGTCTTAGGGTTCTTCTCTGAAGCTTCTTCCTTCTCATTCTACACTTCTTTTCATCAATTTTTTCTTCTTCCACTTCTCTACAATCAGGTTCATCTAACACATATCCATCTACTACAATTGAATTCTACAAGTTTTCATCAACCTTAGGATTTGCACTTTCAACAATATTTCTTAGTCTTTTTTTGTAACATATATAAGCTTTGCTTTTAGTAGAATATCCAAGGAAGATACCTTCATCAAACCTTGTATCAAAAATTCCTAAGTTTTCTTCTTTTTGATATAACATTTTCTTCCAAATACTCTAAAGTATTTCATAGTAGGAATCCTTCCATACCATAACTCATAGGGAGTCTTCGTGCTATTAGATTTGACTTCTACTCTTTTAAGTATGCAAACAACAATACAAATGTCTTCTCTCTAGTTGAATTTTGGTAGATTTTCCTCTTTCATCATAGTCCTAGAAACTTCTTAAATAGTTCAATTTTTCCTCTCAACCACTCCATTTTACTGAGGAGTTCTAAGGGCAGAAAAGTGCCTCTTTATGCCATGAACTTCACAAAACATGTTAAACTCATTGGATGTGAATTCACCACCTCTGTTAAACCTCAAACATTTTATTTTCAGATCCATTTCATTCTCAACCATAGCTATAAATGCCTTGAATTTATCTAGTGCATCATATTTTTCTCTAAGAAAAGCAACCCATGTCATCCTAGAATAATCATCAATCAAAAGAATGAAATAACTATCACCTTGAAGACTTCTCACCCTTGTAGGACCACATAGATCTGTATGTACTAATTCTAGTAGTCCGGTAGTAGATTGTTCCTTTCCTTTAAAACTACTCCTTGTTTGTTTTCCAAATTGACAACTCTCACAAACAACATTGATAGGCTTTGTGATTCTTGGTAGATCTCTCACTGCATGAACTGAACCGATTCTTTCCAAATTATCAAAATTCATGTGACACATCCTCCAGTACCATAACCAACTGTCACTAATCTGAGACATAAAGAAATGTCCATTAGCACCCTTAATTTGATAAAGGTTTCCATTTTTTCTCTTACCCACAACAATCATAGTTTTGAACCCTTTTCTGATCTCACATGTTTCATCCTTAAAAATAAGATTATATCCTTTGCTACACATTTGTCCAACACTCAAAATATTATTCCTTAATCCCTTAACATAGTAAACATTTTTAGTATTATTCTTGCCATCAAAATTGATTGAACCTATTCCACAAATCTTAGCTCCTGAATCATCTCCAAATTTAATTAATCCTCCATCATATTTTTTAAGTTTAGCAAACTTACTTTTATCTCTGGTCATGTGATTAGAGCAGCCATTGTCAACAACCCAGTAATTCTTATCCTCTTTAACATGAAAATTAGATACCAAAGTACCTTCAACCTTATCCTTCTTCTTTGAATCACTTTCCTTCACACAAATTTTAGAGTTATTAGAACTAGATTCTTCTTTTATAGCCAATAACAAGCATTCATTATCATCAAAATCTCCATAATCAAATTCATCATCAGAAATGTCAACATCTTCTCTAACACAGTAAGCTCTTTTAATCATTTTTCCTTTGTTCTCCTTACACTTATTGTTTGCAACTCTTTTTGGACATCTTGAAGCATAATGACCTATATCACCACAAACAAAACATTTGAAAGGTAGTTTACCTTTGTACTTACTGGTGCCCTTTTTCATATTTCTCACAAAATTAGCTTCCACATCATCAAGATCATCTTCATCTGAATCTTCAATCTTTTCTAACTTTCTAGCCTTAAAAGTAGTCTCCACTTTTGTACCATTCTTTAAACCAAGCTTTCTCATCTCAAAAGAAGTTAGTGTACCAATCAATTGATCTCTAGAATGAGTATTAAAATTTGCAACTTTCTTAATAGTAGATACCTTTTCACTATAAGAATTAGGAAGAGTTCTAAGAACTTTCTTTACCACCCTAGGCTCTTTAACTTGTGCACCAAGACCTCTCATAACACTTACCAGTTCATCAACCCTTTGCATGTAGGTTTTAATTGTTTCATCTTCAGAAATTCACATAGTCTCAAATTGTTCCTTTAGATTCTGCTACTTTGCTTGTTTGACCTTTTCATCTCCTTCATAAATACTTTCAAGATTATCCCAAACTTCTTTAGCAGTCTTAAGATTCATAACTTTAACCAATTTAGAATTTGGAAGAATATTTGTAATAATATATTCTATCTTAGCATTTACCTCATGTGCCTTGATCTCATCACTTGTGCTCAAACCATTTGCAAGGGGAGTATATGTAGCCTTATAACATGTCAGATATCCCTCCATCTTTGTCTTCTAGAATGCATAATCTATTCCATAAAATCTAGGGTAATCAATTTGCTTCCCCTTCCCGGATCTACCTTAAGTGGTTAAACTCTTCTCCAAGGAAACTTGCTCTAATAGAAATTGTTGAATGAACAAGACAACTGAGAGGGGGTGAATTAGTTGTAGCAAATTAAACCTTGAAAATCGTCAACACTAATCAAATCCACATGCATTCATAAAACTCTTATTATGTTAATGAGATTAAACATGAAATGCAGATAAAACAAACTGAAATAAAAACACCATACACAAGAGAACACTATATTTACATGGAAAACCCAATGAGTGAAAAACCATGATGAGGATTAGCTCACAAAATAAGTAATTGTAAAACTAGTACAAGGGCTTACTGCTAGAATAGGACACATTGTTTAGAAAGGCTCATAGCCAAGGCTCACTGCCACAAAAAGAAATACAAGAAGATAGAAGAGAAATGTTACACAGAGAAAACTTTCTCAATGCAACAAGGAATCTGCCACAATGCTCCAACAATCTCATAGTCTAGTGTGAAAGATTTTGGACACCTTCAACTCACTGTCTTTAGGAATACAAACACTCAAAATTGACACTGCTCTGCTCAATTTTGCATCACACACATCACTCACATCTATCTCACATATATCTTTCTTCTTTCTTTCCTCTCATAACAATACTCTTATTTATATCAATCTCAACCTTGAAAATCTTCTCCAATGTTAGAAATTATCCATTATACTTACAATTTCAAATTAGGTCACCACCTAAACATTCTTGCGGTGCATATGAATGAAGGAGACCAAATAAATCCTTAATTAGGACCCAAATAGATCCCAACAGACCTCAACACACTTTCACAAGATTCACATGTAGTGCTAACACAAGGCCGACCAATACCCATGTAAAACACCATAAAAATTAAGTACACGATTCCTTAAATCAATCCAAAACTTTCGGAAAACAAATTCACTTGAACATAATCTAGAATAATCCATGAACTACTTGAGATTCATCAAATACTTTAACTCAGAACAACTGATAGACCTTATTCGTACACTAACATATGGAACTCACTCTATATTGCACCAAATCAAATGAACTGATACACAAATTATAAGAAACTTCCCAAATTCACACAACCTAAATCAAAACAACAAAGAAATGTGAAGCAAATACATTTCTCCCAGGCCACAAAAACATCATTGAAAAATTCATTCACACACTGGTGAAAATATCTCCCACTATACAACAATCTAGAAATCCAAATTCTAACTATAACAACCTCTGACAACCATGAACAACATATCATATCCACATAGGCATAGCATCAACACAAAAGAAACACGAAGCACAATACTAGAGCATATTCTGATCACTTGTACAATATTGTTTTCTTTGTCTATGAAATTTTCTCAAAAGCACTTGGAAACCAAGGACCAAAGACATCATCTCAGCTCATTACTTCATTCCAACTCATCTTTAGACACTGCAACAAAAATATAGCTCCATGTACTCACAACACTTCCTCAATATCTCAACTACACATGCACAACCTGCAATAACTTGTTCTCTTTTTCACGATTATCTCAATATCCTCGACATCTTCATCATGCAACAACTTTCTTAATGCATAGTTGACATCAATGACAACACTAGTCAGTTGACTTCCTATTGACATCAATGACAACACCTTCATACTTGCAACACCTACAAAATAGAGAAAATATATGCAATGAATAGATTATTTCACACAACTAAAATATGCACAAATAACTAGTTTCAATATCTTGAAAAAATAAAAAGTAGAGGAAGAGAGAATGGTAAGATATTCTACTTATCTATAAAGGAAATATTTATATTTTTTTGAAGGGTTCTTCCTCTAGCTTCTCTAGAGTTTGTCTCTTGTATACATTGCATTTTTCATTCTTCCATTGTAAATATTGCTTCTAAGCCTATGTTAATAACATTCAACCATTTATCACTATTATTTCTTACATGCTTGTGTAGATCTTCATTACCTTCATGTTTGAACAGGTGTTTTGGTTGTTTCATTGATGTATAGTGTTGTTTTGAAGCAGGAAGAGACAATGTTCTATCTTAGTGTACCACCTCCCATTTCCCCTTCATGCATTCCTTCTAACCCTTTTCCCTTGTGAGCTGTTAGAGTAGGGAAATGGTAGTTTTTCATGTGCTGGGTTGGATGAACACATTTGCACTTAGATCAGAAGAGTAAGTTGGCCTTCTCTAGAGATTTAAATGGTAGTTTTTTATGTGATGGGTTGTACAAACACATTTGCACTTAGATCAAAAGAGTAAGTTGGCCTTCTCTAGAGATTTAACCTCAACTTTCAAGGTCCCACACCTTGAGGTCATTTCCATTGTGTCATTAGAACAATGAGCCTTTGTTTAGTAGGGTGCAGTTTTATGTGACAACAATTTCCATTCATGTTTAATTTTATAAGGGATATATTCAAACCTAGAAAACCTACCAAAATATCTTTAGAGATTAAGGTAGTTGAATCTCTTCACCAAAGTTTTTAGTAATTTTACCATATAGATTGGGTCCAAGATTTGGATTGGAAATGGAACCTTAAAATTAGTTAATAAAATCAATGAGCTTTGGGAAATAGAAGGAACTGGGAACTTGGAACTAAGATAAAAATTAATAGCGGGCTTCAATAACCAAAAGGAACTTAGAACTAAGCTAACAAAATATATGGGTTTTGAGAAACAAAAGAAACTAGAAACTTGGAACTAAGTTCCATGTCCTCATCTCATCATAGGCTATAATTAGAAGTGATACAATGTCAAAATGAGGTGGGATTTAGAATCAAAAGTAGCCATGAAATTGGTCCTAAGTTCCAATTTCTCATCAAGTTTCAAGATGTATCAAGGAATGCACATAAAGAATTTATGATCAGGTTTTTGGGTAGTGGAAAGAAATTGAGACTTGGAACCAAGTTCTAAGTATTAATTGGGCCCTATGACTCAACTAGAAAAGATGAGAAGGTGAAGAATAGATTTATTATGAATCAAGTTGCATGAGGTGGGTGGAAACATGAAATTGGAATACCAGTTCCAAGTCCTTGGTTTTGCTCTAAGTTTGTAAATTGTAGTGGAGAAGGGCTAAGAGCTAATGGTAATGAGAGAAGAGGAGAAAGGGGGAGGTTGGATAGGACTAAGAACTTGGAACTAAGTTCCAATTTTTTATTCCCACCCAACACCTGTGACCTAGGGTGGTAGAAAGGAGGTCACTGAATTAAATTAGGTTGGTGCCAGGAAGATGGAAGCATAACGTAAACATGGCTATAACCCTAGATTATCCCCAAAAACAAAATAAAAAATTCACTAATAGGAAAACAACATTAAAAATACACCAACCAAAGGGGGAACAAACCAAAAACCTTGAATTTACCACTAGGGAATTGCTAGGAACTATGGTTCAAAAAGAAAAAAAGGAACAAAGTTAAAAGAAAAAATCACCAAAAGTAAAATCTAAAAATTTAAAGCCACCAAAACAAATCACCATGAAATGAGAAGAAAATAGAAAGTGAGGGAGAGAGAACAAGAGAAACCTACCTTGCAAAAATCACCCACTTGAGATGAAAGATTTTGCAATTAGAGGGTGAAGTAATTAGTGCACACTAGTTCGAGGAATTTTCTTGAAAGGGATGAGGGAGTATGCATGGTCGAGAGAAAAGAGAGCTAAAAAAAGAAAAAAAGCAAGGAAACACAAGATATAAAGGTATAAGAAAAAAGAGGGGAAACAGGGTTATAAATCTATGAGGACAATATTCATGCACATAATCAATGTGTAGAGGAGGTAGGTGAAGGAACATTGATAGTCAAACATCGAGGAGAACTTGGAATTTGGAACCAAGTTCTAGGTTTTGATCAGGACATGATGATTGAAATTCAAAATGCAAAAATAAAGGGAAGAGTGGGAATCAAATCATGAGGAGAATGTCTATATTGGAAGCTAGTTCTAATTTTGTATAGAGACCTACTACATAGTCAATAATAGTGATGGGTGTGAAGAGGGTCGGGAGTCAAGTCACTAAAGGGATTTTTATTTGAAACCAAGGTTCTAGATTCCAAGTAGGGATCATGGCTTGATAGGAATAGGAGGGATTTCAAAGACTTTGGAAGTCACAAAATTCAAACATTGGGGAAGAAAAAACAAATGAGAAAAGGACCCAAAAGAACCACAATTATCCAACACAAAGAAAACAAAAATAACAAAAACAAAAGAAAAATATGGGGACCAAATTATGGGAGGGACTTAGAACTTGGAACCAAGGTTCTAGGTTCCTAGTAGGTCCCATGTATTTTTGGGAATAGAAAGAGAAAATAAAATTAGAGGAAAGTAGGAATTGGGTTGCGAGACAAACTTGGAACATGAAACCAAGGTTTTGGGTTCCAAGGAGGGCCCATAGTCTAATAGGAACCAAAGAGATTCTAAAGACTCTAAGAGTCCTATAACTCAAAAGGAAAGTAAAAACCTAAGGGGAAAGACTCAAAAAGGGTGAGGTGGTCCCCAATGCTTGGAATTAAAAGGGTGGGGTATGTAGCAAGGAAAAAAAGTGGTGACTCGATTGGGAAAATTATCTAAGTATTTTGGGATATTTAACCCTTCAAACACATAGAATTTGTCGTTTATATTACAATCAACCAATTAGTATGCGAAAAATCCATTTGTGTGTCATGATTAATTGATTTTCTTCCAAACAAATTCATTTCAAAAAATGTAGTAAAACTTAACCAAGTTGCATAAATTAAATTACATTTTTAACATGTAGTGATGTCCTAGGCATAGATTTTTTTCCAACTAATGATTTTTTTAGTGGTGAATCTTCACCAATTGGAAAATAGTTCCATTCGACCAATTCAAAATTGGAGAATACATTGCAACCAACGAGGTGGATAAATTTCCTAGATTTTATTAGTTATCGATCTAATACATTTCAATTCTCTATCAATTTATTTTATGAGGCATATGCAACTAATTATTTTCCATAACAAACTATGTGTTTCCAATGGTATAATTAATATTTTCGCCTAGAATCTTAGTAGCATGTATTAAAGCACCCACATATTTTCCAATACCATTTAAATGACATTGTATATTAGGACACATTTCACCAATAAAACTAAATGTTCACTATGTGTGATGACCCATTTTGACATTAAAATTTATAACTAATTGCATATGAGGACCCATTTCGCCAATAACATTAAAAAATAATTGCATGAGGATACATTTCGCCAATTACATTAAAAAATAGTCGCTTATGAGGACCCATTTCACCAATGCTGTGATAACTCCATGATAATCATATGTTGATTATCGCCTTGAAAATTACAATGTTTGTGGCTTTTAAGGTTTTATTCACCCAAATTTTAAATGTAGTAGTGTATAATCATGTAAGATTCACCAAATTTTTATGGTACCATTTAAAAATACAATGAAACTATAATTTATTTTTATGCAATTTGTTTAGTTATGAACTTGTGAGCACTCAATTTGAATCATAAGTAAGCTAAAAAATTACAACTACAGGCATTGCTACATTAGCGAATGGAAAGTGAGTGATTACCTAAAGGTAAGTGATCATTTCTTCATAGTGTTGTAAGATTATTTATCACTTTATCATTCTTGCTTCAATCTTAAAGATGATATTGAGTAAGGAATGGGATCTATATTATATGATTCCTTCTTAAACAAGAAAATATTCTTTGGAAAATTTTATTTTGTGAGAAATTTTGAGTAGGAACAAGAGTAAGACTCTTCAAGGTGGTGAAGGGAGGCCATCAAAATTCCCAAAATGTAGAGTTACCATAAATTCATACTATGGAAATGTTTTTGGTCCATCAAATCAAGATGGAACTACATCAACTATTGCACCAAATATTAATGAAGAAGGAAATACCTCAAAAGAAGATCAAAATGAGTTAATTGAGTTAGAAGAGGATGAAAATACCAAAAAATATATTCCAAGGGATACTGAGGGTAGAAAAACTAAGTTAATTGACCTAGATGACAATGCCACCACCATAGATGATGTTGTTTCAAGGAAGAGGAAAATGTTGCATGTGTTGTCATTAATGTCAATAGAGTTGTATTATGGAAGGTTGTATGTGATGTAAATAGTGTAAGGAAAGCTTAGGTGCGGAACAAACTCTCCTAATGTCAAAAACTCAGGGAAGAATGTAAAGGTGACTTTAAAATTTTCAATTACAGTTCAATTAAGATACTCATGAAAGAAACAACAGAAACAAAGAAATGTACATTCACAATTTGGACACTAGAGTTATGTGGGAAAACCCTTACGGGAGAAAAACCCACCACACCAAGAAAAGCCTCTTTATATTACAGTAAACAAAATTACATACAGAGTACAAACTTCACTTTCTGATGTCAATTTACAACAACATAATTTCCTTGATCAACCTTGTACAGAACATCCCAATTACAATGCTCTCAGAATTGAATTCATACACACTGATCACACATCGAAATATTCACCGAACCGATCATCATCTTCGATTACAGAGTATATCCATGTTGTTCATGGTCTATTGATCTTCCTCATAGGAGCGATCGTGACAGTCCAAATTCTAGTGGTTCACATTCTGCTTCTCTGATTGGTTGAAAACAAACCACGTAGGATAGAAATTTGGTCAAGGCATTCAAACAGTATTGCATGTTGGTCAGACACTAGGCCATGTCTCCCCGATGCCACAAAGCCCAACTGTTGTTATCACCCAGAGTCACCACTATCAACAAGAGTCATATCGAGTTCAAAATTGTCACCTAGACTCACTCTATCGCTAAGACATCATATCAATATCCACTAGAAAACTATTGGCTAGACCATCGCTATCGCTAAGACTTCACATCGATGTTCAACTCATGTAGCTCTATCGGCAAGACCATCGCTATCAGTGAGACATCATACCAAATACAGAATAGTCAGAGAGACCACCGCTATCGCCAAGAGGTCATATCGAATGCACCAACCTATCAGAGAGAGAAACACCATCACCAAGAGTTCATACTGAAGTTATATACCCATCGGCGAGACCACAACCATCGGCAAGAGATCATACCGAGTGAAAACCTTTCGGCGAGACCACAACCATCGCTTATAATCTTATCGAGCCTTCATGTCACCTCGATGACTTTGAGTGTATAGCCATCGACAAGACATATCTTGTCAGAATGAGTCATTTTGAAAGTTCACATCTCTCCTTGATGCCACTCGTTGCCAAGAGTCTTCATGATATCCAATAGAAACCAAACCGTCGACAAGAGGTCTCCCCGGGTGGAAAGAGTTAGATCTTTCACAACGATCGACATGTCTTGCCGATGACTCCCATTGGCAAGACAAAAACAACATCTCGACGACCTAAGCATTTCAAATGATTAGAACACAACTGCTAGTCGGTAAGACTTCTAGAGGGTCTCACTGACTTTTCTCTTTTAGGGGTTTACATGCCAGTAATATTGAGGCACATTTTCCAACAATCTCCCACTTGAAAAAGATCTTCCTGACACCTCCAGAGCACAAAAAAACTACTAAAATTCATGGGCACTGAGGCCCATCGAACTGGCACACCACCTAAACTTGTCTGTGCTTACTGGCTTCATCAATGCATCTACAAAAATTTCCAAAGTATCCACTTTTTCTAAAGAGACCTTTCCATCCTCCACCATATCTCGTACAAAATGATACTGCACATTAATATGTTTTGTCTTGGCATGGAAAGTTAGATTTTTTTCCAAACAAATAGCACTCTAACTATCACAGTAAATTGTAATTTTTCCTACATCAAACCCAATGTTAGAACACAAACATTTTAACCAGTTGCTTCTTTACAGGCATGTGTTGCTACCATGTATTTTTCCTCTGTAGTGGAAAAGTGACTACAATCTTTCGCTTACTCATCCAACTAACTGCACCACCATTCAACATGAAAATGTATCCACTGGTGGATCTTTTGCTGTCAATGTCCCCTACCCAATCATAATCCACACAACCTTGAATGTTGAGAGTCCTCTATGATTCAACCAAATTTACATGGTAACACAAAGCATATTTTGAAGTGCCCTTTAGATATCTAAACACCCTTTTCACAACATCCCAATGTGTCCTTCCAAGATTTTCCATAAAATGACTAAGTACTCCCACTGCTTGGGAAATGTCTGGCCTTGTACAGACCATTGCATACATTAAACTGCCAACTGCACTAGCATAAGGCACTTTGGTCATGTCCTCTATCTCAGTAGGATATTTTAGATAGTCTTCAACAGATAGCTTCATTCCCTGCAAAACTAGAACAACTAGCTGCTTGCAATCATTCATACAAAATCTCTCTAGAACAGTGTTAATATACTTACTCTGATTGAGCCAAATTTTTCTACTCTTTCTATCCCTGGTTATTTCCATTCCCAGAATATACCTGGCTGCACCAAGATCTTTCATTTCAAACTTTGCATACAATTGAGATTTTAGATCATAAATCATTAACTTACTATTGCCTATGAACAACATATCATCAACATAGAGAGCAATAATAAGAACATAATCATTTTCAGCTTTGTAGTACACACAATGATTGGATTTCGATCTTACAAATCCCAATGACAAAACAAAAGTGTCAAATTTTTGGTACCACATTGTAGGAGATTGTTTTAATCCATACAAAGATTTTTTCAACTTGCAAACCAGTTTTTCTTTACCTTTTTCCACAAGTGCTCAGGTTGGGACATATAAATTTCTTCTTCAAGATCACCATGAAGAAATGTTGTCTTCGCATCCATCTGTTTAATCTCTAAGTCATACGCTGTTGCAAGTGACAAAAGAAATCTGATAGACATCAACTTAGCTACAGGAGAAATTTTTTCTCCATAATCAATTCCCTCTACCTGGGAATACCCCTTCACAACCAATCTCGCCTTATACTTTTTCACATTGCCATCCGGACCTATTTTCTTTTTAAATAACCATTTGTAGCCATCAACTTTTCTACCTTCAGTCAAGGGCACCAAAATCCAAGTATCATTCTTGTCTAATGATGCCATTTCTTCATTCATGGCTTCCAACCAAGAGTCTGAATCAGACATTCTAAATGCCTCTTTCATAGTCCTAGGCTCATCAGTGCTAGAAATTAAAGCATAGGAACAAGTAGAATCTAACAAGGAAAACCCATACCTATCAGGTTGCTTTCTTTCACGTGTTGACCTCCTCATAGGCTGAGGCTGAGGTTGTTGTTCTTCTTTAGAACTCTCAGAACTGCTTGAGCTCTCCTCATTTTTAGGTACATTTTGAATTTTGAATTCCTCTTTATCTGTTGTTGGAGGAATTTCAACTACATCCTTTTTGTCTTCTAATTTTGTCTCTGATTGTAGATCCAAAGTAGAAGGCTTTAGCTCATGAAAAATAACACTTTTGTTGTATAGAACCTTCTCTGTATCAGGATTCCAAAGCTTGTATCCTTTTATGCCAACACTGTAACCAATAAAAATACATTTGACAGCCTTGTTTTCCAATTTAAATCTTTTCTCATTCAGCACATATGCATATGCCTCACAGCCAAAGACATGAATGTGTCTCAGAGAGGGCTTCTTTCCAGACCATGCTTCCAAAGGTGTTTTCTCAACAAGAGTGGAATTAGGAGAATGGTTTATTAAATAACATGCTATTCCAACTACCTTAGCCCAGAACTTCTCCTCCAAGCCAACACTACTTAGCATACTTTGTGCTCTTTCCATCATTGTCCTGTTGAACCTTTCTGCAACTCCATTTTGTTGCGGAGTGTAGGGTGTAGTTTTATGTCTTTTAATTCCATGATCTTTATAGTACCTTTCAAACTCATCAGAAGAAAACTCACCTCCATTGTCAGTCCTTAAACAGTTTATTTTTCTTCCAGTTTGATTTTCCACAAGGTTTTTAAATTCCTTAAAACGACTGAACACTTCTAATTTACTTTTTAAGAAATAAACAAATGCCCTTCTTGAATAATCATCAATGAATGATACATAATATCTTGACTTTGACAAAGAAGGAACATTTACTAGACCAAACACATCAAAATGAATGTAATCAAGTAAATCAAAAGATTTGAGAGGATTGGAGTAAAATGAAACACGGTGTTGTTTACCATATATACAATGTTCACAAAACACGAATTCAAGGTTACAATCATCAAGCCCCTCAACTAGGTTTTTATTTTTCAAGGTTTTAAAACCTTTTTCACCAATGTGGCTAAGCTTATGATGCCAAAGCATAGTCTTTTCTACTGGAAGTTTAACTTCCATAGAGTTTGCACTATTAGGAACTTTTTCCTCTTTTTCTCCATGAGTAGCTTTCTGTGAATTTATAGACACTATTGCATTGCACAACATGTGCATCCAGCTTATACAAGGTACCAATATGAACACCCCTAGCTAGCACCATTGAGCCTCTAGTCATCTTGCAACCATTTCCAGAGAACGTGACTTGCACTCCAATATCATTCAACTTACTAACATAAAGTAGATTTTGAGCCAGACCTGGTATATGCATTACATCATTGATTCCCTTCACTCTTCCATCAAGGAATTGAATTCTGACTCTTCCATGACCAACAATTTCCAAAGATTAATCACTTTCCAAATACACCCTTCCACCATCGTATTTTCCATACTTAGTGAACCAGTCTCTATGAGATGTCATGTGGAAAGATGCTCTAGAATCAATCAGCCAAACATCATCTGATGCCTGTGTAGCCAAGGCTACAATGAAAGCATCTGCATCACTCTGAGAAGAATCATTGTCGAAAGAATGCTTCTTCTTCTTCTTTTTCTCCTCTTTGCAGTCCTTTCAGACATGACCAGGTTGCCCACAATTCCAGCACTTCACCTTGGACTCCTTATCAGGAGACTTTGATCTCCCTTCTAATTTTGATTTGGACTTCTTGTCCTTCTTCTTGCCTTTTTCTTTTGATTTGCCTCTAACAGCAAGAGTCCTCCTTTGCCATCTTAGAAGATTTTCTTCTCATCTCTTCTGATAACAAAGAAGCAACAACATCTTCCATCTTAAAAGTGGATGCCATACTCCCAATAGCCATCACCAAGTGGTCCCAAGAATCTGACAAAGAACATAATAATAGCATACAATGATCTTCTTCATCAATCTTCACACCCACATATGCTAACTGAGCAATCAACATGTTGAAAGCATTCAAGTGATCAACAACGGACACTCCTTCCTGCATTTTCAAAGAGTACAACTTCTTCCTCAAGAAAAACTTATTCACCAAGGACTTTCCCTGATAAATAGCTCCTAGTCTTTTTCACAAAGAAGATGCAGTCTTTTCTTCATGAACATTCAGAAGAATAGAGTCTACTAAACATAGCCTTATCAACCCCTTTGATTTTTGATTTGCAAGGTCCCAATCCTCTTGCTTCATGCATGTAGGCTTCATTCCAGACATAGCAAGCCAAAGATCATGATCAACCAATAGATCTTCCATTTTGAGTTTCCACAACTCAAAATTACTGCTATTGAATTTCAATATTTCAATATTTCCTAACGTGCTTGCCATCTTAATCTGTAATTCAAATTACCAGACTTCTACAAGACTCCCACTGAATAGAATTGACTCAAAAAACCCAACGTACCCACAAGGATAACACAACTGGCCAGGCTCTGATACCACTTGTAAGGAAATTTTAGGTGTGGAACAAACTCTCCTAATGTCAAAAACTTAGGGAAAATGCAGAGGTGACTTTGAAATTTTCAATTACAGTTCAATTAAGATACTCATGAAAGAAACAACAAAAACAGAGAAATGCACATTCACAATTTGGACACCAGAGTTACGTGGGAAAACCCTTATGGGAGAAAAACCCACCACACCAAGAAAAGCTTCTTTGTATTATAGTAAACAAAATTACATACAGAGTACAAATTTCACTTTCTGATTTCAATTTACAACAGCATAATTTCCTTGATAAACCTTGTACAAAACATCCCAGTTACAATGCTCTCAGAATTGAATTCATACACACTGATCACACACCGAATTGTTCACCAAACCAATCATCATCTTTGATTATAGAGTATATCCATGTCATTTATGGTCTATTGATCTTCCTCACAGGAATGGCCGTAATAGTCCAACTACTAGTGGTTCACATTCTGCTTCTTTGATTGGTCAAAAATAACCATGTAGGATAGACATTCGGTCAAGGTGTTCAAACATTATTGAATGTCGGTGAGACACTAAGTCATGTCTCCCCGATGCCACAAAGCCCAATTGTCGTTATCGCCCAGAGTCACCACCATCAGAAAGAGTCATATCGAGTTCAAAACTATTGGCCAAACTCACTCTATCACTAAGACATCATATCGATATCCACTGTAGAACCATCGGTTAGACCATTGCTGTCACTAAGACTTGACACCGATGTTCAACTCATGTACCTCTATTGGCAAGACCATCACTATCGGTGAGACATCATACTGAATACAAAACAACCAGAGAGACCACTGCTATCTCCAAGAGGTCATATCGAATGCACCAACCTGTCGGCGAGAGAAACACTATCGCCAAGAGTTCATACCGAAGTTATATACCCATCGGCGAGACCACAACCATCGACAAGAGATCATACCGAGTGCAAACCTTTTGGCGAGACCATAGCCATCACTTAGACTCTTATCAAGCCTTCATGTCACCTGTGATGACTTCGAGTGTATAGCCGTCAGCGAGACATATCTTGTTGGAATGAGTCATTCCAAAATTTCACATCTCTCCCAAATGCCACTCATTGCCAAGAGTCTCTCCGATATCCAATAGAAACCAAACCGTCAGCAAGAGGTCTCCCTGGGCAGAAAGAGTTAGATCTTTCACAGTGATCGACATGTCTTGCCGATGACTCCCATCGGCAAGATAGAAACAACGTCTTGGTGACCTAAGCATTTTAAATGATTAGAACACAACTGTTAGTCGGTAAGAATTCCAGAGGGTCTCACTGAATTTTCTCTTTCAGGAGTTTACATGCTAGTAAGATTGAGGCACATTTTCCAACAAATAGTGTATGTTGATATGAATAAGTTGTGGTTTCTTGCTTTTGGTAAAAAGAGTTGTAATTAGTGTATATGATGGTGTGAATGCTTTATTTATGTCCCTATATGTAAATCATTGCATAAGAGATGAAAGAAAGTATGTTAGGTTTCAAGAAGTCAAAGGTACTAGAAGTTGCATTGGAGAAGCTCAGAAGAATTCTCTGCATTCCTCCACATTTGAAAATATAGCCTTGTGGTTTGGAAGTTAGACAGAGATAGGTGTGAAGTATGTATGTTCTTGATTTCAAAGCATAGAAGTTACTGTAGAAGATTCTAGTGCTAGCAGAGTGAAGATAGTAGTATAATGTGATTGCAATCAAGAAGGGTCAGAGGAATGCTCTGCATTTCTTCGCACATGAATATGTGATCTTGCGGCTTGGAGGATAAGTTTAGATTGTTTGTATTTTCTCATTTCAAGTTTTAGGTGTTGAGGTGCATTGCAAGTCTAGTTTTCAATGCTTTTTTTCAAGATTGTGTTTTCTAGGTTTGCAAGAGATGCTAGATTTAATGTCTTTTTTTTTCACCAGCATGAAGTTGTGAAAGAAGTGTATGATAATGTTTTTACATGTCATATAATGTTTTTAAAGTGATCTACATGCACCACTTTAGGTCAGGAGCTGATTTATAGAATAATAAGTGTTTGATGGGCTAACTTGGTATGTTGAGATGTTTGTGCCAGGTGTTTGGAAGTGTGTGCCAATGTGGAGATGTGTGTTAAGGTAAAATAGGTCCTGATTATCTCTTGATTGAACAACATTTAT
Source organism: Sequoia sempervirens (assembly GCA_007258455.2). NCBI lineage: Eukaryota > Viridiplantae > Streptophyta > Pinopsida > Cupressales > Cupressaceae > Sequoia > Sequoia sempervirens. Next base: position 300,325,975 of record VDFB02086081.1, on the reverse strand, counting down.
TTTCTACTTACCAAAAATGTCTTAGGAGTTGAATTGTTATGGTCATTTCATGTTTCATATCATATGTTTTATCTTGGCCAAATAAGGAGAATTTTTTTGAAGTTGCAGAGGATATAAATAAAAGATCAAGTTTTTTTTGTAAAGGATGTGGGAGTGTGAGTATGTGAGCAGGTATGTATGAGTGTGGATGTGAGTGTGTGGAAGTTTTTTGTAGATAGTAGAGCTTGTTGTGCATAGGTGGTGAAGATACATGTCAGTGTGAAGGGTGTTGAGGCTATGGAGGTAATTTTTCAAAAGACTTTGTCAAGAATTTTGTATAGAGGTTGTAGCCTCTTTCTGTAAGTGTTGTAGCCTATAGGGAGTTGTAGCTTCCTTTGGGTTGTATCCCATAAAAATTATTGTAAATCTTATTTTATTTGTGAGGCTGGATTTGGATAGTAGATCCAAGTAGCCTGCTCATTGTGGCTTTTCCATTCTAGGGATTTCCACATAAACTGGTGTGATGGTTGTGTGGTTATGATTTGAATTACATAGTTTGATTCTTTATCTTTTAAGATAGTAGAAAAAATTAGTTGATAAAGTTGAATTAGATTAATTTATGGGATATACTGATTCACCCCCTCTTAATATATGAATGCTTATAACAATTGGTATCAAAGTCAAGTTCTTTGGTATAGCCTAATAATTGAAGGTCGATCTTGGAATAAAATACATGGCTCAGAAATAGTCCTCTTTTAATGTATTGGTATTTTATGGAAGCAACTATTCCTTCTAGAGTGTAAGCATGGAAGCCTATCTCACCTCGCTAGGGTATGATTTTTGGAGAGATACAAAGAATGATTATACTAAACTCGTTGATCCTATTATAGATGCTCATGTGAAGAAAACCTATGAAAACAATGCCAAAGAAAAGAATGCTCTCTTAAATGGTTTAACAAATTCAGAGTTTATCAAAGTAGTGTAGTGTAAGATAACCAAGGAGATATGGGATAAACTCAAAAATCTCTATGAAGGAAATGAAAGTGTAAAGGAAGAAAAAATACAATCTTATAGAACAATGTTTGCTAATATTAGGATGAAAGAAGAGGAAAAAATTGCTAGCTATTTGCTCTAGGTGGATGAAAAAGTCAATGAAATAAAAAGACTAGGTGAGGAAATTACTGATTTAGTGGTTGTGAAGAAATTTTTGAGAATTTTCTCTCACTGGTTTGATTCAAAAGTTTCTGCTATTGAAGAAGCCAAATATCTAAATAAAATTACCATGGAAGAGTTGTTTGGGTCTCTCACTACCTATGATATGAGAAATGAAGTGCAAGGTACATAAAAAAGTGAAGCTACTTTCAAAGTTGTGAAGAAAGATAGAACATCTGGTTCATACAACAAATCCGAGGAAGAAGAAGTAAAGTTTGTAAGAAAGCTAAAGAAGGGATCAAGCAAGTATAAAGGTAAGTTACCTTTCAAATATTTTAAATGTGTAAGATTTGGTCATTATTCTTCTAAATGTCCTTTTGGAGAAAATGAGAATAGCAACAAAGGTTTCAAAAGGAATAACTTCAAGAGGAACCTCATTTCCAAAGAAGACTACAACTCGTTAAAAGAAGTGAATTTCTACTCATCAAATGATGAAAGAGGGGAATCCCTATTCATGGCCATGGTGATATTTGATGGTTTAGACAAGAATGTTGATGAAGAATAATGTGAATTTGATTTTGAATGTGAAATTATTTTTTCTCTTAAATACTTGGAATGTGTAAGGAAAGAGAATAGAAAACAAAAAAACCTAATTTAAGCCAAGACAAAATGAATGCACAAAACTTGAAAAAGAAACACTTTTACTCAAAAAGGAATTGGAAAAAGAAAATTTGGATAACCTTGAAAAATAAAATCTCATTCCAATCAAGCCTCATGGAAGACCTTTCCAAACAAGAAGATTCTTCACAAATAGGTTCAATCATGAATTTTTTGGTTATTATTTCATCTACACTAAGTATTGTCATAAGGCTATGGATTGCAAGTCTGAAATGAATAGAATAAAATTTGTAAGTAGGAATTCTCTTGCTTCCCTAGTGGATGTCAATGTGATATGTCAAATCTACAACAATGTTGGAGATATAGCAAGATATTGCATGAGTAGATTACCAAAATCAGAAAATCAGATGGTAGATATTGTTGAGCAAGTCAAGGAGAATGACACTTCCAAAAGAAAGGAGAAAAAGAATGAGGTTTAAAATTCAATGGTTGTTTGAAAAAATTTCATGCTCAAGGACAAACAAATCTTTGGATAATAGATAGTGGATGTTCAAGCCACATGATAGGTGACAAAATAAAATTCATCAATCTTGTTAACTGGAATGATAGATCAGTCAAGTTTGGAGACAATTCATCTACAAATATTTGTGGAAAGAGAATCATAATTATTGATGTCAAATCTAGGAAAAAAGATGTTCTCTATGTATAAGGTCTCAAGAATAATCTTCTCAATGTAAGCCAAATGTGTAGCAAAGGATATAATCTCATATATCATGATCAAAGGCGTGAAATCAGAAGAGTGAATTCTATTAAATTGGTGGCAAAAGAATATAGTTCAAAAATCAACTTATGAAAGAGGATATGACATATCAACTTTGATAATCTTGTGAAGATCAGATCCATACAAGCAGTAAGAGATATTCAAAAGATTATCAATTCTATAATCACAATATGTAAAGAATGTCAAATTGGGAAGTAGAAAAAGATAAGATTCAATACCAAGGAGTAATATTCTACAAGGACATTGACTCTAATTCATACTAGTTTGTGTAGACGTACTAGGACAAAGAGTCTCCAAGGTGAAAGGTATTTTATGTTTCTCATTGGGGATTTCTCTAGAATGACATGGGTTACATTCTTAAAAGAAAAATTAGAAGCCTTGATTAGGTTTAAGATTTTCAAGTCAATGCTTGAAAATGAAATGAATACTATAATCAAGTGTTTAAGGTTTGATAGAGGTGGCGAGTTTATATCAGATGAGTTTGAGGAGTTTTATGAAGAACATGGAATAAAGATACATATATCTACTTGTAGACACTAAAAATTGTCCTAGGCCTGTGACTTTATTAAATCCCCTTTCATCCTTGATAATTAAATAATTTTAATTATTTAATTATTGTCTAATGTCATAAAGTCTTCTATTAATTAAATAATTTGAATTATTCAATCAATTCATTTTATCTTTCTATTCCTCTTTTGATTAATTAAATAAATTGTAATTTATTTAATTACGTCACTAATGTCCTTGTCTTCTATGATTAAATAAATTCATATTTATTTAATTATTTACCACTTTCTACTATAATTAAATAATTATGTCAATTGTTTAATTATTCATTTTAGCTTTTCTACCATAAATTAATTAAATTTTAGTTAATTAATGACTTACCTTTTCTCCCACTTTTTTTTATTAAAATTGCTATTTAATAAAATAGACAACTTGCCTTTTTCTTCTAAAATTTAAATAATGTTTCCATTATTTAACTCCCCACTTTCCTTCTCAAAATAAATGACTTTTTAGAATTATTTAGTTCTTCTATTAGTATTATTCTTATCCCCTCTTGTCTTGTTTAATTTCAACCCTTGATTGAAATTAATTCATTTTGATCTTGGGCGTTCATTCAAATTTGTCTTTTCTATAAAATGCGCCCACCCTTGTCATTTTTTCGATCATCTAGTTTATGTATAGGCATACACTACTTAAAGAGAGAACTACTTCGATATTTTGCATCATAGACATAGGATACACTTGCACACTCGTATCTAAGGGCATTGATCATTTGCAACAAAATGGAGAAGGGTAACAGAGGTGAACCATTGATGACATGAGGATTCGGTAATGTTGTTGCTTTGTTTTATATTTTTGTGCTTATTTATTCTCTATTACTTAATTAGGGTCTTAGGATTTGATTTTAATTGATTTAATTCCTTTATCCTAATTTTAACCTTGATTACATTGGTGAACCTAATGTGAAACTGACAGATTTGGGAGATTGTGCAAGAAATTTTATGTTTTGCAGGTTATAGGTATAGAATGACGTAATCGAAGGCTGAAATGATGCAACTGCCAAAAGCTAGTGCACCACAACTTATATCGAGAAAGCCACAACTATTCAACATTCAAAAAAATCATTTTGTTTGCATTTATCTTCAGATTTGTGTTGCATTTTGGTTTCTGGTTTAGGATTTTATCATCTAACGTCGTTATTTCATCACCTTAGTCTCTATTTTTGTCAAAATCAGTTGTGTTTTTTGCATTTTTGCAGTTACAGGTCTGTTCATTGTAAGTGATTAGGTATAAGACACAACTACTAATGACTTCACTTCCTTTATCCAACACAATTTCCATCTTTAGCAATGTAGTCGCTATTGGGAACGATGCATTCACTTTTGGATAGTAAGCCACAACTGTTATTTCCAGTGACACAATTGCCTATTTTCTAGAATATTGCATTTGTTTGGGAATTTTAATTTCTAGTCTTTTGCATTTGGTAGTTTAAGAGTTTTTTGTTATTGACATTTGATTTACAGCGTGTGGTGCAGGAGGAAATGAGAAAATTTCATTTCATTTGGCTAACTTGTTTTGCAATCCTGTTTAGTTCTTCCACTCATTTCAATTAAAATTAACAACAAATGTGCATATTCACTCATGTTCTGATTGAAATCAACAACAAATGTGCATATTCACTCATTCAGGTTAAAATTGACAACTTGCATCTTTTCACTCATAAGGTTAAAATTTACCACAACATGCATTATCTCATTCATCGACTTTAAAATTAACACACAACTTTGCATCAAGTGTTTTATCTCACATTTGAATTTGGGTACTTAAAATGAACTAGTGTTTTATTGTCTTGTGGTTTTGCATTTAGTCTTAGGGTGTGTATGCTTTTCTCTCGCACCATTTGGTGATCTTGAAAATCAAAAACATCTTCTGATGTTTGCATTATCACCCACATATATGAATGTATTAAGTGAAATGAACACCATGCTAGTGTAAGGAAAACACATTATTCTCTCTACTCACACTTAGTGTGATCTTGGAGATTCAAAGGAATTATGTTTGTCTGGCTTTTTTTTTACCCTTAGAGGGGCCTACCTAAGAGACACATCCATATGGAGAACTCAAAGGTGACTCCAATCGTTTTTCCCTCGGGCTAGTATATAAAAGGATAAGATGAAATATCAAGTCCTCATGCTATGTAGGCCTTAGCCATATAATGCCATTCAGAATGAGGAGGTACCTTTGAGTATAAGTGCCCCTAGTAAGTTGGTTAGAGCCTTAAGTGGCTTGTTGGATGCTCGCAAGGTGGCATGTCCTCGAGCTATGAATAAGAACCAAACTAGATAGAATCCCTCCTTTTATACTTGAGATTATTAGGACCATGCTCAGTGCAGGGGTTGTATCATTGCACCTTGAAAGTTACTCACCATTCAGCTTCTTTGAGTGAGACAAAAATCCTTGGTTGAGCATAGTTACATGATTTGGACTTGTAAATTCCAAGGAAAGGGTGATTTGCGGAATCCTTCCATTGTAGGAGCCCCCTACCCATCCACTCTTATAGACAAGACATGATACATAACCTGAAAGGGTGTCCCTCTCTTGCGTCAAAGAAGATTCCAAGCTATGAGCCTGAGGGTCACGCCATTGGCCATTTACTTTAGGATAGATAAGTGTCTTATGTGTGTGATTTGTATTTGTTTTTGTGCTATACCTATGGAAATTGAGATGACTAACCTCAAGAACATATACATTGCAAACACACTTTTTTGACATTCAAACCTATTGAGACAATTGTTTTCAGACTGTTTACAGTGTTTTCTATTCAGACTTTATAAAAAAAACCAGGTAAAAATTTGGGTCAAAATCAACCAACTTGGACGAAAACAATCTATGAACCATAAATATAACTATGAACCACAATTGAGACTTAGAAGATTGCAACTGTTAAAACTAGAAAACCACAACTGTGTCTTAGAACACCGCCACTGATACCCTGAACACCACATTTGCTAGTTGTGAATTTTTTAAGGGAAATATGAATCACCCATGTTTCTAATAAATTTTTGAGTACAACCTTGTCATCTAATCATAGACTTGCAATCCTTCCATTTTCATTTCATCCATTACCACACCTTTGGATTAGTTTCATTTGCCATAGGTCAAACTTTAGGTCATCTCTTAGCTTGCATGCACCTTGTTGTAGACTTTGGATTTGAAAATTCATCAGAGCTTAAAGTTATCCATAGTTGCAAAATTAGATTTATCTTGACCTTACTTTTCCATCAAATTAGTCCTTTGTCATTTAGGTTGGCTCCTCAACTCACAAGGATAGTTTGAGATCACCTTATCATCTTGTCATTTTTGTCTTTGTCATCCTTGAGGTCTTGATAAATCAGATTTGTCTCCTTGACTATCTTGGTTTGATTAGTAGTCTTACCTTCAATTTACCATAAGGTGCTTTTTATCATAATCATATTCATCATATTAGGTCACATTACCATTCCCATCCTCCATCATCCTTTCACATTTGCATTACATTTGGCATACCTTATTCATAAGCATACCATAAATTTAGATCATTGTGACAACATCTTATCCACAATCTTGTCTATTTCCACTTTGACTCTTTATCCATCATTAGGCATCCTTTATACCAAAAAATACAAAACATAGTTTCATACTTTAAGCATACCATAGGTTTGATCATTGTAACATAATCCCATCTTGAATATTGTCACCTTGACTCTTTATCTTGGTATAATTGTTAGGCATCCTTTATACCTTCAAAATTCCAAAAAAAAAACATAGCTCAGGTTGTATACCTTAGGCTTAAGTCACCCTTTTGCATTGTCATACCTTAGACATCTTGTCACATACACTTTCCCATTTGTAAGTCTTTTATGGTCGCAACAAGGTCATAAAGGAAGAGAAAAGAGATGGATTTCTTCTATAACGATGATGATGACCTCTACAATCACACTAGCAACATAAAATTTGGCTCCTCCTCAAACGAAGCACCTAAGCCACATACTCTATTTGAAAATTATAATACCCATGAAAATTCTCTCTCGGAGGATCAAGAGGAGGTAGTTTCCCAAGACCCCAATGTGGCAAGATTTGTGGATGAAATAGTAGCTTTAGACCCTCAAAGGTTTTTAGCCAAAATTTTACATAGTGGAGAAAAACTACCCCCTGGCTTTGATGGGTATACACTTTGACAAGAATCATCACCAAACAAAAAAAGTCAAGGAAATGACATATCTACCTCTAGTGATTCCAATATCCCACAAATAAATGTTTCTCTGCCACTAGGGGGTCCAACTCCATCTTCCACCACAATCCATACCTCTTTATTTAGAACATAATCAATGACACAATTGATGACGTAATCCATGACACAACCTATGTCACAACCTTTTTCTCATACATCTAATCCATTTAGTACCATGAAAACCACAACATCAAATCCATTTTGAACATCTAGTGCCATGAAAACTACATCATCCAATCCTTTTGGAAAAAATAAGAGGACTAGAATTCATATTCATGGGACCAATACTAAAACCAATACTTCCCAAGGTCCCAGCACAAGTATCCCCCAAAAAACAAACACACAAGGGCCCTTCACATAATATGGTAGCCAAGGTAGGAAAGGTCCAAATACTTCCAATCCTTTCCAAATGCAATTCAATACCAACATCTGCCATATTTCAACTCACATCTCTCAAATTCCAATTCCAACTCACACCCCACATCCAAAATTGAATCTTTCCATACACCCATAACATACCATATACACCTCATGCCAACACCAACCCACCCATTGGATTGAAAAACATGAACATGGGTCCTTATCGAAATTCAGTTGAAAATGTCATGGACACATCACTCACACAATGTGATGTCCTAGCCAATCAAATGCTAGCCTTGCAAAAGCAAGTGGAAACCATGACATTGTTAAACAAGAAGACTTACTCTACTCAAGAGTTATGATCATACCCATTTGATAGGACATTATACATGCCCCGTCTTCATCCACATTATGTCATGCAAATGTTAGCAAAATATAGAGGAAAAGGAAATCCTATTGAGCATGTGAGAGAATTCCACATGGACCTGGTTGACATTGCTTCCGAACATACATACCTAATGAGACAAACAAGCTAAAAATTTTGTCACCCACTTTTCATTTAACATTGAAAATGAAATCACTATTGCCACCTTATGTCACACTAAACAAGAAGAGAGTGAATCTTTCATAACATTCTTCTAGAGATGGAGGAGCTTAGCTAGTCGTTGTCTTGTTGACATTCTTGAAAAACAAAAGATCATCATGTTCATGGAAAATGTGACCACAAAATTAAAGTATTCACTACAAACCCATTGTTTCTCTACATTCATTGACCTTGTAGAAAAAGGAATTATCCTTGAGAAATCCCTTATTGCGAAAGGGGAAATTAAAATTACAAAAAGACACAAATTGTTCAATACACTTCAAATGACAAGAACAAATATTGGGTCCACAACAAAAATGTCACTAATGAAAGAGTTGTTGATTTGAAGGAAATACACACTAGTTCTATGCTTACACTCAAAGGACCTAACACACCAAACAAACCACCAAAAAAATATCAAATACCCTCCAAAACACTCAAGGAAAAAGACCCAAAAGATAATTTCTTGCGAGACACAAGCACACTCCCTTAGAGGAACCTATTGAATCAGTCCTCAAGAAACTCTTGCATTTTAAGGTCATTACACTTCCTGAGGTGAAACCATATGATCCAGGGAAATTCAAACCTTCATGGTGGGATGAAAATTCCTTTCATGACTATCACCATGCCAAAGGACATTCCACTTCATCATGTAGACAATTGAAAAACATCATCCAAGACCTCATTGAAAATGGTATCATAGAGGTCGATGGAAAACAACAAACCTCAAACACTAACCATAAAGTCTTTACAGATCTATTACATGAAAATGGAAAAGGAAAGGGTTCCAATTTGGTTACTGAGACCAATAATTCTGCCAACAACACTAATACCAACTACGACTACATTTTTGTCTATCACATTTGAGCCGTAGATGGTTATATCAATACTACCACCATCAAGAAACTACCAAAATGTGTTGTCAATACCTGTGAAAATAAGGTGATTGTACAAGGTGCTCCGTTAAAGCAATAAAAAAAAATCCCAATATAACTTACTAGACCATTTGGGGAAAACACCTGTGTAAATCTCTATCCTTGAGTTGTTGTGTATCTCTCCTAAGCACAGGAGCATTCTCGACAAAGCTTTATAGGAAAATACCATTCCCACTGACCTTGATGTCAATCCCTTCTATGAAATGGTGGGCTACTTGGCTAATACACTCCATTTCACCTTCCCTGACCAAGATTATTCAACCCGAAAGTATAGTCACAATAACCCCTTACTCCTTGAAGTCTTCATCAATAAACACAAAGTCAGATTAGTCCTAATAAATAGAGGAGCAGGATTGAATATTTGCACCCTAAAATTGGTTAAGGAATTGGGCTTCTCTAAAGCATGTGTAGAGATGATAAAGAGAATTGTTATCAAAGCCTATGATGATGAAGAACACTCTTCCAAGGGTGTTATAACTATGCCAATCATAGTTGGACCTACAGTGATAGACACTACATTCCAAGTCTTGGATCTAGACCTTCCATACAATGTTCTCCTTGGCCGACCATGGATTCACGTCATGAAGGTTGTACCTAAAACCTAACACTAGTGCCTCAAATTCTCATACAACGACATTGAAATTACAATAGCTGGTGACCCTGGCCCATTTCAATATTGCAGTAACCTAATAGAGATCACTGAACAACAAGTTCCCATCAACCAAGAGGCCTCGTCATCTTCCTCATCTCACTACATTGACCTTTCACCTTATCCAAGGCATCCACCTCAAATCCTTTGCCTCTCGATCCAAAAATCATGGTCCAAGACAAGGGGTGTGGTGAATATCACATGAATAAATCTTATTGTGTTAACAAGCTTACATCTCCTAAGATATATGGAAAACCATCAACAGACAAAAGAAAATGTAAGGTCACTATTCATATCCCTCCCACGACTACTTTCACAAAATGGGGAGAGCTAAGCAAAGAAAACATCAATGAAGAAGATGTGACCTCATGTATATATAAAGAAGAAGAAGAAGTTGCTGCACTGAATAAAATACCTACTAAACAATATGGAAAAGGTTTTAAAATCATGCAGAACAAAGGCTCTGATGGATACAACGGACTTGGCATAAACAAAAGTGGGATGATGAAATGCGTGTTAGTGTGTAAGTGACCAAAATTCTTGTGGCTAGGTTTTAAACCAATCAATATTGGTGCTCCTAGTACTAAGGTACTTTTCATCAAAGAAGTGAGTGCTTATGAGAATATCAAGACATCTGAGATACGTAAAACCACTGAACCCTCTAAGAAACTCAATGATGACTATATCGAGACCGACTCTAATGAATATGAATGGGACTCCCTTGTCTCAAGTGAATATGATATAGATGAGATGCTTGCCAAAATTTACCTCTCTGACACTATGACCAAGGACCATAAAAACACCTCCATCTTTACCTTGTTCGCTTTAAACCTTAACACTTCTAATGATGGAATTCCCATGGTCTATCCCCAACTAGTCAATTTGTATCAACAAGGACCACCCATCTTAGACATATTTGAGAATGATGAGGCCATCATTGAGTTCATGGAATTGCAAGAAGGAATTATTAGTGGAGATCACAAAGCTAATTTTACCATTGACTTGGATCACACAACCTACTTTGGGGAGTCTATCTACCCCTCTAGTTGCAAAAATAAAAATGATAAGACAAAAAATTATTGGTTTCTAGGTGAAAACAAAAAGGCACCTTTAGACCAAGAAAAAGTAAAAAGAAAGGACGTATTTGAGGTGAAAACCTCTCTGAGGTGCCCAAGGATGGAGGGTTGGACGTTCTCCCCCTTAACCAAGAGAAGTCACCTATTCTTATTAAGTAATCTATGGAATTCAACATTGGAACAGATGAAAAACTCAAGGTCATCCAATTCACAACATCATTGACTGAATTAGAGTAGCTTGAGTTTCATGCTTTCTTTGTAGAATGGCTTATTAATTTTGCTTGGTCCTATGCTGACTTGCCTAGGATAGATCCTGAATTAGTCTTGCGTAATTTCCCACTATTTTGTGATGCAAAACCTATCAAACAAAAGTTCAAAAAGATGCACCCACAAATTCGTTTGTTGGTCAAGGTCGAGCTGAATAAGTTATTAGATGTTGGCTTTATCAGATCTATTGACTATGCAGAGTGGATCTCTAACCTTGTGCTAGTAACAAAACCAATAGGTGGGATTCGTATTTGTACATAATTTTGAGACTTGAATAAGGAATTTTCGAAGGATGACTTCCCCTACCAAACATTGACATAATTGTGGATTTGGCAATAGGCTATGAGATGTTGTCCCTCATGGATGGCTTGTCGAGGATAACCAGATCAGAATAGCTCATGAAGATCAACACAAGGTGACCTTTACATGTCCATGGGGAACATACAATTGGAATTTCATGCCTTTTGGACTAAAAAATGTTGGGGCCAAATACCAATGTGCTATGAAAACAATTTTTCATGACCTCATGTGTACCCTTATCAAAGACTATGTGGATGAATTGCTAGAAATATAATTGACATGAGGTGACCTTTACGAGTCTTGGAAAAAAATTTCAAGAGGTTAGAAGAGTACAAAGTGAGACTAAATCCCAAGAAGTGTGTATTTGGTGTGATGTCGAGAAAAATCCTAGGCTATATTGTTTCCAGACGAGACATCGAAGTCGACCCAACCAAAGTCAAAGCTATAATATACATGCTTCCACCCACTAAAATAGGTCAGATACACACATTTCAAGGAAGACTCTAGTCTATCAGAAAATTCATAACACATATGGCTGACAAAATACATCCATTTCAATACTTTCTCAAAAAAGGTGTACCATTCGTATGGACAGATAAGTGTCAAGAGGCCTTTCAAAAAATTAAGGATTACCTACTAAAACCACCAATTTTAATGCCACCTATCAATGGGAGACCTCTCATGTTATACATCTCAACAACAACATCAACACTGGGGGCATCACTTGCACAAAGTGATGATGAAGGCCGTGAAAGATTAATATATTATATCAGTTGTACCTTGGTCAGTTATGAAATCAACTACAGTCCTATAGAATGTGCATGTCTTGTGGTAGTTTTTTCTAATCAACGACTTAGGCACTATATGCTGAATCATCAAACAAAGTTTGTTTCCAAGATAGATCCACTAAAATATCTCCTAAGCAAAGTAGCCTTGATAGGATGACTAGTTAAATAGGTCATGATACTTAGTGAGTGTGATATTTAGTATGTTGAGAGGAAAGCCATAAAGGAACAAGTCATTGTTGATCAACTTGCAGATGCAACAACCGAAGCCGATCATCCACTAGTCTTTGATTTTCCAAATGAGTCTATATTTACTTTGGACATGCCAATGACATGGAAATTTTATTTTGATGGGTCTCACACAAATCATGGCTCAAGAGTAGACATAATATTTATCACCCCTCAATACCCAAATCATTTAGAATTGACTTCTCATGTACGAACAACATAGCAGAGTATGAGGCTCTTCTCACAAGACTTCACATGGAAATAAAATGTAAAATTAAGATTCTTCAAGTGTATGGTAATTCTCAACTGGTAATTTGACAGGTCAATGATAATTATGACACTAAGGAAAAAAAAATTACTCCATATAAATGCATGGTGGATAGTTTTAGATTATAATTTGAAAGAATCACCTTTTATTAGGTTCCTCATATTCAGAATAAAGTAGCAGACACCATGGAAACCATTGGGTCTCTCTTGGATATCCCAAAAAATGTGCCTTAATTCAAGTTTTTGGTAGAACAACTATTGATCCCTACCTTCAATATCCCTGAGTTTGAGATGGTTTGCAAAATTGTTGGTCCTAACTCCCCATGGTACCAAGAAATTTATGACTACCTCCATGACCACATCATTTCCCCTAACCTATTTGAAAACCAATGTAAGACCATCCACAAAGCCTCTAAATATGCCATCATTGGTTATACCCTTTATAGACGAGCCCTTGACAATACCCTCTTGCGATGTCTCGATATCGATGAAGCAAAAATGAATTTATATGAAATACACAAAGGTATATGTGGAGCCCATTCTAGTGGTCCAACCCTAGCCAAGAAGATCATGAGAGTAGGATACTACTGGCCTACAATGGAATGAGATTCATACTTATTTTTCAATAAATGTTGATAATGTCAGATTCATGGGGACTTGATACATGCACTAGCATAGGAGTTGCATCTAATAACATCAGTATGGCCCTTTTCCCAATGGGGACTCAAACTAATAGGTAAGATCCATCCTACGTCATCCAATGGCCACAAATTTATCATCACCGTGACCAAGTAATTCATGAAGTAGATTGAAGAAATTCCCATGACATACATCATTGCAAACAAATCTCAAAATTCATCCTCAATTATATCATTTTTTGATACAGTGTCCCTCAATCCATCATCATCAATAACGGTCACCCATTCAAGAACCAAGACATATGCTAGCTTTGCAAAAAGTTCCATATCCAACACCAGTTCTTCACTCCACATTATCCCTAGGATAATAGCCAAGCTAAGGTGTCTAACAAAACTATTATCAAAATCCTTAAAAAGACTATCAATTACATTGGTCATGACTGTCACCTTCACTTAACCCTACCTTATGGGCCTACTATATCAGTATCCACACCCCTATGAGTGCGACTCCATATTCACTTGTATTTGGTTTTGAGGTTGTCTTACCTATTGAGGTCAAATTTTTTTCCTTAAGGGTATCCATGCAAGGGTAGATCGATAATGAAGAATACCGTGTATCAAGGCTACATGAGTTGGAACTACTAGATGAATAGATACAAAATGTATTGGTCCATTTACAATCCTATCAAAATCATCTACATCACAACTATAATAAGAAAGTATTGAATCTACACTTTGACATTGGTGAACTCATATTAATGGAGAATCTGAAGAATCAAGCAGAGTGAGAAAATCTAGGAAAATTTGAACCAAATTGGTTGGGTCCCTATATTGTCACAATAGTCTTTGGATCAGGATCATATCAAATTTCAACTCCTAAAGGAGAACCCTTTTAGAACCCATCAACAATTTGTATTTACGTAGATTCTACACCTAGATTTAGAGAGCTCTTGTCATAATAAAAAAAATTGTCACCTTGATGAAAACCTAGAAAACAAGCGTCTTGTGTGACATAAAAAATAATAATAAAAAAAATTCAAATAATTGTTACCTTGATGAAAACCTAGCAAAAAAGCATCTTGGTAACACAAAAAAAATCAAAAAACCATGAAAATAGAAAAGATAAATAATCTGTCCAATAGTGAAAACCACTTCGGTGGTGCTTTGGATAAGTACCATGGTAAAAAATTGGCAAATAGGTGCCATGTGTTGTCGATCTTCACTCCCTTGTCTATCGTCATTCTATTTGACTTTCCCCTTCACTCATAATAAGGCTTAGACTTCACTTTTCCTCATCATCTATAATAATGCTGGATTGTCCTTTCCATAACCTGGAATGACTAACATTTATCATGCCCACCCTTCCATACATTGGCATTCATCCATCCCACCCATAATAAATTAGTCTTATACCCGACTAGGGTCAAATACTTGACCTATGTTTCCACTGGATCCTACACTTACTGTTGGAGGTTAGTATATCCAAAAAGACAAAAAAATAAACATAAAACCTTAAAATCCAAAAAAATCAAAACATGTCAAAACACAAAAGCATCCAAATAACTTGCAAAAATCCCAAAAACAAAGTCAAATTCAATCTCTTCATTCCAAGTCCATTCGAACTATGTTGCCTCTACGAATACATGTAGGAAAGGCCATCATTGATGAGTCCTCGAGGCATTAGGTCAATCCCTTAAGGTTTGTTGAATAAAATTCAAATCATGATTCAATTATTTATCAATAAAACAAAGTTAGGTCATGTCGAACTATGAGATCTCTACATGTATAACGTAGGCAAGGCCATCAATCGATGAGTCCCCAAGGCCACCTAGGTCAATCCTTTAGGGATTTTCATGTTAGTCCTAATAAGTCAGATGTTGTCATCAGACACAAACAGTCATCAAAATAGCACACAAGTCACAAATCAACAAGGAAAACTAGTCAACAAGTCTTCAAGTGAAATTAGTCAAATTTTCAAATTAAACAAACATCAAACCAACCTCACGATGGTCAAAACTATGTCTTCTATGGGATGTGTCCTTCCTGAAACTAGACATAATCATTTGCCAAACTTTTTCATTTGCCTTATATAGGTGGTCACATGATCGAAACCAAACTTGACGTCTTAAATGTGACATGTTTTCTTCTCCTAAAACTAGGCCTTGTCAAAACAATTAACTCATCAATCACTTAGTTAAAAACCTGAAAACAATTATTGGAAAACACTCTAAATGGCTATTGACTTTGTCGGTCTATTTTGTCTTATATTTTTGGATTTGTCTTTTGAGTCATGTTACTAGCTACCTTGAGGATGTCCCGCGAAGGATTTAGAGGAGTGATGATGTCTCATGACCCGTATTTTCTTTGATTGTTGTCTGTGGTTTGTCTCAACAAAAAGATTGGGGCAACTTTCCCCTTAGTAAAAGTTAGGGCATTCTTTGTCTGTGACTGTCTGTTTTATAAATGGATGACCTTGCACACACTGGTCTATATCATACCATGGTGTTTGTTTTCCTTTGTCACATTTTACCTCCTAATGATGATGTTGGGATTAAGGTGTCTCAACCTTAGAGTCCTAATATTTGATTTAATTTGAGGTATTTATTTGTATTATTTAATTTCCTATGGTGTCATGTCATTAATTGGGACCCACCGGCTAGGTGGCATCCCTGTTGGAGGTGACTGGATGACACATAATTATCCCATGTGGACATAGGCATCCCGCTTTAGAATCTATGACATATGATAGATTCTATGATGCAGAATAAGGCATCTTTGAATGCATGAAGAAAGTTGGCACCAAAAATGGGTTATGACAAAGTGTAAGAGAATGGGCTATTTTTAGTCAGTTATGACAAATTCTCTTACAGCTATAAGTGTTGTCAGCTATGATAGATTCTATGATAGCTGTAAGATGTGTAAGGCATCTGTCATAGCCTATTTTTAGCATTTTCTAGGTGCCCAAGCTTGGAAGAATAATATTTGCATGCATGACAATTGTAAGGGGTGTAAGGAAATATGTCACATGTGTCCAAATGCATGTCTAAGGAATTGGAAACTATGCCATGTGGATTTGGACGCCCCTCACCTTTTAGATGCTTCTTGAAGCTTGTATCACTCTATTTATTGAGTGCCTTGAGTTGTAGAATGCATAGCTAGTTTGCAAGTAACAAAGTGCTCTTATAATCACTCTAGAATAGGTGTTGAAGCACTTGTTGAAGAAGCTTTGTACTTGGTGATATCTTGTATTCATTATTTCAAGTAATAGAGAAAGTATTGTTCTTTTGGAGGGTGGGGTTTTTTACCCGAAAGGGTATTCCTCATGTATGTCTGTTGTTATTGCATTTGTGTACTTATTGTCCTATTTCCATTATTCTCTATGCGTATCTCATATTGTAACTATAGCTCAGAGAAAAACACATGAGAGATTTAAGCAATTCAAATCTAATCTATTCAAACTATACTAACGAATCCTGAAAGCTTAGATAATCAAGCACAAAAGAAAGCTAAGAACAAAATGCATAAAAGAAACTATTTTACCAAAAATGCGATCAATTCCGTTGAATAACCTCCATTATTCTTCTCCATTTCGTCTGTGTAGTGTACTTGCCCTCAGATTTTAAAAGTTCGTGCAAGCATGGCCTAAGTGTTGTGATTAAGAAAAAACATAAAAGATTCAAGATAATTGCTCTAAAAGTCATACGATTTCAAGAGAGATTGGAATGATGAAAGATATATCAATTTATAGAAATTTGATCATTCGAACGACAGGTCAGGATTGAAAGATCAATGAACGATTGAGATCGAAAGACTAGACATGCATTATGATAACTGTTAGTAGCGACATGAGTGATACAAATTAGAAATAGAAATAAAGATTAAATAAATGATTTAATCTTCGAGTTTGGTATTCAAAAATAGAAGATTTATCTTTGCATGACAAAGATAAAGATGGATTAAAGCAGCTCTCCATTCGAATGCACGCAAAATATTTAATTAATTAAATAGGAATATTTAATTAATATGCATGTACATGCAATTGAGTTAGAACCAGATGACTGAATGATATGATGAAGAGATTACTCGAGAAAGCAACTCAGACATTAAATCAAGAGTTAACTGACTGAATTAAATAGATCTTTGAGTCGAGCGAGAGTGAATACTTAGATAAATTACACAATTATCTAAATATAGAGGAATGTGTTAAAATAGAATTTATGAATTAAATAATTTCTTTAATTAAAGATTTGATATTTGAAAAATAATTAAATAAATAAGATTTATTTAATTAAGTGACGAGGGGATTTAAATGAATAATTAAATAAATAAAAGATTTATTTAATTATAGTTGACATATGATAAAGGGGGGAATTAAATAAGAATTTATTTAATTTTGAGAAGAAGAATAAGCTTAATTAGTAACATAATTAAATAAAGAGTTTTTTTAATTAATCAGATAGAATAAAGAAAAGTGTGAATTAATTAAATAATTAGATTATTTAATTAATAGAAGAAATGAAGACCTTAAAGAATAATTAAAAAATTGACATTATTTAATCATGACCATGAAGAATACAAATTATCAAGAAATATTAAAGTCTTAGGCTTAGATCAAATTTCAGTGTCTACAGTAACAACATAAGGTGTTAAAATGAATTTTTTATAACTCTCCTCTACTTAGATTAGTGTAGGAAGCTATTTTCACTCACCTAACTTCCTTTTAGTTGGTATCAGAGTCTGACCAACCTTGGTTCCTTCTTTGGGTTAGAATTGTTTTTTTGAGCTAGTCTCTATCTCAATGGGAGTTTTGTAGAAGTGTGTATTTTTTGAACTTTTTGCAGGAAAGAGATGGCAGGCACATCTGGGAGGATTGAGATGGAGAAGTTTAATGGTGGTAATTTTGAGTTGTGAAAGCTCAAAATGGAAGACATGCTTGTAGACCAAGACTTATGGCTTGCAGTTTCTGGAACCATGCCAAAAGGCATGAAACAAGAGGATTGGGATCTCATGGATAGGAAATCCAAGGGTCTTATTAGACTCTATTTGGCTGATTTATTCCTCCTAAATTTCCATGAATAGAAAACTTTGGCTTCTTTGTGGAAGAAGCTTGGTGATGTCTATTATGCTAAATCCTTGGTAAACAAGCTTTTCTTGAGAAAGAAGATGTATTCTCTAAAAATGGAAGTGTTGTCACCTAGAATTGCACCCTGTGCTGAGTTTGCAAGAAACTGAGCATTCTAGAGCAACATGGGATCATTTCAAGGCTCTAGGTCACCTATAGCTGAAATGAACCTCCGGAGAAGGCCGGTTTCCTTTGGGTACCACCTAAACTATAGATTTTGTAAGGAAAAGGGAGAAGGAATACATGGAAATTAAACTAATTCTATGGTGATACACCGAACTGACAGGAACAATGAGATACTCAATTTACACCTGAATACTGATGATGGACATAAGATTACACATCAAATTCCATAAGCCTTACACTAATGTTTTACAAACAGGTTCGATTCACACACTTTTTCTGGAGAGGAAAGAAAGATTTTCACAGACCGAAATCCCTGTGTGACTAAGTGAACACAATTTGTAATTTGTAGAGTGATACTTTTGCAAAGGAAGGCACAAACCACAAGATAAAGTTATGAAGGAATGAAAGAAATTCACAAAAATAACTTGATCATGAACTTGAAATGCACAACACTGCAGGAACAAGATGGAAATCAGAACATCAACAGTAATCAAGGTAAGCTTTATATAACATGCTCCAAGATGAGTTACAAAATTCTACTAATTCGAGAGAGGACTGTAGTAGTCACATACTTTAGAAAAGCATAAGGAGATCTCCTTTACAAAGAGGCAAAAAATGCCTTATATACAAAAGTAAGGTCAGCCCCTTAGGGCTTACAAAAATATTAGGCTCAGAAAAAAAAAAAACTATCTTAAGATATTTTGAATGAATTAAATGTTGCACCCCTGCGTGTCCCGTTGGTGAAGAGTCATCCCCGGAGAATCCCTTAAATCTGTTACCACATTAATCCCTTTGTCTCTGTGTCCTCCTTTGAATCTTGTTGTCGAGTTGCTTTGAATGCTCCTGAGCTCAGAACAGATACACGTTGATTTTCATCCTGTTGATCTTTTTTTGCTGGTCAAATCGCCATGCAAGCTGTCTCGGGCGGTCACAAACTCATTACTAGAATCGCATATCGGTGAGACACTTGAGGTGTCTCGCTGATGCGATTATGGCCTTCTGAAGTTATTGACATAGTACATGACAGTTGGTGAGACATCACGCAGGCTTTAGAATTCATATCGATTATCACTGAGGCCATCGGCAAGACATAATTCTATCGCCAAAACATCATGTCGAAAAACCCCACCCTTAGCGAAGGCACCTTGTTTTGGTGGGACTCACTGCATTCGACAAGACATCTTGGTGATGTTGGATCCCTCTCTCCGAGCTCTCTTTTCTTTAGCAACACCGCTTTCCTTTGGTGAGACATCTTGACTTCACCCAGACTTCACACCAAGGTCTTTTCATTCCATTGAGCTTCTCTTTTGTCGGCAAGACAACACCAAGTCAAGGAAACCTTCCCCTGACTTGGAATGTTATACCGAGGCTTCCTTTATTGGCAAGACCCTACTGGGTTGCTAAGACCTTCTGGCGAAACCATCGCTTTGTCTCGGGCTCCAAGATTCCTTTAGGAAAGACTCTGGTAAGTCGCTGGGACATCATGGCAACAACTTCAACTCTTGGTGAGGCCCCAGTGTTGTCGGCAAGACATTGGCTAATCGGCTAGACCTCTTGTCGAAGGCATAAATATTTTGGTGAGCTCGCTTCACTTCGGGGAGACTTCCCTGCCTCGGCAAGACCCTATAGCAGTGATCCCCTCTCTTGTCGAGACATCATGCAATCAGGGGGACAATGTTCCGAAGAAAACCTTTTCACCTCGCTGAGACTTGTGCTTTGTCGCTGAGACATCATGGCGAAGTCAAACATTCCTCGACGCCAACCTTGTGAGCCACCTTCGGCGAGACATCCCGTGTGGAGAGACACATAGGGAATAATAGTGACCAGGATGTCTTGGCGACTGATATTTTAGAAAAATAGAACACATTACTAGTCGGAAAGACAACAGAGGGGTCTTGCTGACTTTCTTCTCTGATGGATCCTATGCCAAATCTGACTGAGGCATACTTTTCAAATGAGTTCCTTGTTAAATGTCACCAGGCTCCTAACTTTTTCCCTTGTGCGAATGCTTCATTTGGCCTTCTCGATCCTCTGTTACATGATTTTTCTGATTGAGCTCGAAGGGTAAAAATTAGGTAGCATTTATGGTGACCTTTGCTGGATGTTTACCTGCTAAACATGAAGACCAGTAGCCTAGGCCTATCCATTGGGCATGGAGTCATTGGGACAACTCAGAAAAGATCAAGAGCATCTTTGTACATGGCTGTAACTCATCTTGAGACTCACCAGAACACTTGGAAACTTATTGAAAACAAGAAAAATTGAAAAGACTATTTACATGTGTTGAAACAACACTTAGGGAAAGAAATAACAACTAAACCTACCCTATACTAATCGGCAAGAAATTGGTCAAACAAACCCATTGACAGGTTGGGTAAAATAGCTGCCCTTTATCAAAAATTTACGATGTTCGCCATGTTGGAGAACAACTAAAGAGAAATGAAGTATGCATGACACTTCAACGGATGGCTGCACAAACTCTTGCAGAACATATTCAAGCTTACTAACCTTTTCATATAGAATAAAAAAATTCCAGTTCTGAGGCGGAAAGGTAACTTGAGTGCGCTCCTCCTGAGCAGTACCCTCATGCTTGGGTGTATGATTCATTCTTGGTGCAGTATTGGACTCCATCTGAGCTAGGTACTTGATTGGACAACCCCTGGTAAGGGTAAAACTTGAACTCTCCCTGCTAGCCTCTTGTTGATCTTTAAAGACTTCATCTTTTACTTGAAAAGATGCTGATTGGAGGCAACATGCAGGTTGTTCGTTGGCTGCTATAGTTTGGTCTTCTTGATCAATTATTCTTTCTTTCAGCTCTGCAATGAGAGAGGAGTCTTGATTCTTTGCATCACACATAACAGTCTCTGAAAAGAAACCATTAACATTTTTGATGGTTGGATCTCCTTGACTAAGAAGCTGATATCCCTGTTTGATAACTGAAAACAAATCTTCAAATTGTGGCTCCCTATGCTCTTTTTTCATGACAAAATACACCTCTTTGACAAAGTGGGGGAGCTCATCCAATAAGTTCACAGGCTGCAAGGCATTATATTCAATAACTTCTTCAATAGTCTCACCAACTTGAATGGTCTGATCACATGCTTCCCTCTCAAATGATACTAGTTCATCATCTATGTTGGAACAAAAAGCTTCTATGATATCATCTAACTCATAATTTTGCATTAAATCTAGATGAATATTATCATTCAATTGCTCCATACCGGGCATAGATTCTATCATGCATGTGAGATCTTGATCTTCATCGACAAATTGAGGAAGCTCATCGAACAAGTCAGCAATATTCTCTGGCCATCCCAAATCAACTGGAAAATTAGGAACTTGCATGTTGTCTTCAACTTTCTCAACATAACCAGGTAGTTGATCAAATAAAGAAGTGAATTGTTCCTCTTTATGTGGCTCTTTTTCCAGTGAAGCCTGGGTACACTCTGCTCCCAAGTGAAGATCTTCAACTGTCTGTTGCCCTAGCTCCTGCCTCTCCTCCTGTTTGAGCTTTTCTTACTATAGTCGGTAACATGCCACAGCTAAATGCATTGGATTTACTTTGCTAATTCTCTCCTTGAAGAGTAAGTCATCTAGATTTATGAGCTGCTCTTGAGGGATGATGGACTTATGATGTTCAGGTACTACATTCTCTTCCATCGAATTGAATCCCTTAAAGCTTGGAATCTCAAGCTAAGAAGACTTACTAGGGGAGTTAAGAGGCTAACCTTGCCTAAAGTTGGCAATCTTGTACTTGGGAACCTCCTGTTTAGAAAATTTTAACCTCATTTCAGCCTCTTTTACAGCCAACTGTTGGGCAAGGCCCTCTTCAAATTGCTTCCTTTGTAGCCCCTCTGTTAGTTGGTGTTGATAATCTAAGTAAGCTTGAGTATTTTTCACCTAAGTAGAGAGCAACTTCATTTGTTCTTCCTTAGTAGCTACTTCCTGTTCGAGGCCTTCCTCGAACTGGACTCTCTTTGCCACTCTTTCTTGATCATAAGAGTAGACTTGCTCAACCATTTCTTGCTGTTGCATAATAGTACCCTGCTGCATCTTGATATCAACCAACATCTTAGATAGGTATGCAAGGACTTTACTGATATCGTTAATCTCCATATTGTGAAGACCTTGATTCAAACCCTTCAAGATATGGTCAATCTGTTGGAGTAGGTCCAATACACTCTGATATGGATGTGTAGGAGCAACATACTCATGGTATGGAGGGAAATAGTAAGCATCTTCATGAACATTTGACATCTTTTCAATCCAAGAGTTGGGAACTCAGAATAATAGATTATTTTGAGATATACTGACACTTGTGCCTATGAAACCAAAAGACTTGAGCTCGGAGTCGCCAGGTGTTGTTCAAACTGCCTCCAAAGGCTGGAAGATACTGAGGTAAACACCAAATCCCTCAGTATGTTGAATTTCTCAATGAGGCACTGGTACACAAAGTTGCCATGATATGCTGATGTTAGCCTAAGAAAGGCTTGAATCTTACTGGTTGCATATCAAAACCAATAATAGATATGGAAATTTTGAAACTATCTACTCAACAGTCCCACCGGGCATGCCAGAAACTGTTGTCACCTAGAATTGCACCCTGTGCTGAGTTTGCAAGAAACTGAGCATTCTAGAGCAACATGGGATCATTTCAAGGCTCTGGGTCACCTATAGCTGAAATGAACCTCCAGAGAAGGCCAACTTCCTTTGGGTACCACCTAAACTATAGATTTTGTAAGGAAAAGGGAGAAGGAATACATGGAAATTAAACTAATTCTATGGTGATACACCGAACTGACAGGAACAATGAGATACTCAATTTACACCTGAATACTGATGATGGACATAAGATTACTCATCAAATTCTGTAAGCCTTACACCAACGTTTTACAAACAAGGTTCGATTCACACACTTTTTCTAGAGAGGAAAGAAATATTTTCACAGACCAAAATCCTTGTGTGACTAAGTGAACACAATTTGTAATTTGTATAGTGATACTTTTGCAAAGGAAGGCACGAACCACAAGATAAAGTTATGAAGAAATGGAATAAATTCACAAAAATAACTTGATCATGAACCTGAAATGCACAACACTCTGCAGGAACAAGATGGAAATCAAAACATCAACAATAATCAAGGTAAGCTTTATATAACATGCTCCAAGATGAGTTACAAAATTCTGCTAATCCAAGAGAGGACTGTAGTAGTCATAGAATTTAGAAAAGCATAAGGAGAACTCCTTTACAAAGAGGCAAAAAATGCCTTATATACAAAAGTAAGGTCGGCCCCTTAGGGCTTACAAAAATATCAGGCTCAGAAAAAAAAAAAACTATCTTAAGATCTTTTGAATGAATTAAATGTTGCACCCTTGCGTGTCCCGTTGGTGAAGAGTCATCCCTGGAGAATCCCTTAGATCTTTTGCCACATTAATCCCTCTGTCTCTGTGTCCTCTAAATCTCACTGTCAAGTTGCTTTGAATGCTCTTAAGCTCAGAATAGATACGTGCCAATTTTCATCCTGTTGATCTTCTTTTTGTTGGTCAAATCACCACGCAAGCTATCTCGGGCGGTCACAAACTCATTACCAGAATCGCATATCGGTGGGACACTTGAGGTGTCTCGCCGATGCGATTATGGTCTTCTGAAGTTATCGACACAGTACATGACAGTTGGTGAGACATCATGCGGGCTTTAGAATTCATATCGATTATCACCGAGGCCATCGACAAGATATAATTCTATCACCAAAACATCATGTCAAAAAACCCCACCCTTAGCAAAGGCACCTTGTTTCAGTGGGACTCACTGCATTTGGCAAGACATCTTAGTGATGTTGGATCCCTCTCTCCAAGCTCTCTTTTCTTTAGCGATGCCACTTTCCTTCGGTGAGACATCCTGACTTCACCTAGACTTCACACCGAGGTCTTTTCATTCCATTGAGCTTCTCTTTTGTTGGCAAGACAACACCAAGTCGGGGAAACCTTCCCCCAACTTGGAATGTTATA
Organism: Sequoia sempervirens; assembly: GCA_007258455.2. Taxonomy (NCBI): domain Eukaryota; kingdom Viridiplantae; phylum Streptophyta; class Pinopsida; order Cupressales; family Cupressaceae; genus Sequoia; species Sequoia sempervirens. Next base: position 300,301,324 of record VDFB02086081.1, on the reverse strand, counting down.
CCGAGGCTTCCTTTATCGGCAAGACCCTACTAGGTCACTGAGACCTTCTGGTGAAACCATCGCTTTGTCTAGGGCTCCAAGATTCCTTTCGGTAAGACTTTGGTAAGTCGCTAGGACATCACGGTGACGACTTCAACTCTTGGTGAGGCCCCAGTGTTGTTGGTGAGACATTGGCCGATTGGCCAGACCTCTTGTCGAAGGCATAAATATTTTGGTGAGCTCACTTCACTTCGGGGAGACTTCCCTGCCTCGACAAGACCCTATAGCGGTGATCCCCTCTCTTGCCGAGACATCATGCAATCAGAGGGACAACGTCCCAAATAAAACCTTTTCACCTCGCCGAGACTTGTGCTTGGTCGCTCAGACATCATGGTGAAGTCAAACATTCCCCGACGCCAACCTTGTGAGCCACCTTCGGCGAGACATCCCACGTGGAGAGACACATAGGGAATAATAGTGACCCGGATGTCTTGGCGACTGGTATTTTAGACAAATAGAATGCATTACTAGTTGAGAAGACAACAGAGGGGTCTTGCCGACTTTCTTCTCTGATGGATCCTATGCCAAATATGACTGAGGCATACTTTTCAAATGAGTTCCTTGTGAAATGTCACTAGGCTCCTAACTTTTTCCCTTGTGCGAATGCTTCATTTGGCCTTCTCGATCCTCTGTTACATGATTTGTCTGATTGAGCCCAAAGGGTAAAAATTAGGTAACAGGAAGATGGAGGGTCTGTTGCAGATCATTTAAATGCATTTAACATGTTGGTTGCACAATTGGGTTCCTTTAAGATGGATTTTTTCTATTGGAAGCACTACTTCTACCTTTAAGATGAACGAGGTTTTTTCCTCATTATTATTTGAAGAGATGCGAAGAAAGTCTTCTGAGATGGCCAACAAGGCTCTTGCAGTCCGTGGCAAACCAAAAGAGAGAACCAAAAAGAAAGATAAGAAATCTAAGTCAAAGTCTTTGGGGAAATATAAGTCTCCTACTAAGAAGTCCAAGGAAAAATGTTGGAACTTTGGTGAAGTTGGTCACATTCGTAAAGATTGCAAGAAGGAGAAGAATAAGAAAAACAAGTATTTTCTCTGATTTTGAATTTGAGAAATCATCTCAAGATGATGGAGAAGAATTTATTGTTTCCTTGGAAGCCCATGCATCGAATGATGTGTGGTTGATAGATTTAGGTGTATCCTTTCACATGACTTCTTATAGAGATTGGTTCTTGAATTATTAGGAGTACAATGGTGGAGAGGTGTACCTAGGTGAAGACTCTCACTTGAAGATTGTTGGTTGTAGAAGAGTCAAAATAAGATTTCCTGATGGAAGAGTGAAGGGGATTGTTGGTGTCTTGCATATCTAGGGTTTGGCATGAAACTTTATTTCTATAAGTAAACTAAATGATTCAGGAGAGCAAGTTGTTTTCTCTAGTGGAGGATGCAAGATGAATAGAGGAGCTATGGTGTTGGCTAAGGGTGTTCATATCGACACTTTATTTCAGCTTGATGCATGCACGGTAAAGTGCAATAGTTCTTCTGATGTATTGAAGAAGATATCTTTGGAATCTTCATCCTCACCATTAGATCATGTAGAGAAAAATCATGTTGTAGCTACATATGATGGTTGTGCATTTTGGGTACCTAAGGGTGTTCATTCTATGGAAATGAAGCTTCCTGCAGAGAAGATAATGTTATGGCACCAATGACTTAGTCGCATTGGTGAGAAGGGTCTTAGAACCTTGAAAAATAAGAGCATTGTTGAAGTCCTTGATGATTGTAATCTCGAGTTTGACTTTTGTGAACATTGTGTATATGGAAAACAACATCATGTTTCTTTTACTATAGTTCTCATAAGTCTTTTGGGGTTTTGGACTATCTTCATTTAGATGTTTTTGGTCCTGTAAATGTTCCTTCATTATCAAAATATGTATATTTTATTTCTTTCATAGATGATTATAGTAGGAAATTTGTTTATTTCCTCAAAAATAAAGCTAAATTCTTTAGTCAGTTTAAGGATTTTAAGGCCTTGGTAGAAAATTAGACTAGCAGAAATATTAAGTGTATGAGGACTGATAATGGCAGTGAGTTTTGTTCCATAGAGTTTGACAAGCTCCATAAAGAGCATGGGATTGAGAAACATAAGATTACTCCCTACACTCCACAACAAAATGGAGTTGTAGAAATAATGAACATAATGTTGATGGAGAGGGCTAGGAGTATGTTGAATGGTGCTAGCCTTGAACAAATTTTTTTGGGTTGAAGCAGTAGCCACTACATGTTATTTGATCAATAGATTTCCTACATCAACACTTGTTGGAAAGACACCCATGGAGGCATGGTCTAGTAAAAAGCCTTTAATGAGACATCTCAGAGTATTTGGTTGCAAAGCTTGTGCTCATGTTCTAATTGAGAAGAGGTCAAAGTTGGAGAACAAGGCTGTCAAGTGTATCTTTATCGACTATGTTGTTGGTGTGAAAGGGTACAAGCTTTGGGATCTAAAAGATCAGAAGTTTCTACAAAAAAAGTGTGATCTTCAGAGAGATGAAACCTTCTACTATTGAGTTGCAACTAGAGAAAGAGGAGAAACAAAAGGAGGTAGTGCAGATTCCACCTAATTTGAAGAAAGAAGAAGCAAGTACTCATGTTGGACCTGATGATGAGGAGAGTTCAAGTAGCTCTGAAAGTTCTAAAGAAGAAGGAGAACCTCAACCTCAACATTTGAGTTGGTCTACACGAATTAGGCAACAATTGAAAAGATTTGGTTATTCATTATTGGATTTTAGTTGTATATTTTCCTTGATTACTAATACTGATGAGCCTAGGACTATCAAAGAGGCAATGGGTATGAATGATTTAGATTCTTGGATGCAAGCCATGGATGAGGAGATGGATTCATTAAAGAAAAATAATACTTTGGATTTGGCACCTTTGCTTGTTGGACGTAAACTTGTTGGTTGTAAATGGGTATTCAAGAAAAAGTGTAGTCTTGATGGTAGTGTTGACAAGTATAAGGCATGGTTGGTCACTAAGGGATTTTCCCAAGTGGAGGGAATTGATTATGGGGAGATATTATCTCTTATAGAAAAGTTGACATCTATTCAACTTTTGTTGTCACTTTCATCAACATATGACTTAGAAGTGGAACAGATGGATGTGAAGACAACGTTCCTTCATGGTGATTTCGAGGAAGAGATATACATGTTACAACCAAAGCATTTTGTTGAAAAAGGTAAAGAAATGTTGGCTTGTAAACTGAAGAAATCTCTTTATGGTTTGAAACAGTCTCCTAGAATGTGGTATCATAAGTTTGATACCTATGTTTTTTCATTGGGATTTCTGAGATATAAATCTAACCATTGTGTATATTTTAAATCTGAAAATGGTTGCATTCTCATTATTGTCTTATATGTAGATGATATGTTGTTTATTGGGAATGGTAAAAGTATGATTTCATATTTGAAGTTTCAGTTGTCACCACAGTTTGAGATGAAAGACCTAAATGGATATAGGTACACTCTAGGAATGGAAATCATGAGAGACAAAGCTAACATAAAGCTTTGGTTAAGCCAGAGCAAGTATGTGAACTCGATGTTGGAGAGATTCAACATGGTAGATTGCAGATATTTAGTTGTTCCTATGATGCAAGGGACAAATATTTTTGTGAATGATTGTCCAAAGTCTCCTACTGAAATGGAGGACATGACCAAAGTACCATATGGAAGTGCAGTTGGTAGTCTGATGTATGCGATGGCATGTACGAGACCAGACATTTCCCAAGTAGTGGGAGTCCTTAGCCGTTTTATGGTTAATACTGGATGGGTGCATTGGGATGCTATTAAGAGGGTGTTCAGATATTTATGGGGTACTTCTGAGTATGCCTTGTGTTTTTGTGGTTATCCTACTAAGCCTCAACATTCTATGAGAATTCATGGATATGTGGATTTAGATTGGGCAGGTGACATTGATAGCAGAAGATCCACTAGTTGTTATGTGTCTATGATGTTTGGTGGTGCTATCAGTTGGATGAGTAAGTGACAGGTTGTAGTTACTTTATCCATGACAAAGGTAGAGTATATGACAGCCACTCATGCTTGTAAGGAAGCTATTTGGCTTGAGAGATTATGTTTTGATATTGGTTTATATCCAAGACATATTACTGTTTGTTGTGATAGTCAAAGTGCGATTTGTCTAGCAAAAAATCCTACCTTCCATGCTAGAACAAAGCACATCGATGTTCAATATCATTTTTTTCATGATATGGTGGAAAAGGTTGACACTTTGGTGAATGTTGTAGATGAACTGACAAAACCATTGAGTATAGAGGAGTTTAGATGGTTTTTTGATTCCATGGGCCTTGGGGCCCTGAGCAGATGATTTTGTATGACTCTCAGCAGGTCTTTGACAAGTGGGAGAATATTGGTATTACGGTGTATCAACCTTAGAGTCCTAATATTTGATTTAATTTGATGTATTTATTTGTATTAGTTAATTTCCTATGGTATCATGTCATTAATTGGGACCCATTGGTTGGGTGGCATCCTCATTGGAGGTGATAGGATGAAACATAATTATCCCATGTGGACATAGAAATCCCACTTTGGAATCTATGACATATGATAGATTCTATGATGTGTCATAAGGCATCTTTGAATGCATGAAGAAATTTGGCACCCAAAATGGGTTATGACAAAGTGTAAGAGAATTGGCTATTTTTAGTTAGTTATGATAGATTCTCTTATAGTTGTAAGTGTTGATAGCTATGAGAGATTCTATGACAACTCTAAGATGTGTAAGGAATCAATCATAGCCTATTTTTAGCATATTCTAGGGAACCAAGCTTGGAAGAAGAATATTTGCATGTATGAAAATTGTAACAGGTGTAAGGGAATATGTCACATGTGTCCAAATGCATGTCTAAGGAGTTTGAAATTGTGCCATTTGGATTTGGACGCCCTTCACCTTCTAGATGCTTCTTGAAGCTTGTATCACTCTATTTATTGAGTGCCTTGAGTTGTAGAATGCATAATTTGTTTGCAGGTAACGAAGTGCTTCTAGAATCACCCAAAACAAGTGCTCATGTTGAAGCACTTGTTGAAGACGTTTTGTACTTGGTGATATCTTATATTAATTATTTTAAGTAATAGAGAAAGTATTGTTCTTTTGGAGGGTGGGGTTTTCTAACTGAAAGGTTTTTCCCCACGTATATCTATGTTATTGCATTTGTGTACTTGCTATTCTATTTCCATTATTCATTATGTGTATCTCATATTGTAACAACATAAGGTGTTAAAATAAAAAATTTCATAACTCTCCTCTACTTAGATTAGTGAAGGAAGCTATTTCCACTCACCCAACTTCTATTCAGATGATTAAAATGCAAAGCCTTGCATAGAAAAATATACATCCATTTCTTCCACGGTAATAATTCTTCTATTCACTTCTCGACAACTTCTTCTTACACACAAAACTATCCTACATACATAATCATGTACGGAATCATTATAGATATCATTATCATAATAGGCATCATCATATTAGTTCATCCATGTTGCATGAGAAAATACAAAAAAATAGATTGCATCCATATGAAATTATAATTTCATCACATAAAATATTTAGCTCATTACATATTAGCATGTCATTACATCCACATTGCATCAGAATCATAACCCATTATAGTTTATCACATTGCATAACATAAATAATAACATATCATGTCATTTCGGCATATATCATAATGCATTCACATAACGTCCATAATCATCACATTCATATACATAATTTCACAACATTAAATACATCCATCTAACATCTGAGCATCACATATAAGCATATGTCAGTCATCCATCAATTGCATTAACAAATAGTGTCAAAGCATAGTCATATAAAAATGCATAAACAACATAAAAGCATAATCATCCATCACATAACATCATAAATGCATAACATAACAATGCATATCATATAATTGCCACCAAAATCATATCATATATGTATAACTCAAAAAGTTTCATAGTACAATGTCAATATGAGTCCCAAAAATAGAGTTCACAGGCTCAATGGTCAATATATATATGTGTCCTATTACAATATCAAAATATGCTCTAGCTCGAGCTACCATGCTCCCTAGAAGGTGACCATTGTGGTGATAGATGTCTCTCCTCTCGGAATGGGGAACTTGAAGACTTGTGCTTTGACTATGGCCTATCATATGGCCCTAAATGTGTTGGCCCTGAAACACCTCCATTGCTCTGAGACCTTCTATGAGATTATCTCCTACAAGACCTATCACTACTCAAGGCCTTTGAGGCACTTAGTGCTCTCTTCTCTAGTGGGACCTCAACCTAATAAAAATATGTATAATATTTCTCACTCCTATTGGCCTTGGAAACCTCTCTGACCATATCTACACTAGACCCACTGCAAGTAGCAATGAAATCTATAACTTGCTGATCGGCCTGCTAACTCCTGATCATTGTAGTATCTCTTTCTCTCTGTAGACCATCCGACTCTATCCTCAACCAATCCCTCTCTATCCATAGTGCCCTTACCTCTACCTCTAGTGCCTGGATCCTAGTTGTGGCCTAATCTAACTATGCCCAAAGATCATATATCCTCTGATCTATTGGTCCATCTCCTCCTTTGGGTGCCAACTCCTCCAATCCCTCCTCTACATCTACACCAATAACTATCCTCTCTTGGAGGACCCACTTTGCTTCTCCAATCGCCTCCTCCTCTTGGTGCTCCTCCTCCACCTCAACCTCCATCACCATGTCATGTTGTCTTGCCTCGAGTAGTGGCACTTCCTCATGTCACTCCTCCTCTGCCACTCTCCCCCTCCGCTATCTCCTCCTCATCTCTCTCACCCTCACCCTCCTCTCGGATTGGTGATAGTGGTCTCCCTTTCTATCTCCCCATCCTCCTCCTCTTGTCCTTTCCTCCTCCTATCCCTCCTCTGTCATCTCCTCCATCATCACCTCTTCCCTCATCTCCCCTCCCTCCATCTCGTCCTCCTCTCCATCCTCTATCCCATCTTCGGCCTCGTGGGCCCCTACCTCGACACTCTACTGGCATTGACTAATTTAGGTGTGTGTATGGAACTGGTCTATGGGTGGACCACCATGCATCATAATTAGTTGTTGTTCTTGGGTTTGTTACACTACCCCTCCATGCCCACTGCACTAGTTGCAGTGCATTTATATCTTGCTTCACCATAACCACTAGAATCATCTGACCCCATGGGTGCAGCTCATGTGATGAATGGAAAAATTTATTGTCCCTTGAGGCACATCCTTTTCCTATCCAAACTATCTCAAGACACAGTCCAAAAAGTATTGCTCAATGATGTGCTGTGACTACGCAATGCGACCAATCAGATATCTAGCCTATTGACACCATGGTAGGTGTTGATACTCATCCACCCACTGCTGAAAATCCCTATATGGTCTCCAGACAAAACTAAGCAATACATCAATCCCATGCCTCTAGTAACTTGTATCTCCCACATGTGTCTATGTAGCAATGTTTCCATACATATATATGTAGGGTATACCATCCCCTAACTACCTGCTAAACACCGGATGAAACACTACAATGTGCTCCCATTCCCACACCGTCAGTAGAGTCACCCCATAGCTCATGACCTAACCATCTTGATAGGCTATATCATACAACTAAAATTAGAGCATACCTAATAGACATGGCCCACATGCATAGACTATCCCATGTTGCATCATACTTGTTAGCATCTCATCCCATCCCTCTGGAAAGCCATGTTATCTATGGTCTAGAATGACAACTTCACCAATCAAGGTACATAACACATAATCATATCTCTCATAATGCTTTTTCAGGGTCTCCCACCTAATCTCATAGCCATGCATGCTGAGCTCTACCACATCTTCATAATCATAATGGTCATAGATGGCCTACAGTCCTCTTATAGGATCATATCTAACACACTCCCCTCAAATCGACAGTCTGAGTATTCAATATATGTCCTCTAGGGGCACGATCGCCTCCTCGGTTGACAAATGAAAAGAGCATGTCTTAGAGTGCCACTTCTCCACAAGTGTAGTCAGTAGACCTCTTTTCTCCCTAACAATAGGCATATAGGTCACGTGATACAAACCAAGTTGCATTAGTCCATGCCTTTCAACGTCAAATAACTGATCCTAAAAAGTTGATGGCCGAGTCTCCCAAGTGTAAATAGGGACAAGTGCAACCTGTGGTCACAAATAATGGTCATTGCATCAATCTAAAACCCTAATTAGACATATTGGACCTAAATTACACAAGGCATTTCATCCTAAACTGGGGAAATTTATTTAAACATTCAATTTTGTCATTCTGCTTGGAAAATGCATCATAGAAATCCATAGCGTCATTATTTTTGCATCTACATCACACAACTGCAATTGCATCACATGCCTTAGAAAATTCATCACTAGGGTCGATTGTGGTCAACCCCCAATCAGTTGTGTCGCACCACTTGCACATGTGTCATACCCCCTAGCATACGTAGTTAATTTTGTTGAATGCATCATTCCCATCCGTGGGTGTAGTGCAAGAAGTAAATGTGATGCACTTTATAGTTGTGTCACACCGTATTCAACCCCCTATCGCCCTAGCCTTACCAAAGTATTTGTGTCGTAATGTGAGAATTGCAACAAACCACAACAGTTGTGTCACTCACAATAGAAATCATGGCGAACACCTTTCACCGCAATTGTTTGCTAAAATTCTTGGCCCTAAAAATGCACAAAAAACTAAAAATGAGGTGGGTACGAAGTACTTACCAAGTCCCCTACTCCCTTAGGTCGTTAGAAGGTCTAGATGTGATATCCATGATGCTCGGTGTGCAGAATAGGTGACATCTTCATAACTGATTTCTCTCTAGAGCTCTCCAATCTCCAACTTCAATGCACAAATGACCATTTTCCCACTCAAACTCCTATTTATAGGCAATAAATTAGGGTTTGCACTAGGCTGTATATTGGATGCACTTTTTTCAGACTTCAAACCTAAATTTCACCACCCCAAAGGTCTCGAAAATCATTTTTGTCACCACTATCGCATTTTTGGTTGTCAAATTGACTTATTGAAACAAGTTTCAATTTTTTTGAAAATTTACAAAAAAAAATTGAGTGGGCATAGATCCATCCTGCTTACACCGATGCATGTTTTGACTACTATTTTTTGACACAACACGATAAACTTTATTGTATCAAAAAAGGGGAAAATGTAGACACTAAAAATTGTCCTAGGCCTATGACTTTATTAAATCCCCTTTCATCCTTGATAATTAAATAATTTTAATTATTTAATTATTGTCTAATGTCATAAAGTCTTATATTAATTAAATAATTTGAATTATTTAATCAATTCATTTTATCTTTCTATTCCCCTTTTGATTAATTAAATAAATTGTAATTTATTTAATTACGTCACTAATGTCCTTGTCTTCTATAATTAAATAAATTTATATTTATTTAATTATTTACACTTTCTACTATAATTAAATAATTATGTCAATTGTTTAATTATTCATTTTAGCTTTTCTGCCATAAATTAATTAAATTTTAGTTAATTAATGACTTACCTTTTCTCCCATTTTTTGAATTAAAATTGGTATTTAATAAAAAAGACAACTTGCCTTTTTCTTCTAAAATTTAAATAATGTTTCCATTATTTAACTCTTCACTTTCCTTCTCGAACTAAATGAATTTTTAGAATTATTTAGTTCTTCTCTCAATCTTATTCTTATCCCCTCTTGTCTCATTTAATTTCAACCATTGATTGAAATTAATTGATTTTGATCTCGATCGTTCATTCAAATTTATTTTCTATAAAAGACACCTAGCTTTATCATTTTTTATCATCTAGTTTATGATAGGTATACGCTACTTAAAGAGACAACTACTTCGATATTTTTCAATCATAGACATAGGAAACACTTGCACACTCATATCTGAGGGCATTGATCATTTACAACAAAATGGAGAAGGGTAATAGAGGTGAACCATTGATGGCATGAGGATTTCGGTAATGTTGTTGCTTCGTTTTATTTTTTCATGCTTATTTGTTCTCTATTTCTTAATTAAGGTCTTAAGTTTTCATTTTAAATGATTTAATACCTTTATCCTAATTTTAACTCTAATTACACTACTACTAGAACTTCTCAACAAAATGGGGTAGTGGAAAGGAAGAATAGAACTGTTTAGGAGATGGAAAGAACAATGTTGAGTGAAGCCAAGTTGCCTAATGTATATTGGAAAGAAGAAGTCCATACTACTATCTGTATTCTTAATAAATGACAACTAAGAGTGAACAAAACCAAGACTCCTTATGAGATGTGATATGGAAGACCAAAAAATATAAAGTACTTTAGAGTTTTTGGAAGTTAATGCTACATCAAAAGAGATGAAAATGGTTTGGGAAAATTTGACTCAAGATTTGATGAAAGAAAATTTCTTGGATACTCAACTAGGAGAAAAACATAAAAGTGCTATATTAAAAGACTGTTGAAGATAGTTGAAATTGCAAATATTAGGGTTGATGAAGAATCACATCAAATAACACATGAGAAAGAAGATTGTTGGTCAAATGAACCTACCTTCTTAGAAGAAGAAGAAGAAGAAGAAGAAATTGAAGAAAAGGAAGAAACACAAGAGAAGATCACCAAGACTCCTTCCAATTATGTCCAAAAGAATCACTCAGAAGATCAGATAATTAGAGATAAGAATGAAGGAGTTTAGACTAGAAGAAGATTTGCAAGGAAAAATGAATAGGTAAATTTTTCTTTATTGTCAAGAATAGAACCAAAAAAATTTATTGATTCTAGCAAGGATGAAGGATTGGTACAAGCAATGTAAGAAGAGCTAAATTGGATAGAGAAGAATCATACTTGGGAATTGGTGCCAAGGCTTATAGACAAAAAATTGATAGGGAAAAAATGGGTGTTCAAAAATAAATTGATAGAAGATGAAGAGGTGGTGAGAAACAAAGAAAGGTTGGTGTGCAATGGTTATTCACAAGTCGAAGGAATTGAATTTGAGGATACATTTTCTCCAGTGGCAAGAATTGAAGCAATCAGAATGTTTCTTGCATTTATAGTTCACAAGGACTTCAAAGTATATCAAATGGATGTCAAATCTTCTTTCTTGAATGGTGACTTAGAAGAAGTTTATAGATAATCTTGATGGATTTCAATTATCAAAAGATCCAAACATGGTATGAAAATTTATGAAGGCTTTATATGGTATCAAACAAGCCCCTAAGGCATGGTATGTAAGGTTGAACAATTATTTACTCCAACAGGGATTCAAGAAAGGTACCTCAAATAGCAACATTTACATCAAAATTGAGGATGAATAAATTCTAATAGTTGTTGTATATGTTGGTGATATAATCTTTGGTGGAAATGATGAAATGTGTAAGTAGTTTGCAAAGGGGATGTAGAAGGAAATTGAAATTTCTATGATAGGTGAGTTATCATTCTTTCTTGGACTCTAAATTGCTCAATCTGATGATGATATTTTTATCTCTTAAACAAAGTATGACAAGGAAATGTTGAAGAAGTTTGGTATGGAAGATTGAAAACTAGTGAGTACTCCTATGGTAATAGGTTATCATTTGAGAAAATATGACAAGTCACCTCAGGATGATCAGACTCTGTATAGGTTTATGATTGGGGGCCTACTATATTTAACATCATCAAGGCTTGAAATTATGCAAGTTATCTACTTGGTTGCAAGGATTCAATCTAGTCCAAGAGAAACTCATGTGAAGGTAGTCAAGAGGATTTTCAAATATTTGAAGAGCACTCCAGATTATGGATTGTGGTATCAAAAAGGTGATGATTTTTCTCTAAGTGCATATACTAATGCAGATTTGGCTAGCAGTGTTGATGATAGAAGAAGTACCGATGATGGAGATTTATTTTTGGGAGACAGATTGGTCTCATGGTTTAGTAAGAAGTAGGATTTAGTGTCCTTATAAACAAAAAAAGTAGAGTATATAGCTGCAACATCCTATTGCACTCAAGTTTTGTGGATGAAGAAAACATTGAAGGATCAAGGTAATGTATGATGAGCCCATTCACATTCTATGTGAAAATACAAGTTCCATCAATATTTCAAAGAATTTAGTGATGCATTCTAGAACCAAGCACATATCTATCAAGTAGCACTTTTTAAGAGAGAAGGTTACAAATCAAGAGGTAAAATTGGAATAATACCTACAAAGGATTAAGTTACATACATATTTACAAAGGAAATTTCTAAGAACACATTTTAATATCTCAGACAAAAGTTAGGGTTTTTTTCCCCTCTTCTAACTAGATTAATAAATTGAGCATCTATCTAGGGGGAGCAGTTCAAGTCATATCTTTATCTCTAGATTGATGGGGGCTACCTCTCAAGGGGGGCAGATAGAAAGAATCTAAGAAGGATGCTAAGGTTTTTGTAGAAAGGGGGAGATTGTATGTTGTTGCTGGTATATAGGAAGACCACTATCCCTTTTTCCTTGATGTCAAAGGGGGAGAAATTGAATATCAAGCTAGTGTTGCCATCAATGCCAAAGGGGGAGATTGTTGCAAGTATTGTCATTGATGTCAACAGAGCTATGGAAGGTTGCATGTGATGTAAATAGTGTATGATGATATGAAGAAGTTATGGATTTTTTATTTTGATGAAAAGAGTTGTAATTGGTGTTTATGATGGTTTGAATTTTGTATTTTCTATCTCTATATGTAAAGCATTACATAGGAGATGAGAGTAATTATGTAAGGTTTCAAGCAGTCAAAGGTACGAGAAGTTGCATTGGAGAAGCTCAGGAGAATGCTCTACATTCATCCACATTTGAAAAGATAGCCTTGTGGTTTGGAAGTTAGACAGAGATAGGTGTGAAGTATGCATATTCCTATGAGAGCATAGTAGTTATCATAGAATAATCCAAAGCTAGCAGAGTGAAGATAGTAGTACATTGTGGTTGCAATCAGGAAGGTTCAAAGGAATGCTCCACATTTATTTGCACTTGAAGATGTGATCTTACGACTTGGAGGATAAAATCAAATTGTCTATATGTTTTCTCTTTTCAAGTTTTAGGTGTTGAGGTGTAACACAAATCTAGCTTTCAATGCTCTATTTTAAGATTGTGTTTTGTGGGTTTACAAGAGATGATAGGTTTAGTTTCTATTTTTTTGCACTAGCATGAAGTAGCATGAAGTTGTGAAAGAAGTGTATGAGAATATTTTTCCATTTCATATAATGTTTTAAAAGTGATATGAGTGATGCTATTTGGTCTCTTTGGAACCACTTTAGGTCTAGATCTAATGTATAGAAGGATAAGTGTTTGATTGTCCAACTTGGTATGTTGAGATATTTGAGCCAGGTGTTTGGAAGTGTGCTAAGGTAAAATATGTCATGATTATTTGTTGATTGAACCAAATTTGACTTCTACTTACCGTAGATATTTTGGGAGCTAACTTGTTGTGGTCGTTTCACGTTTATGTCTATTGTTTAATCTTCATTGAAAAAGGAGAAACTTTTTGAAGCTTGTGGAGGATATAAATAAAATATCAAGTTTTGCTATAAAGGATGTGAGAGTGTCAATATGTGAGGAGGTATGTGTGATTGTGGATCTGAGTGTGTGTAAGTGTGTTGAAAATAACAGAGCATCTTATGTGTAGGTGTTGAAGATACATGCTAGTGTGAAGGTTGTTGATGCTACAAAGGTAGTTGTTTAGTAGAATTTGTCAAGCATTTTGTACAAAGGTTTTAGCCTCTTTTTGTAAGTGTTGTATCCTATAGGGAGTTGTAGCTTCCTTTGGTTAAAGCCATAAAAACTATATTTGAGGGAGTTGTAGCTTCCTTTGGGTTGTAGCCTATAAAACTTGTAAACCTTATTTTATTTGTGAGGTTGGATTTGGATAGTAGATCCTAGTAGCTTTCTCACTATTTTTTTTCCCTTATAGGGTTTTCTACATAAATCTAGTGTGATGGTTGTGTGGTTATGCTTTGAATTATATAGCTTAATTATTTATTACTTAAGCCAGTAGAAAGATTTGGTTGATAAATTTGAATTGGATTAATTTGTGGGATATATTGATTCATCCCCCCTCTCAGTATATCATAGTTTTCTAACATAAGAGTAAAGCCAAATAAAAAATGGGGCATGAGTGGGATATGACATGTAATTTTCAGATTGATTAGGTGTCAAAGTACCCATTCATTGAACCATTGGAGAATGCAAACAAATATGAATGTCCAATAGAATGCATGTGCAATATTTGTAGTTGGAAATATTAAAAGGACAAGAAGTTGTAGCTAAAACTTGACAATATAGAAAATCATATCTGTAAATTTTATGAGAAAAAAATGATAGACGGAAAGAAAAAAATAATAGTAAAATGGAAATCAAAGGAAGAGTGTCTTCATGTTAAGAATGCCTTGGAATATGATGACCATATGCAAAGAATGGTGAATCTTGCTAAATGTGGAGGTTCAATTGAAGATCAATTTGGAAAGATAATGGCATGAACACAACTTGAAAAAAATATTCATATGAGTTTTTTTCATATTTTTTCAAGAGAGCATCCTATGATAGAGTACCCAAAATATAATAATTTATTATATTTTTTTGGCATTCCTAACTTTCCTAGCATACATTGGTAAATAAACTCTAGATGGGAATGGGTAGGTTATCTTGTGGAGGTGGAAAAATAATATTTACAGGAAGAAATATTCATTATTCATTGCATTATCTTGAGATGAAGTTGCTATGGTAGAAAATACTTCTTGGGTATGCATGCATGTGTATACTATACAAAAACATTTCCGCAAACCTTATCTACTTTGCAATCATAAAATGAAGGAGAGTTTGACATTGCAAAATCTATTTAAACTAGTTAAGAAATCTTTGAATTAAATTGGAGGTATGGATGAATTCACAATTGACAAAAAGTTGGTGTGTATAGGAGCTGGTGATGGCTTAGTAATGTAAGGTCACATGAATGGTCTTTATATAAATTTACAAACTATTTTTTCACAATACATGATTTCTATTCATTGTATAGTATTAGTAATGTTTTTCATCAACGTAAAGTTACAAACTATTAGTAATGTTGGAGATTGTTGGTGTTGTCACTCATGTCAACACCTAGTATGGATGTGATATGGTTTGATGTCACATTGATGTTGTAGAGGAGGGGGACCGACTGCTCAGGACCTTGGGTCATAGGAGGGTCTAGAACAATTAGTTTCCCTGATCTACCTTCAGCTGAGGGATTGTTTAAGATATGTTTGATGTTTAAAGGGGTGAAAAGGAAGGAAAAATGATCTACCTCTTTCCTTCTACCAACCCAAGAATATCAAAAAGTTAGGTGAATAGGTTTCTAGAGTCTGGAGTGTAACTTGGGAAACTCACTTCTAGGGGACTATAGCAGAAGACATAGACAATAGAGTGACGCACTAGCATCCGTATGGATAGAGAGTGAAAATTATAGTTGAAACTCAAAGAGAACCTACTAACAACCTAAAAAATATGGTTTAATGTAATAACATAAATTGAAAAGCAACTAAATAATCTGAATAGCGAGAAAATTACTTTAACTTGATCTAATCTATGAATTGACAAAGGAGAGTAAGGAAAGTGCACCTTCCTACCCATGAGTTGATATCATCAAGGTCTTCACTCGATGAGAAACCTACACACATAAGACATAAATGTTGGGCTTGTGTATAGAGGACTATTGCAGTCAGTCCCCCGCTTTGGTGTTTCCACCTCCACTGACAACCAATATAGCAAAAATAGGAGAAATGCAATAAAGGAAGATATTGAAGTGAAAGTACTAAGAACTAAGCTAAACAACAATATGCTACAAAAATAATATGATAATGCAAGAGAAAAGGAAATGGAGTGATATCACCTTCAACCACGTGCACTCAAGGAAAATGGGAGGAGCCAACTCGCAAGCTTGCAAATGCCAACTTGCCGCAACAACAAGGAGAGTAAAACCAACAAAGTATCAAATTGCAACTTCAATGGAGGTGATAGAGCTTGAGGAAGTTGTGAAAAGAGAGGAGAGGGTAGTCCCAAGAGTGTGAATGATCAAGAAGTTCTAGAGAGAGTGAATGAATGAAGGAGATAATCATTTGAATATGAAATTGGAGGAAAAGGAGTCGTTCGAGGTCCGTCAAAGGAGAAAAAATGTTACACTTCATCGCCAATGGATGATTATAATTCCTTTATGGATTCTAGAGGTAGGAATCCTATCAGGATGGTAGCACTTCATGTATATTTTCATGCATCATGCTAGCATCCTTGATAGAATATCCTCCACTGACACAAAAAATGACTGCCAAGTGGATGGGAAGTGAATGAAGGACATGGAATAATATTATTGAACTTAATTTTATAAGGTAGGAGGTACATAAATGTGGAATTTGCAAAGGTGTGCAAATTCATGCCATTACATTTTCCCCCCACTTTAGCGATCATTAGTGTTAGTGAATGCATGCTAAAGTAGAGTGAAAGTAGAGAAATGTATACCTGTACCATCGAGGAAGCAAACTACAAACTACAATCTAGCATAATCAAATGCATAGGAAGAGAAAATGGATCCACAAGTACTCGACCTTGAGGAGAGTTGAAAAAATGTGTTGCAGGCCCTCAGACTTACAAAAGAAGGCTCTACAGGTGCTTGATCCTAAGGGAGGCCAAATGTGAAAGGCTCCATAGAGTTTGATAGGACCTTATAGGTGCTTGGTCCTGTAAGGTAAGCTCAAGGTGCTAAGTCCTCCAAGATTATTGAAAAATCAGCTTTATAGTTACTCGGTTTTGCAAAGCAACATGTTAATCCGTAGAAAAAGTATGTTAGAAAGAAAAAATCCATGTAGGTGGATAGATATTCATGGAAAAAATTAACAATTGAAGGATAAAATTTCAAAGGGGTCCCTCAGGAACCCTTCAAAAGGAAGGGGTTCGCTCAAGGAATGATCTGTTTGAATGGCGATGACATTTTTCGCAAATGATTCTAGTATCAAGGAATATTTTTGAAAGATCTCTTTCATCAAGGAATTTGAAAGGAAGAATACTCCCTCAGAAGGGAAATTTTTTAGACTTCATTTGAAAAATTATTCCATTCTCAAGGGAAATTTTTTAGATTGTTTCTTTATGAATCATGGCAAAAGAATTTTTTTTTCTAGGGGTCCTTGTTGAAGAATATAGTGTTTTAAAAAATAAGGGATTTTCAATGAGGAATTTGTTGGCCACTGAATGCACCTATTTGAAAATTGAAGTAGTATGATAGCCCCCCTTAGGATGGTGCATGATGAAACATCCTAAGGAGAAAGAGGAAAGTGATGTTATGGCCCGTGATACGTGATGGGATGTAATCATTTAAATATTGTCACACAGGCAAGGGACAACACATAGGCACCACAACATCATGAAACAAGCAAATAAGAGAGAAATATAAAAATGAAACATAAGCAAAGACATAAAGGTCAAGAGATAGGGGGACTTGATATGGGTATGTGCAGGATCATGATGGGCCAAAAAGTGGCAATATGATGGGTATGTGGCCGATGACATTTTTTTAACCCAAAATTGATCAAACGAAAAGGGTTTTTAAAGGAGATTCTCAGCTTTCCACCAATATAAACTATGCTTTACTTTGAATTTAATAAGTAATTATTATTCATTTTCTATTCAAATTACGACTAAAGTCCTGATTGATAGACTGATTGAAAAACATCTATAGCTTTCAAGCGATATCACATTTTTTGAATCCAAAACATTTGTCACATTCTATGTTGTGCATACTATAGGATAAAAATAAAATAAAATTGAATTTCATTAAGTTTTGACCAAGTTAAGGTGGTTAGACATACAAGTTTTATATATTTTTTAAAATTTGTAATAAAAAAATCATAATTAATTATTTACTCAAAAAAAAATTCAAAAAAATATGCATCACATCAGGAGATGAGTCCTCTACTTATATCTAAAATATTATAAAAAAATATTATCATTTTATTGTGGTTAGGGTGGTCAGACAGACACCTACTTCTTATTTTTTCCCTGAAATTTAAGTACTACTAAATTGAAATTTCAATTTTCACTAAATAGATTTCTTTTTTTAAAAAAAAACCTAGTAGTTTAGAAACTACATTCAATTTGATACATATTCTATTCTTACATATTTTTGAAATAATATAGATAACTTATTCAAATTTTTACGTCAAGTTGCCTAACTCTGATTTTTCTAATTTGTTTGCCACTTAAGGGCCTGTTTTTTCCATGATGATCCTGCACATACCCATATTTCGAGGTTAGAACTACTCATAGATATAGATAGATAGATATAATATAATAATATATATGAACTATCATTGTGGACACGTAAAATATACCGATTGACATTATGCATCTGATCCCGACTACTAACATCGTTTGATCTTGAATCATCCTTTGGTCTAACCAATTCATCAATATTCCTCTCTTAATTAAATAAACTAGTTATCTAATTAAATCACCTCTTCTTGATAATTAAATTAACCAACATGATCTAATTATCCCAATTTAATTAAATAATCAATTTTATTTAACTAAATCTCTAAAGTCTTCATATTAAATTAAAACCTTATTTGGTTTAATCTTTCATCATCCCTGTTAATTAAATAAATCATAAATCGTTATTTAATTAATCTCTTATCATATTCTTCTCCTATTTGATTTAAAAAAATCCACAAATTTAAGTCAAATAAGTCACATCATTTAATCCCCTTCATTAAATTAATTAACCTTGATTAATTTAATCTCCTATCATTTCCCATCCTCCAACATTTACCACTTGCACATGAAAATAGATTTAATTGATTTATTGAATCCCTATTTTCCTCAACAAGGCATTTTTTTTGAATATTCTCCAAGTTTGAATTCAAAAATCTAAGTTGAAATGTACATCCAACAAGGAATTTACTCCATCTTACATGTCCTTTGCCTTGAGCCAAGTGGCATTTAATGCATTCTTTCTTCCCTCTTTCAAGTCATTTCAACAAATTCAAAATTCAAAAGTATGCATTTATTGGCACAATCCTCGAAACTTGTACATCCTCCATCCACTCATAGATTGACAAGTGGCATCTTGCCATTGGTTGAATGCTAGTCCCACATTGTTCAATTTTGGACATTCATCCTTCAATCTCATCTATAAATGAAGATCCCATCCTTCATTTGATCCATCCACAAATTATGCAAAGTTACCATTCTCAAATATCTATCAAATTCCATCCATCACCATTGAATCTTAGCTAGGTTATGCAGGTTTTTAGCTTGGAGCTCTCATCAAGCATCAACAAAGTGGATCACTCATCAATTATCATCAACATACATCAATCTTGCATCATAGGAGTTGGGAAAGGGCCAATTTTCACATCAAATTGGCACCAATTCCCCCATGGGATCATGAGTTTTCTAGCTTAATTAAGATTCAATCTCTATTTTATTGTTTTCATTGCGTTCTTCATTATTTTTTCCTAATTTGAGCTATGTTAATGGATTTCATGGGGAATCCTTATTCTTGCTTGCAATTTCTAATCTAATGTGTTTGTTCTTATTGTTTTGTAGGTATTAGGATTGGGGTTCACACAGTCATCAATCCCCTACTATATCAGATCATGTGAAGGAAGGTACACGAATTTTTTTTTTTTTTTTTTGGGTCAACATGGAAGGGAGGCCTAAATGCTCCTAACACTTTGCATCATCCCGAATTGTCAAAAATCAAGGCACAACAAAGAGAAGAATGATGTAACAAATAGAAGAAAATTATGGCACAAAACACTCCTATATCTGAGAACCTACTAGGGTGACTAGGGTCCTTCGGGAACTCATAAAGCAAGAACGAGGGAAACACAACAGACACAAATCTAATCTATATATAAAGAAGAGGTGACCACCTAGTTCTCATCAACCAAGAGGTCATCGTTCTCCCAATATAGATCATTATAAGGGGAAGGTGTGTTGCAAGTATGAGCAAAGTTGGTTGTGTTGTCATTGATGTTGTCATTGATTTCAACACAATACAAGATTTTGTAGGTTGCACATTTATAGTTGAGATGCTAATGAGATGTTGCAAGTACATGGAGCTATCTTTATGATATCGTAGATGTGTTGGTATGGTGAATTGTTAAGTGTTGTAGTGAAGACAGAGTTGTGTATGCTTAGAATGTGCTCTAGTTTGTGCTATGCATTTATTTGTGTTGATCCTATGCTTGTGCAGATCTGAGGTGTTGTTTATGGGCATCTGTTGGTGACATATCCTAGTTTGTAGCTTCTAGTTTGATGGAGAATAAAAGTTGTGTTCATCGGTATGTGAACCAGTGTTATAGAGATTTTTTGTGGATTGAAAGAAATGTTTCTACTCCATAGTCATTTGCTGGTTTGTTTCAAGTCTTGTGGATCTAGAATACGTCTTGTAATGATGTTCTTTGTATTCTTGCAAAAATCTTCATGGTTTGGTGCTGTGGAAGTTGAGTTTCAGTATTGTTGTGTATGTTTGTACATTCCGAATGGACTGGTGAGAAGTGTTCTAGGTTTGAAGGTTGTTGCAGTTGATGCAGATGAGTCTAAGGGAATTTGAGATGTGTTGCAGTGATTGGTGAAGTGTGTTGTGTGGTCTACATGTTATCTTCTTGATTTGGAAGCATGTACTTCAAAGTTCTTTTTTTTTTCATTAGGTTTGGATGACCTGGTGTTTACACTTCATACAAAAGATTATGAATTAATTAAGGAAGCATGCGATAGATCCGAGAGGATGTTTTGGGTCTTGGTTAAGTGTTGTTTTCATTCACTCTCATTCCCTTCCACCACAAGAATGTTGAGTTTTTGGCCTAATTTGAATGTATGAAATGAAGCGTGTGTAGCCAACCTTGGAGAAAGTTTCTAAGGTTGAAGATGGTATAAATACAAGTCAAGATGTTGTGAATGAATAAATCAAGCCACAAGTTTGAGAAGTAGAGTTGTGCGAAAGTGAATTAAGGAAACAATACTTTAATGTGTTAGATTCCTGAAAGTAGTGAGTTGACAGTGTCTACAATCCTTCTTATTAGGCTATGGATGTGTGTAATATTTTGTGGCAGATTTTTCTGTAATCTTTCTTTCTGTAGGTAGTGAGCCTCCTTCTGGATAGCGAGTCCTATTTGTAGGTAGTGAGCCTTTGTATCTGGACAATGAGTCCTTTTGGGTAGTGAGCATCTTTGTATTTGGTTGTGCAATTACTTTATATTGTGAGCTAATCCTCATCATGGTTTTTCCCTCATTGGGTTTTCCACGTAAATCTGGTGTTTCCTGTGTTGATATTGCTTTCTATTATTTTCATTTCATGTTCATACTTAATAACATAATTAAGTGGATAAGAAATTGATAAGTGTTTGAATTTTTTTGTTTGAATCTGGTGCGAAATGATTCACCCCCCATCTCAGTTGTCTTGCGCCTTTCAAAAATTGGTATCAGAGCTTTGGTTCCTTGGTGAAGAGCTTAACTGCTTGAGGTAGATCTAATTGCACACAAATTGGCAATCCCTATGTTTGAAGGATCTGACTATAGTGATTGGAAAGTGCATATGAGAGGTTACATAATATCCCTTGGTTACAAGACCTGGAAGGCTATTGAGACGAAGCATGTTGCTCTGGCAAGTGGTCCCACTACTACAAATGAGGTTTTTGCCTATGAGGAGAATGAGAAAGTGAGGTATACAATTTATAGTGCTTTATCTAAGACTAAGAAAATAAAAGTTATTTCTTTGGACACTGCTTATGAAGTTTGGAAGAAGCTTGAAGATATTTATGAAGTGATAGAGTGAAACTGACAAAGAAGCTAATAGCAAAGCACATATATGAAAATCTGAATATGGAAGAAGGAGAAGATATTACAAGCTATTTCCAGAGGGTTGATCTTGTAACAAATGAAGTTAGGAATCAAGGGGGTACTCTGGTAGATGAAGATATAATAGAGAAGATTGTAATGACCTTACCAAAGAGTTACAATGATAAGGGAAGTGTGTGATCCTAAGAATTTTACTAAAGAACAACTATTTGGAACCTTGGCTGCTTTTGAGATGAGGAATTTTGGAAAGAAAGAGGAGAAGACAGAGTTAGCCTTTAAAGCTACAAAGACAGAAGATGATCTAGAGGATGATAGTTCAGATGAGTTGGAAGAAAATTTCAGAAGGAATTTGAATAAAGGTACTGGTAAGTACAAAGGTATGTTACCTTTTAAATGTTTCAACTATGGAAATATTGGTCATTATGCTTCATGATGTCCAAATAGATTTGTACATAAGAAGAATAGAGATAGTAATAAAGACAAAGGATAAGAAGTACAAGAATTTGTATTATGTCAGAGAAGATGCTGGAATTTTTGATGATGAATGCTTGTTTTTAGCTTTAGAAAATAAATCTATGTCTGCTAACTCTCGAAGATGTGCAAGGGAAAGTAGTTTGGAGAGTAAGAAGGATGAGAAGGAAGGTACTCTAGTCACTACATTTCATGCTAGACAAGATGAAGAATATTGGGTGATTGACAATAGCTGCTCTAATCACATGACCAATGATAAAAGTAAGTTCACTAAACTTGAAACATATGATGGTGGTTTAGTTATGTTTGGAGATGATTATGGAGCAAATATTGTTGAGAAATGAACAATTAGTTTTAATGGAAAGAACAACACTAATGATGTCTATTATGTTAAGGGCTTAAGGAATAATCTTTTGAGTGTTGGAAAAATGTGTAGAAAAGGTTTCAAGCTTGTGTTTCAGGATAATACATGTGAGATCAGAAAAGGGTTAGGAATTGTGGTTGCAGCAAGAATAAGAACACATGGAAATCTTTATCAACTTAAGGATGTTGATGGTCAGTGCCTTGTATCTCAAGTTAATGAAAGTTGGCTAGGGCACCAGAGGATGGGACATGTAAAATTTTATAATTTGATCAGGATCAGTTCAAGAGAGGTTGTCTGAGATCTGCCTAAGATCACAAAGCCTAATACTGTGTGCAGGAGTTGTTAGTTGGGAAGGAAAACTAGATGTAGTTTTAAAGGAAAAGATCACTCAACTAACGAAATTTTGGAATTGGTTCATATCGACCTTTGTGGCCCTACAAGAATAGGAAGTCTAAATGGTGATAGTTATTTCATGCTCCTTGTTCATGGCTATTCTAGAATGACATGGGTTACATTTCCTAAAGAGAAGACTTAGGGTCTAGATATATTTAAAGTGTTTAATCCAAGGGTAGAGAATGAAGTAAACCTAAGAATCAAATTTCTAAGGTCTGATATAGGTGGAGAATTCACTTCCAATGAGTTTAATGCATTTTGTGAAGAGCATGGCATAAAGACATTTTTCTGCTCCTAGAACTCCTCAACAAAATGGAGTTGTTGAGAGAAAGAAACAGATTGTGTAGGAAGCTGCTAGAACTACGATAAAAGAAGAAAATTCACCTGATGTATACTAGAGAGAGTCAATCCACACTGCTTCTTATATTCTTAATAGAGTTCAAATCAAAGGTAACAACACTAGACTCCTTATGAGTTGTGGACTGGTAAGATTCCTACTATGAAGTACTTTAAGGTGTTTGGAAGCAAGTGTTACATTAAAAGAGATGATGAGAACCTTGGAAAGTTTGATGCTAGATGTGATGAAGGAATATTCCTTGGGTATCCAACTAGTAGAAAAGGATATAGATGCTTCAATAAGAAATTGAGGAAGATAGTTGAAAGTGCAAATGTGAAGGTTGATGAGGACATGCACAGACTAGTTGACATAAGTGAAATTTAACTAGATGAGCCTATCTATGAACCCGTACTAGAAGAGAATAAAGAGGAAGAAGAAGAACAAATTGAAGAAGAGGAAGAGATTTTAGAACCTACTCCTAAGACTCCTAAGTATGTAAAGAAGAATCATCCTGAAGACCAGATAATTGGAGATAAGAGTGAAGGTGTGAAGACGAGAAGCAAAGTGGTGGAAGGTGAGGTAAATCTATGTTTACTTTCAAAGATAGAACCTAAGTCTATGAGTGAAGCATGTAAAGATGAGAGTTGTGGAAGAGAAATGAAAGAATATTTGCAACATATAGAAAAGAATCAAACATGGGAATTAGTTCCTTGACTAGTAAACAAGAATGTGATTGGCACTAAGTGGGTGTTCAAAAATAAATTGAATGAGAATGGCGAAGTTGTGAGAAACAAAGCAAGACTTGTATGTAAAGGTTATTCACAAGTTGAGGGCATATAATTTGAAGAGACATTTGCCTTGGTGGCAAGAATGGAGGAAATTTGGATGTTCTAGGCAATTTTTGCTTATAAAGACTTCAACGTATATCAGATGGATGTCAAGTTTGCTTTCTTGAATGGAGAATTGGAAGAAGTGTACATGGAACAACCAGAGGGATTTCAGCTATTAGATAAAATAGATAGGGTCTGTAAGTTGAAGAAGGAATTGTATGGATTGAAACAAGCTCCCAAAGCTTGGTATGCTAGATTGGACAGATACTTGACACAATTTTTTTTTTGCAAGGCCTCCACAGACATCAATCTTTATGTCAAGATTGAAGGAAACAAGATGTTGATAGTAGTTGTGTATGTGGATGATATCATCTTTGGAGGAAATGAAGGTATGTGTAAGAGGTTTGTAGAAGAGATGCAAAAATAATTTGAAATGTCTATGATTGGTGAGTTGAATTTCTTCTTTGGACTGCAAGTGAATCAAATTGATAAGGGGATATTCATTTCACAATCTACGTATGTTAAAGAGTTGTTGTAGAATTTTGGAATGGATGACTCCAAACCGTTCTGTACACCTATGGTGACCAGATGTAAGCTGAGTAAAGATGATGAATCTGCTAAAACTGATTAGAGCAAGTACAAATCTATGATTGCTGGATCTTACTGCTACAAGACTAGATATCATGCATGCAACATGTTTTATTGCTAGATTTCAAGCAGAACTGAAAGTAGCACATGCTACAACTGTGAAGAGGATATTCAAATATCTTAAGGGAATTTTGAATTATGGCTTGTGGTATCCTAAAGATACTGATTTCACTTTGATTGCTTACACTGATACGGGTTGGGTTAATTGTGTAGATGACCGAAAGAGTACAAGTGGTGGTGCTTTCTTTCTTGGTGGAAGTTTGGTTTCATGGATTAGTAAGAAACATGATTCTATTTCTTTATCCACTACAAAAGTTGAGTATATTGCTGCAACATCTTGTTGTACACAATTTTTTTGGATGAAGCAAACATTGAAGGACATAGGAGTGATACGTGATGAGCCTATACCTATATTTTGTGATAATACAAGTGCTATAAACATTTCAAAGAATCTGGTGATGCATTCAAGGACAAAACATATACCTATTAGATATCGTTTCTTGAGAGAAAAAATATTGAAGAATGAAGTTAGATTGGAGTATGTGCCTACAAAGGATCAGATTGCAGATATATTTACTAAGGCTCTTCCCAAGGATAATTTTGAGTATCTTAGGGAGAAGTTGGGGGTCATTGACCCTCCTTCTTTGAACTAGGTGCATATGGAGGTGCATCAGTTTAGTGGATCTACAAATTCTTCATTTATATATACTAATGAATGGGTCTACTCTATAGGGGGAGTAGAGAGTTTCATTGTTACAATATGAGTTGTGTGGGTGCACTCCTAAGGGGGAGTGATATGAGTTTTTTTTCTTTGCCATTAATGACAAAGGGGGAGAGAGAGTGTCATGTGAAAAATAGTAAAAGGATAGAAAGAAGAAGCTGAAAGGAAGAGAGAATATTGAGAATGTGTCTTTGATGGTTTTTTACATCATGTGTTGCCATCAATGACAAAGGGGGAGATTGTTGCAAGTATGAGCAAGGTTGGTTATGTTGTCATTGATGTTTTCATTGATGTCAACATAGTACAGGATGTTGTAGGTTGTGCATGTATAGTTGAGATGTTGATGAGATATTGTGAGTACATGGAGCTATCTTTATGATATTGTAGATGTGTTGATATGGTGAGTTGTTAAGTGTTGTAGTGAAGAAATAGTTGTATATGTTCAAAATATGCTCTAGTTTGTGCTCCACATTTCTTCTATGTTGATCCTATGCTTGTGCAGATTTGAGGTTTTGTTTATGGGAATCTGTTGGTGACATCTCCTATTTTGTAGATTTTGGTTTGATGGAGAATGCAAGTTGTGTTCATCGGTATGTGAATTGGATTGATAGAGTTGTTTTTCTGTGGACTGGGAGAAATTTTTCTGCTCTACAATCCTCTACTGGTTTGTTTTAGGTCTTATCGATTTGGAATATGTCTTGCAATGATTTTCTTTGTATTTTGGCAAAGATATTTGTGGTCTGGTGCTCCGAAAGTTGAGTTTCAGTATTGTTGTGTATGTTTGTATAGTCTAGATGAATTGGTGAGAAGTGTTCTAGGTTTGAAGGTTGTTGCAGTTGATACAGATGATTCTAAGGGATTCTGAGATGTGTTGCAGTGACTAGTGAAGTTTGTTGTGTGGTCCGCGTGTTATCTTCTTGATGTGGAAGTGTGTACTTGAAAGTTCATTTGTGTTTTCATTAGGTTTGGCCGACCTGGTGTTTATACTTCATACAAAGGAATAATAATTAATTAAGGAAGCATTTGATTGATTTGAGATGATGTTTTGGGTCTTGGTTAAGTGTTGTTTTTGCTCTCATTCCTTTCCACCACACGAATGTTGAGTTTCCAACCTAATTTGAATTTATGAAATGAAGTGTGTATAGCTGACCTTGGAGAAAGTTTATAAGGTTAAAGATGGTATGAATATAAGTCGAGATGTTGTGAATGAATAAATCAAGCCACAAGTTTAAGAAGTAGAGTTGTGTGAAAGTAAATTAGGGTAGCGGTGCTTTAATGTGTTATATTCCTAAAAGAAGTGAGCTAACAGTGTCTATAATCCTTCCGATCAGGGTGTGGATGTGTGTAATTTGTTGTGGTGGATTTTTCCGTAATCTTTCTTTCTATAGGCAGTGAGTCCTTTTGGGCAGTGAGCCTCTTTGTATTTAGTTGTACAATTACTTTATATTGTGATCTAATCCTCATCATGGTTTTTCCCTCATTGGGTATTCAACATAAATCTGGTGTTTCCTATGTTGATATTGCTTTCTGTTATTTACATTTCATGTTCATACTTAATAACATAATTAAGTGGACAAGAAATTGATAAGTATTTGAAGTTTTTTGTTTGAATTTGGTGACAACTGATTCACCCCCCCTCTCAGTTTTCTTGCTCCTTTCAACAAGGTGGACAATCTTGCAAGGGTGTGATAGCAAGGGGAGCACCCTTCGACTCTCCTATGACAAGAGCCAAGGAAGAGGGCCCCTTGGTGCAAGAGCACCTAGTTAACTTTGGTCAATGGTTGTAAATATGAGTAATTTTTAGGTGTCAAGTCACATTTTGATGTAATAAGGTCCATGGTGCCCATTTTTGGTGTTTTCAAGTCATATAGGGTCATTTTGTTAAGTTTTGTAAAAATGTTGCAAAATTTGCTTGAGCAACTTTGCAATTTTGTCATTTTTAGGAAGGTGAACAGTCATTTGTTTGAATTGTGGTTAGAGACTGTTGGTTTCTATTGGAATGTGTTTAAATACACCTTGCAAACTTTGAGGCAGGGGTTGGAAGTTGATTTTGGTGAACAAACAATAAAATAAGCTCTATTTTTTTTTTAATTTCCCAAGTTTTTTGTTGTTTCAGTGAATAGTATGGCTCCATACTATTGATTTATGACATGAAACAAATGTGACTGATTAAGACAATGAATCTACTATAATTTGGATTTGTTTGTGTTGAATTTCATTGAGATTGAAGGTATTTTGAAGTGCTTTTTCTGTAAACCACATGTAAACCCTAAGGGTGAGGGTTTGTAGACCAAAATAATGTTTTGAATCCTATTCCATAGTTGAAATTTGGCCAAAATAGATGGAATGGAGGGGTTTAGAGTGCTTTTAGATATTTTAATGTTAGTTAGAGTAGGAGATGGAGTTTGGGGTGAATTTGACCAAGCCCTAGCCTAACATCCTCATGTGTTAGGCTTGGGAAATTAGGTAGGTTAGAGATTTTGTGAAACAAAAAAATTGTGATGAATTATGGTGATGAAAATTGCATAAGGGGACCCTATATGATGTGTTAGAACTCCTGGAGTGGAGATTAAAAAGTTGGAGTTTGAATTTCACATACTTGCTTTGGAAAAGTGGCCTAATTTAGCCTTGGAGCAACATATCAGACCTAATTTGAAGGATTTGTTTCAAAATAACCCTAGTCCCAATTTAGATATGTTGAAAAGAGGCCTAATGGGTATCTGAGATGGTCAATGGATTATGGGTTAGACTTTACCTAAAAGATATGTTGAAGAACCTAGGTTTGTAAACCTATAAGGAGAACTGAAAAGTTTGGTGAGAAACCACAATAGTTAGGGTTTTGAAACTTGGAAAAGATGTTAATTATGATTGTGTGAACATACTACACCCTTCTCTACATCAAGTGGTATCAGAGCATAGGATTTTATCATTTCAAGGAAGAAAGGTTGAATTTTGAATAAAGAAAAGTTGTAAATTGAAGGACAAGATTCCTCCTAAAGGTAATGTAGTCATTACTCGAGAGATTAGGATGATGAAAGAGTCTCAAGAAGAAATTTTGGCTAGACTTGAAGCATTAGAAACCAATCAAAGGAGAGGAAAGGCTACTGAAGAGGAAAGTAACCGAGAGGAAGAGGAAAAGGGTGAGAATGAAAACCCTCTAAGAGGATTCCAAGGTGATGATGAGGTGAACCCTGATGAAAGAAGGATGGTAAAAATGCTGAAGGTTGTCAAAGGAGAGACTATTGAAGTCAAAATATATTTTCCAATGTATGGTGGAAAGTTAGATGTTGAAGAAGTGTTGAATTGGATAAATGCACTAGGACAACTACTTTGAGTACAAGGAGGTTGCAAAGGAACAAAAAGTAAAGTTTGCAAAGACTAAGTTGTAAGGCCCTGCCCTAGCATGGTGGAACTATGTGCAAGAGAGAGTAAAGAAGGAAAAATAAAAGATAAGCTCATGGGATAGAATGGTAGTTAAGGTGATGGGAAAATTTCTACTTGCAGATTATGAAATTTAGACCTTTAGGAAATTGAAAAACTTAAAACAAAATGAGTTAGATGTCATGGCATACACTAAGGAGTTCCATAAATTAAGTATTAGAGCAAGACATGTTGAGGATGAAGGAGAAAAGGTAGCAAGGTACCTAATTGGCCTATGGTACAACATCTAATATGGGATTAGCCTCACAACACCCAAGATAGTTGAAGAGTGTTTTCAAATGGCTGTCAAGGCAGAGGAAAGGATAAAAAGGAGACAAGAGAAGCAAGGAGGAGGTAGAGAAAATAATTTTAGAGGTAGAGGCAACTTTGGTGTAAGGGGATAGTCACAAAAGCAACAAGGAGAGTCAAACATCCAACAAGAGAGAAGTTTTGAATCAAGAGGAAATTATAGAGGTATAAGACCTAATGGAAAAGGTATATTTGGTGGACAAGGGAGAAGGTCAAATACCTTCTTAGGAAGATGTTATCAATGCAACCAATTTTTTCATCCAGCATGGAAGTACCCAAAAAAGCAAGCTTCAAGTTCACATGGAGGTGAAAGAAGAATCCAAATTTTGCATGAGGAAGACAATGAAAGTGTCAACTCCCCTTCCCAACATGATTCTCTAGAGATAGGTGAGTCTTTGATGATGAGAAGGACACTCATTAGGGTACCAATAGTCAAAGAGCCTCCACAAAGGAAATTATTGTTTAGAACCACCTACAAATCACATGGAAAGGTATGCAAGGTAGTGGTTGATTCGGGTTCTACTGATAATTTGGTTTTCTTAGAAATGGTAGAAAAGTTAAACATGAAGAGGATTCAACACCCCACTCCCTACTAAATGCCATGGTTGAATAAGGGTCAACAAGTCTTAGTAAATGAGAAAACATGGGTGGAATTGAATATAGGGGAATAAAAAGATAGAATCTTGAGTGACAACATCCCTATGAATGTATGTCACTTGCTCCTAGGATACCCATGGAAGTATGATAGAAAAGCTAAGCATGATGGGAATTAAAAATCTATGTGATAGAAAAAGATGGAACTTCATTCACATTGACACCACTACATGATGAGGAATTAGATAAACAAGTTGGGTCTAGTGTTATGGTAGTTGGGGAGAAAGAATTATTGAAAACATTGAAGGAAGAAGGTGGACATGGGTATGCTTTAGTGATCAGACCTAAAACTATTTTAGCAGCAACCAAGGTTGAGGGTATACCAAGTGAGGTTCAAATTTTGTTGAACAAATACAAAGATATTGCAGTTAATGAGTTACCTAACTCTTTGCCACCCATGAGAGATGTAAGCCATCACATGGACCTTATACTTGGTTCAAATTTACCAAATAAAGCTGCATACAAGATGAATCCTAAATAGAATGAGGAAATAAGAAGGAAGATCCATTAATTATTAGATAAAGGCCTAATAATGGAAAGTTTGAGCCCATGTGTTGTCCCTACTATTTTAGCCCCTAAAAAGGATGGATATTGGAGGATGTGTATAGTTTCAAGGGAAATAAATAAAATCACCATTAGATATAGGTTTCCAATACCTAGAATGGAGGATTTGATGGACTGCTTAGGAGGTGCATGTTATTTTTCAAAGATTTACTTGAAAAGTGGCTATCATCATATTAGGATCAAAGAGGGAGATGAGTGGAAAATTGCTTTTAAAACCAATGACAGGCTATATGAGTGGATGGTAATGCCTTTTTTATTGTCAAACACTCCAAGAACTTTTATGAGGTTAATGAATGAGGTTTTGAAGCCTTTCATAGGGAAATTTTTGGTTGTTTATTTGGATAACATACTTGTGTTTAGTAAGACCAAAGAAGAGCATTTGCAACATCTTGACATGGTTTTGTAGAAGTTAAATGAAGAGAAGTTGATGATAAACCTCAAGAAATGTGAATTCATGAAAGAGGAGCTAGTCTATCTTGGCTTTGTGATCTCCAAAGGTTCATTGAAGATGGATCTCACCAAAGTAGAAGCCATTCTTAGTTGGCCAAATCCAAAATCAGTAGGGGAGGTAAGAAGCTTTAATGGTCTTGCTAGTTTCTATAGGAAGTTTATAAATAATTTTAGTCGCATCTACTCATCGATTATTGAAACCATCAAGGGGGAGAAAAGAAAGAGGTTTCAATGGATTGATGAGGCAGAAAGAAGCTTTCAATACCTGAAAAATAGAGTGGCACAACAACCCATCCTTGCCTTACCTGATTTCAACAAAGTTTTCACTATAGAGTGTGATGAAAGTGGGTTTGCAATAGGTGCAGTTTTGAGCTAGGAGGCCAGACTAGTGGCTTTCTTTAGTGAGAAAATTAATGAGGCAAAAAAGAAGTATTCTTCATATGACCTAGAATTGTATCCAATGGTCCAAGTACCAAAGAAGTGGAGACATTATCTTTTTCCGAAAGTTCATTATTTTCACTGACAACCATGCTTTGCAATTTCTAAATAGTCAATACAAGCTGAGTGCCAAACATGTGAAGTGGGTAGAGTAATTGTAGAGCTATACCTTCACAATCAAACACAAAAAGGGGTAGTCCAACAAGGTAGCAGATTCTTTAAGCAGAAGGTCAATGCTAGTGCAAGAAATTCAACTTCAAAGTGTGGGGATAGATTCCTTAAAAGGTATGTATGAAGAAGATGAGGAATTCAAAGAGGTATATGTTGTTTGTGAGCAGTTTAAGGATGCTTTTCATGATGAATATTCTAATTTTCTATTGCAAGATGGATTGTTGTTTAAAGGTGCTCAATTATGTATTCCAAACTACTCCATGAGAACTAACTTGATAAAAGAGAAGCATTGTGACAATTTAGGAGGACATTTTGTTGTGGATAAAACATTGGAATAGGTAAGGAGGTCTTACTTTTGAACAAAGATGCAAGAGGATGTTAGAAAAATTGTGGAAAATTATGTAATTTGTCAAAAAGCAAAGGGTTCTAGTTCAAATGAAGGTCTTTATCAACCCTTACCAATACCCAATAGGCCATGGGAGTTTCTTGGTATGGATTTTGTGTTAGGTTTTCCAAAAAATCAAAGAGGGCATGACAGTGTGTTTGTTTTGGTGGACCAGTTTAGTAAAATGACACATTTCATAGCATGTAGAAGCACCAATGATGCCTCACACATTGAAGGCTTGTTTTTCAAGGAGGTGGTTAGGATTCATGGGCTACCATTGACTATAGTTTCAGATAGGGATTCAAAGTTTGTAGGTCACTTTTGGAGGACCCTCTAGAAAAAGTTGGGAAAAAATTTGACCTTTAGTACTTCCTATCACCCACAAATGAATGGGAAGACTAGAGTTGTCAATAGATCACTTGTAAATCTTTTGAGATGCCTCACAAAGGAACATGGACAACAATGGGACTTGGTTCTTCCACAAGCTGAATATTCCTTCAATGATTCAATCAATAGAAGCATTGTGAGAAGCCCATTTGAAGTGGTGTATGGAATGAAATCTAGAGGTGTGTTTGAGTTTAGGTATTTGAAGGGAATGGAGAAGAAGAGTGCTGAGGGAGAAGGATTTGCAGAGGCCATGAGGGAGATACACCAACAAGTTAGAGAAAATCTTCAAAAAAGTGTTGAAAAGTACAAGAAACATGCAGATTTTAAAAGAAGGGATGTCAAATTCAAGGTGGGAGATCTAGTTCTAGCACATTTGAAGAAGGAGAGGTTGCTAAAGGGAAAGTACACAAAGTTGTTGATGGAGAAAATTGGGCCATGTAGAGTGGTCCATAAGTTTGGAGCCAATGCCTATGAGATAGAACTCCCTCTTGGAGTTGCTATCTCTCTAATTTTTAATATAGCTAACCCATACCCTTTCAAGGGATCTATGGATGTAGGTACATGTGTTGATGTAGATGTTGCTGATGAAGATTGGGTCAAAGACCTACCACCTACTGAGCTATTAAAGCTTGAAAGCATTTTGGACACAAAAGAAGTAAGGAGAACCAAGTATAAGGTGTATAATGAGTACCTAGTGAAATGGAAAGGTATCCCTCATGAAGATGTAGCATGGATGATAGAAGTATACATTAAACAACATGGTCGCATAGTACAAAAGTTGATCTCAGGTGGAACCTGAGATTCTTTTCTCTTTGGGTGTATGGTGTAGGAGCACCTAGTCAACTTTGGTCAATGGTTGTAAATATGAGTAATTTTCAAGTGTCAAGTCACATTTTGATGTAATAAGGTCCATGGTGACCATTTTTGGTTTTTTCAAGTCATATAGGGTCATTTTCTTAAGTTTTGTAAAAATATTGCAAAAGTTGCTTGAGCAACTTTGCAATTTTGTCATTTTTAGGAAGGTGAATAGTCATTTGTTTGAATGGTGGTTAGAGACCATTGGTTTCTATTGGAATGTGTTTAAATACACCTTGTAAAGTTGAGGCAGAAGCTAGAAGTTTATTTTGGTGAAAAAACAATAAAATAAGCTCTATTTTTTGTTAATTTCCCAAGTTTTTTATTGTTTAAGTGAATAGTATGGCTCCATACTGTTGATTTATGACATGAAACACATGTGAGCAGTTAAGACAATAAATCTACTATAATTTTGATTTGTTTGTGTTGAATTTCATTGAGATTGAAGGTATTTTGAAGTGCTTTTTTCTGTAAACCGCCTGTAAACCCTAAGGGTGAGGGTTTGTAGACCAAAATAATGTTTTGAATCCCATTCCATAGTTGAAATTTGGCCAAAATTGGTGGAATGGAGGGGTTTAGAGTGCTTTTAAATATTTTTATGTTAGTTAGAGTAGGAGATGGAGTTTGGGCGAATTTGACCAAGCCCTAGGCTAACATCCTCATGTGTTAGGCTTGGGAAATTAGGTAGGTTATAGATTTTGTGAAAAAAAAAATTTGTGATGAAGTATGGTGATGAAAATTGCATAAGGGGACCCTATATGATGTGTTAGAACTCTTGGAGTGGAGATTAAAAATATGGAGTTTGAATTTCACATACTTGCTTTGGAAAAGTGGCCTAATTTGGCCTTAGAGCAGCATAGCAGACCTAATTTGAAGGATTTGTTTCAAAATAGCCTTAGTTCCAATTTGGATATGTTGAAAAGAGGCCTAATGGGTATCTGAGATGGTGAATGGATTCTATGTTTGAGACTTTACCTAAAAGATATGTTGAATAATCTAGGTTTGTAGACCTACAAGGAGAAATGAAAAGTTTGGTGAGAAACCACCTTAGTTAGGGTTTTGAAACTTGGAAAAGATGTCAATTATGATTGTGTGAACATACTCCACCCTACTCTACATCACTCCTTGAGGTATTATTTTCTCAACTCCTGTGAGGTAAATGTCATTGAATTTTCAAAAATCACTAATAGAGTCAAGACATTATCGATTGAGTTGAACATGCACTTGAAGGGAGTTCCATGCATCAACTGAGTGGGTGATGAAGGAGGTGCTTGAGATCCATTATTAACCTCACCAAAATAATCAAGGGTAGTGAAAAACTCAGTGGACGTTGAGGCTGCCTCCATCACTAAGATGACACAAGCCAAAGTAAAACTAGATTCTAAAGAAGGTGATCCCTTCTTTTGACCCACATTAGAAGGAGGGTTTTCCTCTAGCTTGTACTTCATTGGGGTATGTGATACCCCCACAGATGAAGCAAAAGGTGATGAAGAAGAGGAGAAAACTATAGCAAACACCACTAAGGTATTTGACATATCCACGGGCTTATGAAGAGGCAGGATGTCTAGAAGGGACATTAGGAGAGGAGACTCAATTGAGGGAGCAATGAGCACTTGCACCCTTTTAGGGTGAGGGTCATCCACACTCATCGGGAGAGCCAAAAGTAAGATTGAGGTGATGGGAACTGAAGTAGAAGGGGTGGAAGAAGAGGGCAGAACAAGAGACACTGAAAGAGGAGCTACCGACTCCCCTTCCTCCTTCTGCAAAGCAACCTACTTAGTGGCCAAATCCTTCCTCTGACACTTACGCTCGTGTGAAAGAAGGTTTCTTCAGCTCCAAGAGTTGGAAGCTACAGCTTGAGGAGGAGCAAGAGGCTCTTGTTCTATCATTGGAGTGTCCATCATATCCATTTCCGGTAGAGGGAGTGACTCCTACACAAAAACAAGAGGAAGAGATGTAGGAGCAAAGACAACAATTGACAGAGAAGACTCAAGTTCCTTAACGATGGGTCTCTTCCTTTCACCACCCTAGGGTTAGGAATAGTAGGAGGCCACTGAGGTTGAGATGTAGAAGCTACTCTACAGGGGCCCTTCCTCTTACTATACAGGACGGTCTGAGGCACTATGGATAAGATAGGAAGGTTAAACAAACTTGACGTTTGGCCTTTTGCCAAGTAGGCACCATAAGACTCCCCAACAGATACATGGAGGTAGAAGTTGAAGGTGCCACAATAGGATGGGAGGAAAAAGCAGGTGGAACTACAAAGGAAGAGGGAGAGGCAACTTGCTACTATGCTACCGGGTAGGTCATTCTTGGCTGCACCTTTCCCTCGGTCTTATACTTAACATAATTTTGGTAACTTAGGTCCGTTCTTGGAGGAAGTGGACCTACTAGGGTGGGAAAAAAATGATCTAGGGAATAACCCCCACGGGATACCATCAATTGATATCCAGTGTTGTACACAATATGCACTGCACCTTCGTGAGAGAATTTCATCTACACTTATGAATAACGTAAGCAGTGTCATTCATGGAAACTAGCCACAAGATGCATAGCTTCACTTTGAAGAAGTTCGATTCTAGAATGATGTCAAAGGTAGAATTCACAACCCTAGGTTCCACTAGGATGGAAAGAGTTATAGAACCATAAGGAGCAAGAGAGAGCATCGTGGGTACGTATGGTGGTTTCCATTTTCTCATATTCCTCCCTTTGTAAAGAGTTTAGTAAAAGAGTCTCCTCCATAATAATGTTCATGCAACTCATGAGATCCACAAGGACTCCTATCACAATGTTTCCATTGACATGAGAAAGAATGCATAGCAAAGAGGGATTCTTATTCATGGGCATATCTTGTGATGTAAAGGTTATATCTAGTGAACTAGTCACTGGTTGAGGGGGAGGAATGTGAGTAAATGAAACCATATTAACAAAATGTGAAAGGATCAATAATCAAGTTTGTAGAGAGATGGAAATGGGTTTGTATAAATTTGCAATTCACTATTCATATAGCCACAAAATTGTTCATATTTTTCTTTTTACCATCAAGGAAAATAGTACCATCATCAATGTGATCCTATATCTCATGACATCAGTGCATACAACATTCAAAATCATTCATGTGGATGTGATGGTATTAGCAGAATGCATTTCCATCATACCAATCAAAGTAAGGCTCTCTAAGAGGTTGAGGATCTTTCAAGGTTATAACTTTATCTTTTAATATTTTCTTCAAAATAGAAGAGTAAGATTCAAACAAATTTGTGAAATTTCTATTACACTTGAGGCCCTTGTCATTAGATGTGACAACTACATTCGCAATAGATTTGTCTTAAATTTGAGACAATAGATATCCATTTTGGATAGGAGCATGAGGAAGTTCCCCTAAACTAAACAATCGTTTGTTGATATTCCTGCAACGTCGCACACAAATGTGCGAAAGAAGGATACTTCATTGAGGAAAACTTCTCCTGCCAAGGTCTCTACAGGTTTCCAATGAACACCTTTTTTACGTTTGAGTTAGGTAGTGAGTAAGAAATTTGTGAAAAGAGTGCTTAATATCAAGCAATGAAATCAATAATCTTCTCATGTTGTCCTTTCTTACATTGAATGAGGTTCGAAATGGCCATCTTTGACTCGATGTTAGCCTAGAAATGCCAAAGAAACTAATTAACAAGTTGATCAAATGAGAACATGGAGTTGTTAGGCAAGGAACAATACCACTCTAGTGTTGTGTCCTTAAGAGATATAGGAAATAATTTGGCCATCAAGGAATTGTGGTGAAAGAAGTCTATACACATCGTGTTGAAGGCTAAAACGTGTGTTTGAGGGTCTCCTTTACCATTGTATTTCTCAAATTTAGGAATTTCTATCCCTTGGGGGATGGGAGTGTTTAGAATCGCTTCAGACAAAGGACTATGTTAGAAGATAGGTTGAAAAATTGGCTAGGCAGAGGATTGTGATAGACTTGCCAACTGGTTCTACATTTGACCCACATTTTGTAGCAGAGCATTCAAAGCAGGGTCAAATAAAGAAATAAGGCTAGTAGAGCTGCCACTAGAACCACCACCAGATCCACTGTTGAAGCCACTACTAGAGCCACCACCATAGTCACTACCTGAGCCACCACCATGACCTCCACTAAAGTCGTCGCTAGAGCCACCAACCCCCAACTCGCTGGAAATTCCACTGCCAAAGCCGACATTTCCCCCAAGAGGAAGGGAATTGAATCGTAGGGATATTTTTCTTGCTTTGACAGTAGGAGGCAGAGCAGGAGCAAAGATGTTGATAGAAGGACCTAGGGTTGTAAGAAGCAACTTATGCTTTCATTAAGTCGATAAGGCCATGAAGGAACTGTAGACACCGAAATTTGGTCTAAGCCTGCGACTTCAATATTCTTCATAATTCGTATTCTTCATGGTTATGATTAAATAATATCAATTATTTAATTATTCTCTATAGTCTTTATTTCTTCTATTAATTAAATAATCTTAATTATTTAATTAATTCACACTTTTCTTTATTCTATCTGATTAATTATGTTACTAATTAACCTCATCCTTCTTGTCAAATTAAATAAATTCTTATTTAATTTACTTTTTATCATACTTCAACTATAATTAAATAAATTCTTTATTTATTTAATTATTCATTTAATTCCCTTCATCACTTAATTAATTAAATCTTATTTATTTAATTATTCTTAGAATATCAAATCTTGAATTAAATGAATTATTTAATTCATGAATTCTATTTTAATGCATTCATCTATATTTAGATAATTCTGTGAGTTATCTAAGTATTCACTTTTACTTGACATCTATTTTAATCGGCTAGTTAACTCTGGATTAATGTCTGAATGGATTTCATGAGTAATCTATTTGTCATATCATTCAATCATCCAGTTCTAACTCATTTGCATGTACATGCAGATTAATTAAATATTCCTATTTAATTAATTAAACCTTGTGCGCGCATTCGAACAAGAGTTGCTTTAATCCATCTTCATCTTTGTCATGCATAGATAATTCTTATGTTTTCAAATACCAAACTTGAAGGTCAAATCATTTATATAATCTTTAATTCTATTTCTAATTTATATCACTCATGTCATTAATAACTGTTATCACAATGCATGACTAATCAGTCAATCTCAACCGTCCGTTGATCTTTCAATCCTGGCCTGTTGTTCGAATAATCAATTTTCTATAAATTGATCTGGTCTTCATCATTCCAATCTCTCTCGAAATCTTATGACTTTTTGGAGCAACTATCTTGAATATTTGATGTATTGGATAAACCACTATCATAGGCTATACTTGCACAGACCTTTGAAAATATGAGGGCAATTATACTACTACAAGTGAAATGGTGGACAACGAAGATAAATCATGGAAGGATGTACATTGGGTGATATTGTTTCTTTATTTACATTTTTAATTCCTTTGTACTTTGTTGATATAACTTAGATTGCATTTAGATTTGTATTGCATGTTTTCTCTGATCTGTTTCTTTCTTCATTTTCTAGACGTTACAGGAACTCTATGCTTGTCCAATCCTAGTCTAGCATATATATGATTTTATTAACAACTCTAGTGGCCCTATTCATGTTTTTATCTTTCCCCAAATGGTTCTTGAGATCAAAAAGCCTCCTATCTAAAGCCAAGAGGTTCTCTACAGGAATAGTGATAGCATCATCCTCATCAAGAGGAAAAGTTGAGGGAGAAACAAGAGGAGTAGGGACACGAGTGGTTTTGTCGAAGAAACTCATCTCCACCACTAATACAATCTCCTGGGAAGCGAGAGCCATAGTGACCCTTAATAAGTCCATCTCTAAGTGTCATTGTTGCACTCTCCTTCTAATAATGTATGTAGAAGTTCTAGATTGAGTTGTGAAGCTCATAAAGCATCATAACACATAATTCCACAACTTACATAGACACGAGAGAAATAACCTCAACACAAAGAAATGGATACTGCAAGGTTGACATTAGGTTCACCAAAATGTAGAGGAAGGGGACTAACTACTCTGAACCCCAGGTCATAGGAGGGTCTAGAACAATTGGATTCCTTGATCTACCTCAAGTTAAGGGATTTTTTAAGATGGGTTTGATGTTTAAAGGGGTGAAAAGGAAGGAAAATTGATTTGCCTCTTTCTTTTTGCCAACCCAAAAGTCTCAGATGGTTAGGTGAGTAGGTTTCCAAAGTCCAGACTGCAACTTGAGCAACTCACTACCAAGGGACTATAGTGTAGGACATAGACAACAACATGATGTACTAGCATATCAATGGGGTGTTGGCATCCGTACAAATAGAGAGCATAAAGTACAGTCGAAACTCAGAGAGAACCTACTAATGACCTAAAAAATATAGTTTAATGTAATAATAGAAAGTGGAAAGCGACTAAATAATATAAATAGCAACACTAACTCATTTGACTGCAAAATCTAACAAAAATTTCTGACGAAATATGTATAATTTGCTGTATTGTCGGGTGCTTGTGAAATTTGAAGTGTAATTTTTAATTTTTTTAAATTTTATCCCCGAAGTTCATCAAAATTTTGACGAACCTGGGTTTCGTCGAAATTTTGACTAAGTTTCGTTAGAATTTTGACAAACATGTTCGTCAAAATTTCAACAAAAATGGAAAATCAGAAAATAATGAAATTATGGCCGACATGAAATTATGAGTTCGCCTATTTATTGCGACAATGTTTTGCTATAATTGTGAATTTTCTGTACTTGCAAATTTGCTCTACTTGCGATAGTTTGTGGAGAGCTAAGGATGATTTTCTTGGGAAAAATTAAAAAAAATCAAGAATATATCGTCAAGTTGAGGGTAGTCATTATCTTTTTCCAGAATTCAATTGTGAAGTCACATTTTTACTTCTAGGTTTGAAAATCATATTTTAAAGCAATATCTCATCAGATTTCATTTTTAGACTTGTGCATTTTGAGAATTTGATTTCCATATTTTGTTGTGCAAGTTCAATATAATGATTTTAGGAGTCTAATGGTTGGAAATCATAGTAAAACCAAAATTTAATAAGTTATGGAATTAGCATTTTAAAGTGTTTTTTGGGTTGATCATTAACTTTAGACTATCTTCTCTTTTGTAGGGGTGGTTGCATGCCAAATTTTTTTGGT
The DNA here is from genome assembly GCA_007258455.2 of Sequoia sempervirens. Classification (NCBI taxonomy): domain Eukaryota; kingdom Viridiplantae; phylum Streptophyta; class Pinopsida; order Cupressales; family Cupressaceae; genus Sequoia; species Sequoia sempervirens. Next base: position 300,260,897 of record VDFB02086081.1, on the reverse strand, counting down.
GCAAAATATTAGAATTATTAGATTTGGTTACCTATCTATGATTAAAAATTATTATATTTTGAGCTTGATATCTTTTGAAGATCTAAATATTCAAGCTTGGTAAAGAAAAATCATGTCAGATAATATTAGTTGAGAATAAAATGAATAGACAATTGCTAGAATGTGGGCTAGATTGAAAAGAAAGGGTGATGGGAAATGTTATTGTCTTTGCAATAATTGCAAGGGCTTAAAGATGAGAAGACTTTCAATTACAATAGCTAAGAAACATTGTAGGCATCATGGTCACATTGAAGGGGGGCATGATTATCATCCATTGATAAGTTTTTCATTATATGTCTTTATATTGATTGAATTTGTAAATGTTTATATCATTTTAACATTATATATATATATAATCACTTGATCATGATCATGGTTTATTTTTGTCAATCATTATTATAAAAGTTGGACACCCTAGGGAACAAGATATGGATTATCACGCCCCAAAGAATGTGGTTTTGCAAGCAGAGGAACATGGAGCTATGAATATCGAAGATGAAGTTAATGATCCTATGGAAGAAGATGATCATGCTCTAGAAAAAATAGTTGAAGATGATGGTACAAATACACTAATCCATGACACATTTAGTGGCACAGCTAATGATGATGATTGACTAGATGACTTTGATGATGTTCATGATTTACCTGTACTTGAGAAGGCATATGAGCCCATTTATGAAGGCTCCCAAACAACTCTTCTCTCTATTGTATTGTTGCTGGTGAACTTGAAGGTTATGAATGGTTTATCCAACATAGCAATCTCATGGATGTTAAGGTATGCCATATATGTCATCTTTTTTCATCTATTTTAATTGTTGTTAGTTCATCACTAGTAAATAAAGGATGAAATATGTACCATTAATATTCTTTATATTAACAAATTATATTTTGTTGTAGATTGATTGGTGAATTTTTGTTACCACCATCAAATATTTTACCTCACTCATACTGATATTTATCTAGCATTATGAAAGATATTGGAATAGAGTATCAAGTAATAGATGCATGTCCCAATGATCATATTATATATCATAAACAACATGAACTTGCAACAGAATGCCCAAAATGCCATATCAATAGATATTGAACAGATCAACTAACAAAAAAGGTGTCTTGCAAGGTTCTTCATTATATTCCCATTATTCCACGTATGAAACAATTATTTAGGTGCGAAAGCTTAGCACAATTTATGGATTACCATGCATGGAATAGAAGTGGATATGACATTATTCGAATGCCTACAAATGGTTCTGCATTTAGGGACATGGAGGAAAAATGACCACACTTTAAAGAAGAACCTCGTAATCTCAGGTTTTCATTGGCAGCAAACGATGTCAATCCATTTGGAGAGCTGAGATCTATTTACTCTATGTGGCCCATTTTTGTTATCAACAATAACATTCCTCCATGGATGTCAATAAAGAGGGAGCACATAATGTTGTCAATGATTTTTCTAGGTATTTGTTTACATCAATTTTCTTTAACATAGTAGCATCTCATTTGTCTTATTTGTTGCATAATGACTTATATTTTTTTCATTTAATAGTCATGCACATTAATTTACATATATATTGCAGTAAAATAGTTATAATAATTATGTAATGTTTATGTTCATTCAACTAGGTAAGTACCAAGTTAAAGATATGAATGTATATTTCGAGCCTCTTATCAACGAGTTACTAAATTTATGGAATGGCGTCACTATGTATGACGTCTCTAAACCAATAGGACAAAGACAATTTCAATTCCATGCAATGCTTGTATGGACAATTCATGATGCCCTAGGGCTAACACATTTTTGTGGTATGTTATAACATTCAACTGCACTTTAACGATATTTAATTTTATGAAGTAGATATCATGCATATTTTTAAAATAATATATTCATTATATATAATTATAAAAGATGACATATTTAATCCAATTATATATGATCTTCTAGGTCTTCAAACAAAGGGAAAATTTGCATGTCCAATTTGTGGTCCAAAGATGAAATCTTGTCATTCAACAAGTTTAGGAAAGCAATTGTTTGATGAGTATAGGTACTTCCTCCATAGAAATCATAAATATCGAGCAATTGAAAAACATCTTTTCAATGGGAAAGAAGAGACTACATCAAAACCATGAAGAATGACACCTCGCCTATGGAAGTTGGAATATAATAGAATTAATCGTCAAGGTTATACATCAGATAAAATTGTTTATCTATCATATATGATATGTTTGGAATTACTATTTTTATATTGTGTTTTGTTTGCTTATGCTGTAATTGACAATGATTTTCCTTGTTAATTTGTTTAACTTATATGCTTCATGAAGGTTGTCAAGGAATTAATGGCCACTTTCCATAGGGAATGAAAAGTTATCCCAAACAATTTAGTAGGTTTCCTTACTATGAGCAACTACAAATTGTGCATTTGTTTGATACAATGCATATCAGAAAGAATATAATAGAAACGTTATGAAAAATATTGGATGGAAGACATGACATAAAAAATTGTCATAATTTGTAGTGACATTCAGGAAGCCAATCATGCAATGAAAAATGTCATTCAATTAAATAGTGATGGAGACCAAATTAATATAAGCACCCTTCCTTGGTTATTAACAGAGCAGCAAAGCAATGCTATAAAAAAAGTCATATGAAAAATTCGATTTCCCACATGATTTGTTGTGAACATAAATAATATCATAACAAAGAAAGGTGAATTTGGGTCAGGGATGAAAACGCATGATTGGCATACCTTCATTAAGGTAATTACTCTGGTATATTATATATATATTTGTATACTACATGTACTTTTCAGTGTATTATGTTTACTACTTTTGGAAAAATAATGAAAAGGCCATTTTATAATTGTTGTAGTACGTTCTACCTCTATCTCTCCCAGACAAATTCGACAACAATGTTAATCAATTTATATATGATCTTGGAAAATACATGAGGTAAGTAGTGATATTTATTCAATTCATTGTATAGATCTTATAATTGCCATTTATTTTACTTGTTATGTGATATATTGTATATTTTTGTTAAATCTCGTTAATATATTTACGTCTTGAATCACTTGTAGATGAATATCATCTAAAGAAATCCATAAAAAAGATATAAATTATTGGAAGAGAAAAATTCCTTATCTAATGGGTGAAATGCAAAAGTGTCTACCTTCGACATTTTTCAATGCACAAGAACACTACCTCATACACCAAATTGAGGAGATTGAATTGTGTGGACCTGTACATACAAGGTCAATGTGGATGGTTGAAAGACACTTGAAAATTTTGAAGGATTTGGTTAGAAAAAGAGCACATCCCGAGGGTTCTATGGTGGAGGGATATATGGTATACTAGATCATGGTGTACATTTTTGAATATCTTCCTAAGTTTGTAGAAAAGATCCACGTAGATCGCATTTGGGATCCCAACTCCATTAACAAATTCAAAGGGAGTACTTGATGGGAAAAGGTAGATTGAGGAAAGTGAGAGGTAATTATAATAAAATTTTTATTTAATTTTTATGCATATTGTACTTATTTAATTATTAATCTTCAATAAACATCAATTATAAATTAAGGTCGTATATTGTGGTAATTAACTAATTGATGTAGACCTGGGAGACTCAACTCAACCAACCTATCAACTTGCATTTAAGAGGCTTCCAAAAAGTTTAGAATAACCACTTTAAACAATCCAAAAAACTCTTAAATCCTGAAAAACAACATAAGTCAGATTTCACACTTTGACTCCTTGAATCCTTGTAGTAGTGCAAACCTACTAGTTTTTCCCAATAATTCAAAAATTTCCCAAAAAATGATACAAAACCTTGATGGTTTTAGACACCTATTTTGGTGTTATTAATCATACTTCAAGGGAGAGTACAATTCCTTTGGACCAAATCAACAAAATCACCCTTTCTAGGTTGTGTTGATTAGGCTGATTAGGCCTATTTTACAAAGCAACTAGTCTTTAAACTTTTCATATGCCCATGAAATATTGAGGCAGCAATTTTTATGCCTCCAAACCTCCAAATACATAAAAATATTCTACTTGTACGACCAAATTCTTGCCAAACCCAAAAATCCTTGTTTTAGGCCAAAATCATGAGGGTTTATTCAATCTCTTACTTCCATGACCTCCTAGACCTCAAAAACAACTCAAACACAACCCATTAGGTCTACACATAGGTAAAAATTCATAAAATAAGATCTCTCAAACATATTTGTTGAAACCTAGGCTTGAACCTCTCATTTCATATGCCTCTCATTTCACATGCTTTTCTTAACTAATTGATGTAGACCTAGGAGGCTCAAATCAACCAACCTATCAACCTATCTTTAAGAGGCTTCCAAAAAGTTTATAATGACCACTTTAAAAAATACAAACAAATATCAAAGCCTGACAAACAACATAAGGAAAATTTCACACTAACTCCTTGAATCCTTGTAGTAGTGCAAACCTACTAGTTTTGCCCAATAACTCAAAAATTTCCCAAAACACTAGACAAAAACTTGATGGTTTTAGAAACCCATTTTGGTGTTATTAAACATACTTCAAGGGAAAGTAAAATTCCTTTGGACCAAATCACCAAAATCACCCTTTCTAGGTTGTATTGATTAGGTTGATTAGGCCTATTTTACAAAGCAACTAGTCTTTAAATTTGTCATATGCCCATGAAATCTTGGGGAAGAAATTTTTATGCCTCCAAACTTCTAAATCCACAAAAATATTCCACTTATATGACCAGATTCTTGCCAAACCCAAAAACTCTTGTTTTAGGCCAAAATCATGAGGGTTTATTCAATCTCGTACTTCCATGACCTCCCAGACCTCAAAACCAACTCAGACACAACCCATTAGGTCTACACATGGGTAAAAATTCATAAAATTAGATCTCCCATACATATTTTGTTGAAACCCAGGCTTGAACCTCTCATTTCACATGTAAATTCTCCAATTTTCCTTAAAAAGGCTACAAAACTCTTTAGTGCAAGACTCAAAATAATAAATCATAATTTCAATTTTTTTTATATAGTGGGTCGAGACTGGGATGCACTACATTTATGCATCACAAACAATCTTGATTGGATGACGGTATGGATTGAACGATGTCAACAATTTGGTCGTGCACTAACATGGGAAGGTGTGGCTTCATTGGTTAAAGAAGCTCATCGTAATGGAGATTCCAATGTTACACCAAGGGAAATTGATTTAGCATATGGTTTAAGAGATAAATAGGTACACATAAATATATCAATCACCCATATTATTTAATTATTTTCAATTATATTGATGTATATATATGTTGAGATTGTTTTCTTTGCATACATTCGGCCAAGAATAAATATGTTTATCAACTGATGATATTGCAATAATTTTTTCATGTTTGACATATTGTAGGTGAAACACCACAAGGCTATGTGGTACAATGGTCATAAATTTCGAATCAAAAAATTGGATGACACGAAGAAAACTTGTGATTCTGGGATAACTGTAGTCTTTCAAGTGACTAATGTTTTATCTAGAAGTGACATACATCCAAAAGTCTTAGAAAATCAATACTATGGGATTTTGGATGATATACTTGAGTGTGACTTTAAATCCTTTAAATTAGTTTTGTTCGCCATCCTATGGTATGGGCTACGATTGAATGAAAATGATCCCGAGAGAACTGTTATTGAACATGATAATAGATTTACCATGGTTAATACAAGGTCGATCGAGTGAGCTAGAAATAAGCCCTATGTTCTTCCAAGCCAATGTGAGCAGGTATTTTACTCAGAGGTTCCAGGTAAACCGAGTTGGTCATTTGTTGTTAGACATGATCTAAATAGAAGGTCGGTAAAGTACAATGTGGTGGAAGAAGAAGATACTAAAGAACTAGAAGATGATGTAGATGATGATTAGGATCAACAGTTAGTTGATGATGTGCCTAATGAAGATGTCAAAGAGGAGGAACTAGATCGTGATGATGTAGGACTTAATGTTCATGAAGATGATATCTGTGTGGATGATGACATTATCGAAATTGATATCAATGATGATGATGATGATATGACCAATCCTTACAATGTCGAATTTGGATTGGATGATATAGACAAAGAGTTGGATGAAGAAGAAGATCAATGACATTGAAATGTATGAGTTATGCGATTGTATTATCTATTTGATATTCATTTCTTGATAGAATTATATTTGACTTATGTGGTTACATAATTAATTCATGATGTACTTTTTAATGTTTAATTTTAATTCATAATGTTACAACTATTGTAGTTCTCCTAGAAATTTCCATATGATCATAATGAATAGTGTTTTGGAAAATTTCATGAAAGATGACACATTGATCATAATAGTGAAATAATTGCAAAGTCGTTTAGATTTTTTAGACCAACCACCCTTAGCAATGTCATTTTTAGGATCATCTCCAATTTGATTACTAGGACACATAAGGCTGGATTTTATTGGCTTGTCTTGGAGGAACATTGTGGCTTTGTGTAATGTGAGCAAATTTTGGATGGGGTAGTTGCTATTGCTAAGGTGGATCACTCCTTTATGTGGAGGCCATACACTTATGATTGGGTCAAGTGTTCTTTTCTTTAGAAAATTCCTATTGCCTTTTTGATAGGTTATGATTTGATTAGATGGGTTGTGAAGCACTTATTTCAAGTAATTTATGTCTATTTTAATTTGTAATTTATTAAATTAAAACACATCCAAAATTATGTCCCTTGCTTTAATTGATTATTACGTTATTTAATTATTAACTCAAATGACACCTCCAATTTAACTATATATATCTAATTGAATATATCTAAAGTGTTGAACATTTTTAGATCAAATTTAGTAATTAACTTAAACAAATTTTCCAATTTAACCAACATCTAATTTTAAGATATTAAAAAAATATGATTTATGAAAGAAGTATATTGGCGTGAAATTAAATATGATTTGTATTCCAATTTAAAAACTACAAAGAATGGAAACAATTCTTTCAACACATAAACTATTATGTAGTAGTCAATTAAAATTAAAAAGCTTACTCTATATTAGTTAGGATACACAACTAAGAAAATGATCTAAATAGTCTAATAATTTGACCATTAGCATATATAAATTTCTATAGAGTTGTAGATCTCTTCCATTTAAAAAACACAAAACAATATTAGGTAGATAATCAAACATCTTTCATTTCTATAGTGACTTATTTATCCTAGAGAAACTAATTATATAGTATACAAAGAAAATGAACAAACCCACAACTACCCCTATTTTGAAGGAGTTTAGTTTTCTCCCCTTCCTGATCTCCCTAATATTGTCTAATTATTTTGAAGAGACCATAAAAAACTTTTTTCAGAAGGCTTGACATTAGAGAGATAGAGGTGAGGGAGAGAGGGAGAGATAGGTTGAAGAGGAAGAGAGAGAAGAGATGGAGATAGATAGGTAGAAAAGGGAGAGAAAGGAGAGGGGGAGAGGGAAAGCGATATGTAGAAAAGGAGAGAGAAGAAGATAGGGGAGAGAGGGAGAGACATAGAAAGGGGGTGAGTTTATTTCTCTCTTTCTCTTTCCATATATCTCCATCTCTCTTCTCAGCTATCTCCCCCTCTCTATCTCTCACCATCTCTCCCTCTCTATATATCCCCCCTATCCATCAATTCTCTATCTCCACCTCTCTTCCTTTCTCTTCCCATATATCTCCATCTCTCTTTCTCTTCCCATATGTATCCATCTCTCTTTCTCTTTGACCCATATATCTCTATCTCTCTCTCTCACCATCCCCCTCTATAATCTCTCTATATCACCCCCTTTCTATGTCTCTCCTTCTCCCTCTATATATATTGCGCTATATCTCCATCTCTCCCCTATCTTCTTCTCTCTCCCTTTCTACATATCGCTCGAGACCATAAAAAACTATTTTTAGAAGGCTTGAAATTAGAGAGATAGAGAAGAGGGGGAGAGAGGGAGAGATAGGTTGAAGAGGAAGAGAGAGAAGAGATGGAGATAGATAGGTAGAAAAGGGAGAGAAAGGAGAGGGGGAGATGGAGAGGGATATGTAGAAAGGGAGAGAGGGAGAGACATAAAAAGGGGGTGATATAGAGAGATTATAAAGGGGGATGGTGAGAGAGATAGATGGAGATATATGGGTCAAAGAGAAAGAGAGATGGAAATATATGGGAAGAGAAAGAGAGATGGAGATATATGGGAAGAGAAAGGAAGAGAGGTGGAGATAGAGAGTTGATGGATAGGGGGGATATATAGGGAGGGAGAGATGGTGAGAGATAGAGAGGGGGAGATAGCTGAGAGGGGGAGGGAGAGAAAGGGATATTGATAGGTAGAGGAGGAGAGATAGGTTGAAGAGGAAGAGAGAGAAAGGGAGGAGAGGGAGAGATAGCTCAATAGATAGAGGGGGGAAGAGGGAGTGACATAGATAGTGGAAGATATAGAGAGATAATTATAATAATTATAATATTATATTAATTATATTATAATAATTATAATATTATATTAATATTATATTAATATATACTATAATAATTATAATATTATATTAATATTATAAATTTAGCTAATATTATATTAATTATATTAATTATATATAATTTATTATGTAAAATTTAACATGGCGCCACAATTTTCATTTTAATTGACATAATCTAAAAACCTAGCTCGTCAAGAGAAGTGAGTCGTGCGCCAGCGGAGGAAAGGTTGCAGGAAGCCACATTTTTTGCGATTTGTTTTGCTGTGAAGGCCTCTGCATCTTGTCTGTTGCCAAAATGGTCCATATATTTCATCTAAAATTTATGAATCAAAGTGCTATAGGGTTTTTGATTTGATTTGGTTTGTGAATATTACTCTTTGTGATTGTATTTTGTATATTTGTATTTAATGCCAATGGGACAAACCATAACTCAGTGCTTTCAATCACTTTGCAACTTCATTATTGGTGACTCTGTTGTTTGCTTGTGAGAATCACAAGTTGGAATGCATGTCTATTGTTTGCAAGTGAGAATCACAGTCCATCGCCTTGTATATGCTATGACATTTGGGTCCCAAACTATACATCATCCTTTTTCACAATCACACAAGCTACCCTATTGCAAGGAGAACACATACATGTCTACCAAAGCATTTTATCAAACAGTTCACTTCCTTGCTACTATGGGCTAAAAGCCTAAAACAAGTGCTTTTGAACAAGCTATGCGAAAAAATCTATCAAAGCATAATAGTAATAGCATAGACAAGGTAGTGAACTATTTGAAAAAATGCCTCAAATAATTTTGGTCTCATGGTGATGGAATGCCATGACGAATGCCTATGGCTATGGATTGTCATGGCATTCCATATTCATGAGACTACATTTCTTTGAGGCATTTTTTCAAACAGCTCATTGCCTTGCTATGCTACAACATTTTTCATACATGACTACCAAAGCATTTTAACAAACAACTTAAACTCTTTCAATCTTTCTAAGGAAAGCTCTTGGGAACATTTTTATTACCTAGAATTATCCTTGAAAAAAAACAAGAAGAGCAAGCTCATTGTTGAAAAAAGGAATATATGCAAGGATACCAAGATATGCCTCACTAGAATGAGAGTCCTCCAATTTGTTAAGAATCTCATCTAAAGTATCAAAATCATTCTCATAATATTTTCTATTGTCTATTTTATTATTTCCTACACAATCAAGGATGAAATTCTATTAGCTGCAAGTCTATTAATATTCTTAAGAAATTTTGGGCCATGCCTTCTTTGATGACCATCCATTTAACATAGAAAACAAGCATTCAAACCTCTCAAAACTTCAATATCATGTTTAGTTTGATTATCACTCAATTGAAAGAACAAAATATGTAGAATACACTCATCAGATTTGAGAGATATAAAAACACTATAGTTAAGATGGGGAAGAGTAGACCTTGTTTCTTCCACTTGCAACACATTACCCAAAGATTTGAAGACTTGAGGGATAAAATTTCACATCTAAGTAGAGATATTTTATAATTCTAACCACCTTAACATATAATTGGCTAAAGCATTACATAGGGTAGAATCAAGGGTTCAAAGATGGACCTAAAAACAAAATTTACCATATTCTAAAACTCTTTCTTTTAAAAATCTTGATTGCATACCATGATTTTTGAAGAAGAAAGTGAATAAATATTTATGTATCATTCTATAGAAAGAAACATAGATTCCCATAAAACTTGGGAAACCACAAACACAAAAATCTAGAAATGAAATAGGGTTGATAAAATAAACATGACACACAAAAATATAAGTTCAAAGAATCACACCAATTACTCTTTGTGATTGTATTTTTTATAATTGTCTTCAATGCTGGAAGGAAAAACCATAAATCAGTGCTTTCAATCACTTTGCAACTCCATTATTGGTGACTCTATTGTTTTCTTGTGAGAATCACAAGTTGGAATGCATGTATGTTGTTTGCAAGTGAGAATCACAGTTCAACACCTTGTCTATGCTACGACATTTTTCATACATGTCTACCAAAGAATTTTATCAAACAGTTCACTGCCTTGCTGCTATGGGCTAAAAGCCTAAAACAAGTGCTTTTGAACAAGCTATGGGAAAAAATATATCAAAGCATAATAGAAATAGCATAGACAAGGCATTGAATTGTTTGGAAAAATTCCTCAAAGAATTGTGGTCTCATGGTGATGGAATGCCATGATGAATGCCTATGGCTATGGATTGTCATGGAATTCCATCTTCATGAGACTACATTTATTTGAGGCATTTTTTCAAACAGTTCATTGCCTTACTATGCTATGACATTTTTCACACATGACTACCAAAGCATTTTACCAAACAATTCACCGCCTTAATGCTATGGCTAAAAGCCTAAAATGGGTGCTTTCGAACAAACTATGGATGCTTGGAAAAAAATTGTCTAAGCATAATAGTAAGCAATAGCATAGACAAGGCAATGAACTATTTGAAAAAATGCCTCAATGGTGATGGAATGCCATAACAAGCCATATACAAGGCAGTGAAATATTTGAAAAAATGCCTCAAAGAAATGTGGTCTCATGGTGATGGCATAGAGAACTAGAACATTGATGCAACCACTCATCCTACCTTAAAACATACCAAAAGTCTCCTAGCAATTAGACATATGAAGATTTAAGATGACTTAAACAATTTTTATTGCCAAAGCATAAACTTATGATGACTTAACTAGTCCTAGTACACACTCCCTCCCTATTAACCACTTAGACATATGGATTTTATCACTGGACAATTGAACCACCTCACACATGCACCTGAATTATGTCTATTAGTGTTCTAGCGATGAAATGATAGATTAATCATAATGTCACCTTGGGATCACATCACCATGAGAGAACTTCATTGAACATCCTTATGAGTGCAGGTACCACCAAATAGGTATTTGTTAGATCTATCTTCCTCAAGTGAGGGAAAGCGAGACATGTAGTAGGTCTATAAGAGGGAGATCAACTAGAGGTCAAAAGATTAGAAGAAATTTTTTTAAATGTATGGAATTTTTTCTTGCTGAAGGGGGGTCATGTTCTTATGATGATGAGAGCATAGGTGACATCGAGGTGCCCTTGAGGTACAAATATCTATAGAAACAATGGGTACCTAGGGAACTTCCTCCAATAAACACTAATTTTTGTGTCAACAAGAGGATATATCGCATAGCACCATCCTCATTACATGGTTTGGGCCTATTTTTCATGGACGACATAAAGGCCTATTATGAAAAAGTTACTGAATTGATGGAGTATGTTGGACCCTGTTACAGTTATGAATATTGGATGCAATAGGTTCGATATACACAAATTATGCATAGGTATGCACTGTCAACAAATTATATACAACTAAAAGATAAGGATAAAAATAAAGGAGTGGCTATGTACATTGACAGAAGGCCAAAAGCATGAGGGAATATTGCAGGGTTTATAAACAGTACACGACCTGGGTTAACAAATAAGCAACCCAATTGCATATTCAAGGCACACGAGGGAAACTGTGTATTCGTATGTGCGATAAAATCAATAACTGTAGGGGAAGAGTTGCTAATCAATTACAATTTGAATCACTTAGATACAAATACAATTACTATGGGGGTGGTACATACTATATACCATTTTACCCAACCTCCAATTAATGACTCCAATATACCATTTTATTATTATGTTTTTTTTGTAAGTCTATTGGTTTCATTTCGGTAAAAAAATTTTATATTTAATTTTTGTCACAACGGGACATTGATCATATGGGGAAGGCTCCAACCCAGACCACAGATCGCGATGCATCTTCAGGCGCTTCTATGTGACAAATTTACCTCATTGTTATTGTACAAATTAGATACAAGTAAAATGTTTTATTATTATGTTTTTTTCATAAGTTTATTGGGTTAATTTTGATAATGTTTTTAATATTTTTGTTGCATTTGAATGATCGAGGAAAGGCACCAGTAGTAGAGGAGAGCATCCATAGGGTCGAGGTGTAGTCACTGTTATTAGATGATGACATCACATATTCAACAAACCCTCTCAATATGATAAGACACAAAAAAATGCAATGAAGAAATCCTTCAATTGTTATTCATAGTGCCTCAAACAAATGAGATAAGAGAGGGTTAAAATATTGATTGTGAGAGTACAAAACTTGCATGTAAGCTGTCATGAGGTCTTTAATTATAAGTTCATTCATGGTTTTATAATTTGTACTCTTTTATGTTATGAACTAAATATGTGTTGTTTTTACAATATTTTTTGCGTCCTCATGATGCTACTACGCATGATCAAGGTACTGCAAGTGCTACCCACAGAGTAGGGGTTGGTACAAGTGTCCATCCTAATCTTCCTGCACATACATTAGATCATCTGACCCAATCATCCATGCCTATATTGTCGACTAAAATGTCAAAAACACATAGCATGCAGGGATTGTGTAGTACTCGTGATGCAGATGCCACTAGTAGTGGTGATGTTTTAGCAACATTTCCTGGATCTTCCCGTATTACTAGTATGGGAACATTGCTCGTCACATTTGTGGTGACCGAGGATTTCATTCCCATAAAGATAGAGAAGGTCCCAGGTAATTTAAAATATTTTAATTATTAATATATATTATCCAATTGAGATTTACTTATTGATCACTCTTTTTAGACTAATGATCGCATGATCATTTTGCAGGAAATGATGTTTTTTATAAAAATCTAGGTGATATAACATTGGAGCTCTTTGAGCCCACCATACGTACACAATGGAATTCCCAAAATCAAGATTTAAAGGATGAGCTCATTAACCGTTTAGTTGTGTTGTTCGGTGATAAAAAATTCAATCGAACCAAGGTCCTTAAGAAATCTGGTACATATCTAAAGTATGTGAGGTACCAATATAGGTCATATTTAGAGAAGAACAAAAATTACGAGCGTCCCCCTATGATTCCGGAGAGGGAGTGGAAGGACCTAGTGTCAGATGGAAAGGAGAAGGCTGAAAAGAAAAAAGGAAAGACACCACCAGGCCAAGGAAGGTATGTGATACTATCAACAATGTAATTATATACTGATTACTCTTTCTTTTTACATAATCTAACATATTTCAAACTTTTCATAGGCTGCCTGACAAATCGAAGGCAACAAAGGAAAGACTAGAAAAATACGGGCAACACAAACTTGGCTCTGGTGGTTATATGAAATTAGCCGCACTAATTGTAAGTATCAATAAATGAATTATTGCATCTAAATAATAAATTGCAAAAAATTTTGGTTTTATCACACGATAGAATCAAAATTCATGATCTTATGCAAAAATGTAGGGCTCTAAATTCAACAGAGCACCCACATAAGAGGAAATGAAGATTTCCTTCCAACATGGCTATGAATTTGTGGCTGAACGCCTAAGAGTCTTGACTGGGAAAACACAATCTGCCACTACATCCGACACACAGGTAAATAAACTCAATAAATTTTATTTGAAATTGAATACTTGTGCAATCTATTCAATATTAATTTCCACTACACATGACATTGGAGTGTAGCCTGGTGAGGGTGGAGCACAACTATAGATGAAGGTCATGGTGTGCATCCTAGTACTGGATGTATTCATGTGCTATACAAAATGTAGTATGGATTAATACAATTAAACATCTTTAACGGTAGTGTCATAATTAATGGCCTTTCTTGTTTCAACTTTAGAGCATGTAGAGCATGATCAACATGTTGAGCATGATCAGGCTAGAGAGAAGATCGGGGAACATGATGTGGCCCCATTAGGTAAAGAGGACCACTCTAATGTTCTTTTAAACATATTTAATTGCAATTGGTGTATTAATTAATGTAACCTTTTGTGTTTTGACTCCATATCAGGATTTAGAGGGTGTTCAACATGTTGAGCATGAGGCTATAAGACAAGATCAAGAACATGAAGTTGCCCCATCAGGTAAAGAGCACCACTCTAATGTTCTTTTAATTAATAAAATACTTGTAACAATAATAACACAACATATCAATTTAACATTTCTTTGTTATTGCAGTAGACCCCCCTTTGTAGTGGCCTCCACGTCGTTATCAGTACATGACTGGGCGTACATTAAGATCACAAGCAGAGGGAAGAACAACTGAAGGGGAGATAGATGATTTAGAAAATGATACTCCCTTTGGCTTTTTTGGCTTTGAAGAAAAAGAAAAGTGATTGTAATCATATTAATATATCTTCACTTTGATGATGTATAAGAAATTTGAATGAATAGATGTTATATATTTAATGAATGAATGTGAATATGTTAATGAATGAATTTTATATGTTAATGAATGAATGTTATATGCTATTAATGGATGAATGGATGATTAATGTTATATGATCGGGTATGGGGAATTGAGAGTGATGTGAGGGGGGGGGAGGGGCCAAATGAGCTTCCACCATCACGTGGTTGGCCCTGTTAAGTAGAGAATATTAAACTATTCTCAAAACAAAGAGAAGCTCAATCCAACTACATCCAAGTATCTTTTTAATTCCTCTATCTTTCATCAATCTCTTTACTATTTGAACCTTGTACAAATGTTTTACATGAAGAACCCATTATTGTGAAATGTGCCTCCAGTTGAGTAAATTGAATCCATGCTCTACATCATAATTTCAAGTTGTTTCCATTCCAATATTCTGAGTTTAGTTTGTTTGTATGGCTTTGTATGAATACCACATTATGTTGTGTGTGGATTTGGTTTCAAAGCTCTATTTCTTTTGTTTTTAGTGGTGACATAACTCTAAAATTTGACTTTTTGTGCATAATAGGATAGTGGAAAAATTGACAGCTCTGAAGGGTTTAGAGGCTCGATTGAGATAGATACACGGATATTTGGATCTTGTTGTTGATGGGAGGCTTCCACTTAACCATGAAATTTTGTACCATCTGTAGCTATGCAAAAATTTCTCTACTTACATTCATTCAAATTACAGTTTTCCTTACCAAAATCTACCCTTGTTAAGCCACAACCATAACTAGCTGATGCAAAGTCAAGGTGGAGAAGACTCAAACAAATCAGATTTCAGTAGAGGAAAAAGGCAGACCATTTTATAAAGAAACCATGGAGTGTAGATAAAAGTTTAAAAGGGCAGTCAAGTATGAATAAAATTATGGATAGTGAAACATGTACTTCCCTCAATATATTGAAATAAAAGACAGTCATAAGTCCTTATGACTATCATAAAGGGCATTCAGATGTAACAAAATACAATTCTTTCATTTTCTTATTCTCCATGTCTCATATTGCTAGGACTAGAGGATTTATTTCCAATTTCTCATATAGGAGAATACACCTATGGCTCAGATGCATTCCTTTGTATAAATTGGAAGGTATAAGATGTAGAAAATGCATATAGATATTACTTCCTTTACTTGAATTCTACACCTTGATGGATGGATGAGTTTTCTTTTAGATTCTATACTTAATTATCTGTTCTAGTAATTTTGGAATGCCCAAAAGGATAGTAATTCCAAACGGTCTAAAGAGGGGAAGAAGTATGTGATAATTTTGGTCATAGGTAGAAGGCAATAAAGCAAGAATGACAATCAAAGGAATTCTAATGATAGTCAAGCCACAATGTACATGGAAGAGTGGGCAGTACTTTCAAATGAGTAGTCCTAAGTTCACATGGAACAAAGGATACAATCTTGAAATATACCATAAGGGAAATCAAGTTCAAAGAGATCATTGTCATAGGTATGTAGATCATAGAGGATCACTATCATTCAAGAGGATCACAGTCATAAAAATAATATCATAGCTAGCTATATGAAAATCAAGTGCAGTTTAAAATCCATGATGATAGTCTTACATAAGGGAGGCATAAAATAGTTGAAAACAATCATTATGAGCATCCAGAATGCAAGAAAAGGAGGCACAAAGAAATACAATATAAAAAATTCCAAGGGCAGTCATGTATTAAGGAGAGACAATTATGGTTCATGGTTAGATAGGGTCTTGGAGAAAGCTTATTTAAGAACAAAGTCAAAGGAACAATCAATGTATAACTAAGTTATGAGGGTAGTTTGGAGGAATTTTTAGAAGATTGTTATAAATGATTTTAACTATACCATTATACAAAGACTTGGAAAACATTTAATGTGACTCTTAGTCATATTGAAACAAATCCCATAATTTTTAGGCTAAGGAATATCAAATGAACTATGATAGTGACTATGAATCCTTGAGAAGCAAAGAAGACAATCACTATGAAGGCTCAAATAGGTTTTTCTGAGGAATATATTAAATTGAAAAGAGCTTGGGGAAGTCACCTTTGTATGTACAGTCCACCATATGCATAAACCAATGATTTATGATAGTAGGTAAGTTTCCTACGTGGTTGAAAAAGGACAATGCTTTAAAGGACACTGCCATATGCTTGGTAAATATTTTAAGTGCTTAAACAAAGGAATTGTGAACAACACCATGACTGTGATCATTGAAAGCCAAATGCACAATTTTGAAGGAGGCAGAGGTATATAAAGCATGATATTCATAACTAAAAAATGACAGTGTTTGACTATCAAGGGAAGTAAGAGTAAATGGAGCTTGATACAAACATTGTTATGATGGTCAAGCATAAGCTATTTATGAACTTTCATAATTAAATGGCAAGAGTAATTCAAGACACCTTGCAAGGGAAAAAGTACACAAAGGACAATAGGTTCTTGACATTATGAGGGTAGTATTTTTAATGAATACATGGAAGACCTTCAAATGGTATTCAAGGATAATGTTAAAGGATAATTAAAGGTTTCCAAGAGAGAGGTTTATATTTATGAATGACCTTACACAGTTGACATGGACAATGCCATGAGTAAAAAATATGACCAACAAAATTCTATGACAAGCCTATGAGATACATAGATAGCTAAAGGAGCATGCTAAGGGAAGACTTCATGGATAAACCATGATAAGTACAATCACCTTGAATACAACCCACCATGTACACAATAAAGATAGAGCCAAGGCCAAGGAGTTCACCTGGACAGTTAAAGGGACAACATTGAGTATAGAGTTATCAATGTGACAGTCATGAAGGGATATACCTTTTTCTTATCAAATTCATTCCATCACTATGTAGAGTGATATGGACAAAAGGGCAACAAGTTTGTTAAGGAATAATCATTAAGTAACAATAGACATTATAG